>CATIXQ010000029.1:3037337-3166571 GCA_949711755.1 Leptidea juvernica | reverse complement strand
TTACATACCTCTGAGCATTTATTCCACCTCTTTCGAAGATAACCAAGTCGGTGCGTGCTTCCTAAGTAATGCCGCCCCATATCATGATAGAGCCACCTTGGTAACCTACTGTTTCCACAACAGTACATGGTGCAAACCTTTCATTCTTGCGTCTGTATACACGCTGGCGTCCGTCAGGACCGTGCAAGCATATTCTTGTCTTGTCAGTAAACATAACATTCTTCCATTGTTTCATATTCCATTCGGCGTGCTCTCGGGAAAAACGAAGTCTTTCTCTCCGGTGGCCTACAAAGGTCGAAAAGCTCCAAGGGCATTCTCTCCTAGTCTTCTTCTCACTGTTCTTTCACTCACTTAAACATTGCGAACCTCACGAAGTTGGTTTCGTGCCTCATCAGCTGTAGTGAACCGATTTCTTAGAACATTGGTCACAAGAAATCGGTCGTCAGGAGCGGAGGTGCATCTTTTTTGGCCCTGTCCTGGTCTTCGCTCATAAGAGCCAGTTTCCCGAAACCGTTTCACTGCATCCTTTAAGGTGGTACGTGCGACACCAAGCTTCCGCGCCACGTAACGCTGACTAAACCCTTCGTCGATAAGAGCGACGGCTCTCGCCACTGAATAAGCATCAAATGGCATGTTTGTGATGTCCAAACACTAGCTTTAAGTTACGAAACCAAAACTAACTCAAATTGTTTACTTTTAATGCCACTGAAGCAATGTAAGCAGTATGGCAACGATAACGATAATGAGACGAAGTTCTATATTTATCCTATTCATGCGTAAAAAAATCAAAGTTAAGTGGGTAATTTTTTCGTCACTACATTTCTTTCACACTTGACTTATTTATGCCCAATAACTTACAACTGCGATAACATCAAAATTTGCCACTTTAAAAGGGTGGGCGGTTAATTGTGCCGCTGAGTGTAGTTATTATAATGTTGCCCCACTTGCATTACAATCTAGCCTTTACTTAGACTAATAAGTAATTCAACTTTAACTTAAACTGCTAGATAGATTAAACTAAGAATGTGTCCATTTACACATTTCTTAATGTCTCTATTAAGGGGAAGTCACTTTGTTCATGTGCCTTTTATAATATCACTATTTTTATATTGTGTTACACTTGTTCACTAGCACTACACTAACTCAAAAGGTTTTGTTCGTTTTAGTCTTCTCACTATATCAGTGTTGTCAAGGAGCTGGATTGCCGCGACGTTCACGTGATGTTGAAGTCTATGTTGATGAGCTTCAGCAAATTTTTTGATAACTTTGTCAACAAACTCAATGTTAAGGTCCCGATGGAGTTCGCTGTTTCGAATGTACCAAGGTGCGTTCACAATTTCCCTCAATACTTTATTCTGGAAGCGTTGTATGATTTCAATATTTGTTTGTTTGGTGCAGTTGTGGAGCTGGATCCCATAAGTCCATACAGGCATAAGGACTTGCTTGTACAATAAAACTTTATTTTGTACTGACATCTTAGAGTGTCTTCCTAGAAGCCAGTACATATTTTTAAAACGAAGTTCTAATTGTTCTCTTTTTTTCTTCACGTTAGCCTTCCAGCGAAGCTTTGCATCAAGAGTCATGCCCAGATATTTAGCTGTATTTTCGTATGGTACTATTTTCTTATTAATGAAAACTGAAACTAAATTACTAAAGTTTACATGAACAGATTTACTTTCATTAAGTTTAATTCTCCATTTTTTAGTCCACTTAACTACTGTGTTTACCGCTATTTGAACTTTCTCTGCTGCCTCTTTATGGTTACAACTCACGCCCATTAGAGCAGTATCATCAGCAAAGGTCGCAACAGCGTTTTCTATTTGAGGAATGTCATTTGTGTATAGTAGGTACAGGACCGGACCTAATACACTTCCCTGAGGCACTCCAGCTTTTATTTTCTTAATTTCTGAACAGACATCCTCTTGTCAACAGACATCCCCTTGTCAAAAAACGAACTAAGAAAACTTTTATTATTAATTTCACATACCCTGCAAGATTAAGGGATACATACACAAGAAACTTAACGTTAAAAAACCGCGAAAATCCAACAACTGACATTGACAACTTACATCATTATTCTTATCTGTCATTCTGGTTTATAACAGTAAACAGAGTAATGAAAGTAAATTATAACGATTGCTTGACTGCACAAACTGCGCAGTTTCGAAAAATATATATATTCACGCTTCTTTTGTGAAAAAGACTTAACATAGCCACGGAGCGGTGAACTATCGCGTCTATTTTAAGATCAAAGCATTAACGTTTCTTATAATTGAACTGTAATTCCAAAGTGTAATTACGAGCGAGCGCGGGCCGCGGCGGCCACATCAAAGCGAACATCTGAACATTTGCGACTTTAATAGCTTTCATTATATCGCGCATTATTACGAGCTAAATTAAACGCCATTTACACAATGTTAATGTTACGTACATATTTTTAATGATATCCTATTTAAGACAACTTTTAAACGTAGAAAAATTTATGAAAATCTATTTCTAGGGTCTGTATGACTCATCTAATCGAGATATCGACCTAAATTATATATTATATTACTTGCTGACCAGACAGGCGTTGATCTGTAGTCTGTACATAATAAATAATATAACTACTGTTTTTTTTATGAATGTGTCAATGATATTTCATAACATCAAGAATTATTTCGTTAAATATGCTCCCTGTTGTTATAATGAAATTGTTTCACAGCGGAACTGTCAAACCATGCGTCAATAAACACCGATCAAATGACACACTCTGAGCTTGGTGGTATTGAAACGTGACATTGGCGAGTTGTGGTGCCCTTCCCACAGAAGCCCTCTCGAGTTGGACTAAACTGCACTCCAGGAGGAAATCCCAATTAAAATCCGTTCATTAGTTTAGGAGTTGATGGGAATCCAAACATCAGGACACTGCATTTATATATATTAAGAGAATATTGTGAGCACACTAAATATTTATAAGAACATTTCTACTTAAGTGCTCTTCATTAGTTTTTTTTTTGTTTAGAATTCTTATGTAGCTTGGAAAACTTATGTCATCAATACTTCATATCTATTTGTTAATTAATATTAAGGTTAATTTATTTGCTTAGTTAGTAATAATTCATTATTTTGTCAAGTTTTGTCAGTTTTTGCTGCAGCGGATAGTGGATGTATTATCGCGCCGGGCATAGCATGAAGTGCTTCTGTAAATAAATCACAAATAGTACTTAAACAAAAATTACTAACAAATATAGGAAGAGAACTGTCAGTTACCTAATACGTCATGACAATACAGAATACATTAACGAACTGCCCAAAAGAGCTCCAAGAAATATACATAAATACCACGAAAAGTCAATTTGCGCTTTAAATGCTGATAAAAATAGCTTTCACGACATCTTATAAAATAAAATTCTATTGGTTCTGCATTGGTCACTAAACAAAAGAAAAAAGGTGTTTTACACGGCTGCATTTCTCGGTCCAACGTAGTTATCACTTGACGTGAAATTTAAAAAAAAAACATATTCCATGTTATCTTCCTCATCCACATGCCACCGATATAAAAATAATCTAACGATAAATGCACAAATGATATTAACAGATATAGGTTTGTGGCCTTTAGTGCGCTTACTCGATAAGATAGAGGCGTGAATCGACGGCGGCTTCAAAGGACCAAGCCGGTGATGATCAAAACAGCCGCGCGCGCCGGTAATATACGTGTCTTTGCTAATGTTTGTTCGTGCTTCAAGTTAATTGCTCTGTTTTGAAGAACATGTGACATATAATTCTAGTTTACTTGAAAATATTATGTATATCAATATAATATTGTACAGGAGCGTGCACATATTATATAGGCAGTGCCTACCGCGTTATGAACCTAAATATATTTATTTATATTGCTATATTGCTATATTTAGCACTAGTGTTAAAGTTGATTTAGTTTAAATTGGTTCCTTTATTTTATAACTTCTATTAACTTTGAACATTGACTCATAAAATGTTTCCTTACGCTGCATACTAAATACCTACGGTAAGCAATCTTTGCATATACCAAAGCTCAATTATTAGTTAGATTTACAGTGCCTACCTTGAAAGAAAACCAATGCACGCCCCTGATATTGTGTATCATATACATCTACAAACCACGGACGATTAAAAAAATAAGGACTCCGTGTCACCTTACATAACAGTGAGGCACCAAAACAAGCCGGTAAACACATAGCTCCACGCATACACTTACACTAATAGAAGCCGATCGGCCGCCATTATGAGATTTGCCATCGTCTGTGACAGATGAGTTTGCATCGCAATAAAATATTTTAAAAATGCCGTCGTGCGTTGTGATAAAGTGTAAAAGCAATACTATAAAAGTATTTGTGGATATATGATTATTTAAGGGAGAAAAAATTGTGTAACTGGTAATGAAATGAAATGAAATGAAATTTATTTGCAGGAAACATTGTACTTAAGGTGTTAACAATATAATGGATAATCCAATATGTTTCGTCAATTGACATGCAAAATATGTTACAAAATTGTCTAAACACTAATCGTACTGTTATATTGAAACATGTCGGATTTCACAATGATATCAATAATATTTATAAAATGAAATTTTAATATTTATATAATATTATAATATGAGACGTAAATAACTTAATAATTCATTTAGTACCTATGTATAATATTAACAAATTCAATGTCATAAAAGTATATTAATTTACATATATTATTATCAAATAGACTAATTCATTTTGTATTGAAAAATTCATTTAAACTATAGAAGCACTTATTTGTTAACCACTGATGCAGTCTTCTTTTAAAAACTTTGAACGGTAAATCTTTCAATTCATTGGGCAATTTATTATATATTTTCACAGACATGCTGAAACAATTTCTACTAAAAGATGCAGTTCTACAGAAGGGCATTATGAAGTTATTTGGATACCTTGTGTTTAAAACCTTCTGGCATTTTTTTGTATAGAAATCACACATATGTTTTTGAACAAATAGGCTTATTTCATAAATGTATAGGCATGGCAGCGATAGAATTTTCAATTTTTTAAATAGCGGTCGACAAGAATCTAGGGGGCCGGCTCCACAAACCGCCCTGATACACTTCTTCTGTCCAATAAATAAATGCCCTATGCTCACCCCTGTAACCGCACACACACTAGCATAAAGGAGCTTCACATAATATAACGGCGCGGAGTCCTTTTTTTACTAGTCCGTGAGTAGAAACCTACTTAGAGGATTCATAGTAAAACAAAAAAGTAATTTGGTTTCATTCGTGTAGATGAGCTCGCTGCAATCGAGCGCTGTATACACGCTAAATTTTGTAGTTTTGTTTAAAAATTATTTGAATTTGTTTTTTCAAATAGTGCTGCTTTAGAGTCCAGAAAATTACAACCCATATACAAGACGTGATTATTTTTTCGAAAATGGAAAAAAATTTAAACTATGAAATTGTAACGTTCTTTCCACAGTGATAAAGTACTGTAAATTTAAAAAAAACTGCATAGCTGTGCTTAGTACAATGTAACTCGTTTTGAAAAATAAACATTCTTTTCATTTTATATATTATGTATGTGTACAATCTTCGTTTAATGTCCTATAATACTGCTCAAAATTGTCGTTCGCTAGTGTTTGGTTTTTAATTTGATTTTTGTCATTCATAACTGCCTGAAAAACAGAATCTGTTGTCACGTTTGGCTAGGTAACGCTTGTTCCGATAAATTCGTCTAACATAACCTTTTTTTTGTATTACGAAAAAAAATGTTTGTGGCTTTGTGGTCAATAGTCACATGGATTACTTTATATTTCGATATTTTATTTGTATTTTATGAATAAAATTATGTATGAAATTAAATAGAGCAAGCTGTAAATTTTTTCAAGTTAATTAGACATTAATTAGTACCGTCATAAATATCTTACGCTCGGTGTACACGGCTCTTAAAAGGACTGCAGCGCCATCTGCACTGTTCCGTGGAGAGAACAGATCAAAGCGCACAGCTGGCTGTATTGCTCGGATCATTTCCTCACAAAGCAAACGAATAGGGGCGGCCTACACAAGATTGTGTTGTTTTTTTTAAGACGAGCCACTGCGTATATTGACTGCAACACTACAGCAATAAGTTTACTTAAATTCGAACACTAGATAGACAAACTGAGGCAAAAAAAAGATTAAAGCTTGCGTTGTTGCATTAATTTACATTACAAATGACATTAATTTTGTTTTCATTGTAACTATCGTAAATTTTTATAAATATTTGAATGTATGGGAATTTTTATCAACAATAATTCCGAAACTAATGTTATCATTATTTTAATAAGAATACAGATGTATAGTATAATAACCGATTTAAATCGACTTTTAAGTCTTACAATTAATAGAAATCGTACGACTTTTCGACCGATTCTTGAATAGTTCTTAATAAACTTCTAATATTACATTACACATAATATAACAGTTTTTGTTAAAAAATATGTGTGTATAAATATTATAATAAATAAAAGTATATAATTATTTATTGTATTATTACTTATTATATTAAATATATTATATACATACATAATTTAAAGACTGAGAACGTACACGTTCTCAGTCTATGAATACATTACAATGTATTCTATACCATTCTCTCGCCTGCTGAATCATACACATGTTCCTCTTTGTGTCTCTATCGTCTCGCTTTTTCGTTTCATCGAGTTTCAAATCACAACGATTCTAAAGATGTTTCATTTCAAAAATCGCATCTCTGCCGATGGCGATGTGTTTTCAATTACCCTTTTAGTGGTCCGTTCTCTTGAGCAAAAAATCCATTCGGTACGTATTCTGTAGCCCGTGAAAGGACTGCAAGGGCGCGTTTCCCTCTTCGCATTGATGCCTTCACAAAAACCAGTCGGGACCGTCCTGAAAGGCAAGGTCGACTGGATGGCTAACGTCCTTTATTCACTTGTGTTTACTTATATATTGAATTGCTAATCAATTCAACTAATATAATTCGTTTAAAGGACAAAATTTGGGATTTTTTTTCGTGTTTTTGCGCTCAGCTAGATGGTTGACTTGGTCTGTCTGCTGTAAGTCTGACTTGCTTGATGACTGAGTTATATATATGTTACGGGTAATGCTAGTAGAATGTTAAGTAAGTTTACCAGTGGGAGGCTCCTTTGGACAGCATGATGGCTAGATTATAGGTAGCAAAACGGCACTTATTTCTGCCGTGAGGCAGTAATGTGTATACATTATTGTGTTTCGGTCTGAAGAGCGCCGTAGCTAGTGAAATTACTTCGCAAACGAGACTCAACATCTAATGTCTCAAGGTGACGAGTGCAATAATAGTGCCGCTCAAAAATTTTGGATATTTCAAGAATCCTGAGCGGCACTGCATTTTAATGGGGCGTTTCAATCACCATTAGCTGAACATCCTGCTCGTTTCTTATTGTCATAAACAAATAAACTAAGGTCCAGGGTACAACTAGTAGGTGTTTATTACCCAAGCGCTTTGTCTTGCTTTGCTTTGGTCCGAAAATTTAAGCAACCTTAATTTATATTCGGCGTTTAACCGTATACATCTCGGTGTACTTGTTATACCCGGGTAAATCTAAGTCTACTCAACCTTTTTAGCATTACCCGTAACATATAAGTACACCAGAGATTCCCATTTTTTTCTTGTAGACCATTTTCAAATCTCCTCAATGCATGTGATTAAAAGATTTAAGTTATAAACAAAATGCAGAGCCCGTTTTAAAATATCGGTTACGAACAAGATTATTGCATTGATATATCAACATTGATGTTTGTTTACATCTTTTGCATCAATGCGTATAATCAAATTAGTTATTTCTGTGAATGTTTGCGTTTGTGACTGGTATACATTTGATTTTTCTTTTTGGTTTATTATTGTATCTGTGAATCATGTATTAGGACGCAACTATATTGTTTCCTTTGAATAATAAATGCTCTATTTTGAAGAACACCTCATTTAAAACTTAAATTAGGTATACGATTATAACTCCTGTCATATTGTGATGGTTGATGAAAAATATATTCAGCCCGACCAACGGTCACCGCCTAAACTCAAAACAATAATATTAGTAACTAGCCGTTCCGCTTACTGCGCGAATTTTAAAAGGAAATAAATTAATGAAGGCACGTTGGAATTCTAAAAATAAGTAGCCATAAACAATCTAAGATAAATTTCGCATCGAATGGTGGTAGTTTCATGTCGATACGATCATTGGCTTAGGCGCCATTTTCACTATATAATATAGATGTAATAAAGATAAATAAGAATAGCTCCACAGTTTAATAAAATATTTTATTAATTATAATTTAGAGTAGGAATTTTTTAGGAGTAGGTAGTAAATAATTATTATTTTATGTAGGTACTAGTTGTTATTTGATTCGATTGTTCATACAATTAACTTATTATTATAACGTGTACTAGTTACTCTTTTATTGTGGTTCTGTTTGCTTGTATAATGTGTTGTAAAATATTAACAATAAGGAAACTTGGTACTTCATATTATCCACCTTTTTGTGTGCCTTAAATATCAATAAATTCGTATTATTAGCCACCCTTTTTAAAACTTCTGAATGCCACATTTAATCCGGGTGTAAGTTTCAACAAATAATAGGAAACAATAAGCTCTTAAATATCGGAACATAATCCCATCTCGAATGCAACGGTAGACTGCACTCGACGCAGCGAGAGTTCTTCATTATTTTCTACAAAAAACCGTTTCGTTTGTTAACAAACACCGGTGTTTGCGGACGAAAAAGCTTTAGAATGTAGTTCGGCTTTATATTGAAGATAATTTGTTAAGGGGTGGCATGGTTTTAGATGTAAAAAATGTTTTGATAACTTTGAAATCAACAAATGAAATAAAGTTCAAATAAAAGAGAGACTTTTTGTTACATAATAGATAGCGCCTTATTCAATTGTAACAGGTTTTTTTATTTAATTAGGTTTCTAGGTACTTTCTTGTAACGATACTTCTGAAACACATGCTATCTAATTCATTGATTTATTAAAAAAACAAACTATTTATAATTAATCTTTCTGTAATATCTTAACTTTTCGAAGAGATTCTATTATTTGAAAATATTTATAAAAAAATCGAAATAAAAAATGAAAAATTGTTTAGTGATACCGAACTTTAAATTTATCGCATTTTTTTTATAGTGAACTAAGAATCATGCCCATTTTTAGCTCTTGCCAAAACATTACTGTGTTAAGTGTATCCTATAATATCTTGATTTCCTTTAAATTTGAATATATTATATATACTTACATGAACAATACTTTGAATATTATAGGGTCACGTATACAAACAATGGATTAACAAAATAGTTCGGTTGTAACAACTCCTTAAGTAATTCCAGTTGAGTATAATTTGTACTTCGCCTTAACCTAGCGCGCTGTTTGAAGATCACTTTGGATCATATACGAGGGTTTCTATTGATACAGATACCTTATTCGGATGCATCGTTCGTTATGAATAGAACCTTATCCCAATGGAAAAGGGCACATTGTTGTATAAATATCCGTTCAATGGTGGAATTTGTTTACTTTTAGTAATCCATTGAGTTGTCCGATTCCCGGTACTTAGTTGTATTTATTTGCTCGGATAAACATTTGATATTTGAGCAGTGAAGGAGTCTTAAAATGTTTGTTTTTATTGAACATCAATAGGCCGACGATGTGAATGAAATTCGTTTTACTTCAAGAGGTATTAATAGTTTGTTACCTTTGTTGCAGGTATCGTTGTTTGCTGGGATTTTCAAGAGCGAATGCTCTGTGCACGCTCGCTTTCTGCTGTGTTCGGCGTTCGCCCCGCTCTGCTCGGAGCAAGTCTCCGGCACTATCAGCGCGTGCAGAACTGTCTGCGAGAAAGTAGTAGAGGATTGCAAGGAACAGATTAAACTCCTTCCGTCAACTGTTTCTCTAGATTGTTCTGCATTCCCTCTCCGACCGGACAGGAGATTGTGCATGAGACCACCAAACGCGAGCGAGTTAGAACAGGAACCGCCGCCACCACCGCACTGGCCTTTCCACGAGCACGACATCAGAGAGCACAGCTGTCCGCCCGCTCACACCCGCGCTCCGACGGGGGAGTGCTGGCCGACTTGCGGGCAGAACGCAAGGTACACGCAGAGTGAGAAGAGATCGGCGGAAATATGGATGAGCACGCTAGCCTGGTTCTCTTTGCTGTCGACGTCGTTCGCGCTGCTGACGTTCTGCGCGGAGCCGTCGCGGTACCGCTACCCCGAGCGGCCGGTGGTCTGGATGGCCACGTGTCACGCCATCGTCGCACTGGCGCACGTGACTCGCGGCTGGCTCGGAGCGCGCCTGCTATCCTGCTCGGGCTCCACGCTCGCCGTCGACGGCCTGGCCTCGCCGACCTGCGTCGCCTTCTTCTCACTTACGTACTACTTCACTCTGGCCGCGGACGCCTGGTTCGCGAACGCTTGTGTTGCCTGGTACCTGACAGCTGCGAGCGAATGGTCTACTGAAGCGTTGGAACGCGCGGCGGCCTATCTACATGCAGTGGCGTGGGGTTGGGCCGGCGCTTGGACTGCAGCAGCCCTCGCGCTGCGGAGAGTGACCGCTGATGAGCTGATTGGAACATGTGGAGTGTCGGACGCCGCGGCTGCAGCGCTGATTGGTGTACCCCGAGGTGCTTTACTTGTGACTTCAGTAGCTCTCGCTCTCGGCGCCTGTCCAGGAATAATGCGTGTGCGCCGAGCTCTGGACTCACGCGGAGCAAAGCGAGTCGGCAGACTGGCGATACGAGCCGCGACTGCGGGACTGCTGTACCTACTTTTGGCTGCGGTTGCGACTGGAATGAAAGTGATTGAAGGTCGGAATAGGGAGACGCAGACCAAGTTAGCGTTGTTTGCTGCTCTAGAGTCTGGTGACGTGGAAGTGACTGTAGGTGCTAGTGGAGTGTCAGTGTGTCTGTGGTTGTCGTGTGGGATAGCGGCGGGCGCCTGGGCGTGGTCCAGGAAGTCAGCAATCGTGTGGAAGAAGGCACTCTGCCCCCCACGTAAGGCGCCCTGCTGCGGCCCACCCTTACTCAGGACTAATCATCCTTATTATAAAAGACCACTTCATGTCTCCAGAGTGTAAACGTAAAAGTATTGATAGGACCTTGTGCTGAGAAAAAACTTTTCCATACCTTATGTATTGTGTTGGATTTGAGGTTATACCTCAATAGGAAGTGACGATTTAAGTTAGGAGGATAATGTGGTAAAGCATGGAACGCTCCTCAGATGTTTGTATATATAACTTAGAAGTTAAGTTACGTCTCAAAGACTTTAGATTTAAGTTGCCTTCTGTGAAGGTGTTCTCGATACGTGTTTTTCTGTACATATTGTATATAAAAATATACTGTTGATTTTTAATGATTTCATTGTTTCATTTTTGCTTCATCTGTGTTACCGAATTATAAATTCTGGCGGGTGTCATAAAAACTGCTTTGTCAATTGTGTTTGAGTTGACAAGACATAATATATAATACACCTCTAAGTAAATACAGGATCTTATGAATAAAGATCTTGCATCGTGTATGGTTGGTATTTAGTGCCGCTCAGTGGATTATTATAGCTCGATCAAGGGATTTGTACGTAAAGATATTTGGTTATTGCTGCTACTAGAAACAATTTACGGGTTCGATACCCGGTGGGAACATTTATTTTGTTTTCGTGTTCAAGTGTTTTGTCGATGTCTTGCACTTGCATATCTGTGCGTTAGACGGACAATAGAGTAATCTCTCAAGAAGGGGAGGACAAACGACCGTACAGTTGTTAAGTGACCACATTCACCTGCAACACCAGAGGAATCACAGTACCGTTGCCAGCCTTTTAGAAAAGTGTGGTTGCTTCCATAGCTTGGAAGAATGATCCTTGAACGCTCAATAATTGTGAAACGTTTCAATAACATAAGTGGGTTGGTTTATCTATTTACCTAAAGTCAGCGTCAAAAAGGTCACCCGCTGTATTCAAAACATTCATCGTTACCATATACATCGATACACCGAAAATACCCAAATAGATATAGCGTCATTCAAAGTAAACAAATTTAATGGGACAATATAAATGGCATAAACATAGCTACTTTCAAAGCACCAAATATATCGCTACACACAAATCGCCAAAATGTAGAACCAGCCAGTGTTCAAAAATATGGATACATTTGTAGAAAATGAACTTTCGGTTTAAAATTATAGGATTCAAATGAGATTGTTTATGACGTTTATGGTGTCCCGATACATTTGATTACTTTGGATGAAGCTATCTATTTGGTCACTTTCGGTGACGCTATCTTTTTGACGCTGACTGTACCTACGAAAATCATTGTAAGTAGATACCTACTTTGATTGTAAAAATGTCAATTTCTCATGTAAGTGACAATAGGTCTAAATGAGAATAAAGTTATTTAAACCTAAAGCTACACTATATAGAAACGCCAGATATCAATTTGGTGGGGATGATATCATAGTTGTGGAGTGTAGTGCGAAAGGTAAATTCGGCGACAGGAATCAGATCAAACAGCTCGTAGGAACACTCCTCGTGATAAATGCGGTAAAACATAATGAACTGAAGTCTTTACGCAACGCCAAGTGATCTAGCTCTCTCTCTAGTTCACAGAGAACTGGATCCTGACAACTCACGCATAGTTCATAGTTCTGCGTTGCACGTTGTCTAATGGTAACTGCTGATACCGGGGTACGCCAGACGGGGCTAGCTACTGCCGCAATAACTATACGGGGTCCCCGACGTGCGTAAGCAAAAATTAATAACAACTTTTGCGGCTTGCGATAAAAAAGGCATGGACAGTGGAGTTTTATTTGAATTGTTTGTAAACATTTTGGAATAAGTGACATAATTACGACGATTAAATATTTTTTTTAATTTTATGCAAACATTTTTTTGTGAGAAATCTTTAGGTACCCTTCATAAGGGCCCCAAGCAAATTTTTATTCGGGGTTACGCCTAGGCACGCTACGCCACTGGCGCCAGACCAGTGATGGGAACAATACTCCATATTATGTACTCTGACAGTGCTAGAGTGGCTTGGCGTGTAGTTGAAATTAGTTTTTTTAACGTATTATCATGGTGGCTTGCTATAGCCCCATATTGCGTTTTGCTTAGTGAATCTTGTTATAAACTTAGTACTTTCTACTACTTTTATAATTAAAATATTTTTATTTATCTTTCTTAAAGACCGGCACCGCTCCTATAACTCCTCTGGTGTTACTAGAGAATGTGGGCGGCGTTTCTCCTCACCTGTGGCTTCAATGACTGTGTACAGTATTTCAAACCATGTTTTGTGACAGAAGATTCGTAGGTTCAGCCGCTAAATGTACTTAACAAAGGAGTTGGTCCACTATTTGTAGGTACATTTATATAACACATAATATGGCTCAGGCTCTTCAATTATAAATGTTGATTGTACGATATTACATTGTAATCCACATTTTTAGATAAAAAAAGCTCGCAGAGTTTCTTGCGCCCGTTCTTCTTAGGTCTGAGGCACTCTATTTTGAATGGTAGTTTTTGACGCTCAATAAGTGATTTTTAATAAAAAATATTTGAATTTGAACATGGTAAGCGTGAGAGCAGGTAGGATTTGTACAGAGGGAGCATTCATACAGTGGTCATATTATTACTATCCAACAAACTGTGCGAGACTCCGGTTTATGGGTATAGTCAGACCGGGGGAGCATGGCAACTGGCAGTATGACTACGAGCTTCGTTGGAATGAGAAGTTGTGTTTTCACGCTGCGTAAGTAAATTATCGATGTACCTTCGAACGTGTTTAACACGAATTTTTTTTGATCAAACTGTAGTAAATTTGTTGACCAACATAAAAAAACAATAAGTATATTATAGCCAATAAAAGACAAGAATATATCAACACATTTTAATAATAAAAATCTAAACATTACATTATATATATAACTCTCTATACAAAACAATTAGTTGCTATACTATACACAAAATTGTAGTCGAATTTGATAAGTCAAGACTTGACTATTAATTATAAATAAATAAAATGGAATGTGAACTGTGATATACATAAAAATCATTTAAATTAATTGATGTAATGCGGTATTTTAAAATAAGACTACATAATGTATCTATTGCGTTTGAATATAATCAAACATTATATTTAAAAAGTAATAAAAGTTTGGCAGATTTAAATTCAACAGTGGTCGATTGGTTAGTAATGGTCCGGGGCAGTATTCTGCTTTTTTCATACTGTATGTTTTTAAAAGAACTCTGATCAGAATAACTGTGCCTCTTGTTATTGGCAGTATATGCAGCTTAGTATCATTGGGTGGTTGGGTCATTTATCAACATTGTTGACGTTTAGATATAAGTTCCCGCCATTCTTTGACAACGTCACGTGTCAATTCACAGCTGTTTTTTCTTTTTTTAGCACTGCACAGTAAGCGCATTCAGCCAAATATAATTAGTCTATATTTTTTGTAAATTAAGAAGCCATTAAATCGTTTTCCATCATACCAAGAGGTTGTTCTTATGTGTGTTACAACAAATTTCAACATTAAAATGATTGAAATATTCTTCAACTACAACCATAGACTTGAAAGCCCTTACGACTTGTCAATCAAATGTTACAGTAAAAATAGATTCGCTTACCTTTTCTATCTCATTGTATCTCCGTTAGAGATGTTCTTCTCTCTCACACGCTTGGTTTGTCTATACTCTAATATGTTGTAAGTCTATGGTAGAAACATAATAATGATTTCCAAAACTACTAAAACTTAAAAATACAAAGTGATAATTTTTTTATATAGGCCGCGGGAGTCCCTGAGAAATTCTGTTTTACGAATATTTTGAGGTTTTGATTATTTTGAGATAATTAAATATAACATGTATATATTATATTGTATTGGTGAAAGAAACATAGGCCGACATTATTTATATTGTTATGGTTTCTTTTTAAATAAAAAATATCACGAGAGTGGAGTCTCTTACACTATTTTTAATAATTTTCTTGCCCGTTTTTACCATTACTACTTGATTGAAGCTAGTAAAAAACAATCAAAAGATAGGGCTTTGTTACCCCTATATTTGATAATGCGGGTAAAACAAAATCTGTGAAATACTCTGCATTGACCTTCAATCGTGAAACTTGGTGAATAATATGGGCTCAGAGTAAAAAACACGTTATTTGTTGTAAAAAATATACATTAACCCGCGAGATGATTTCACATATATATTGTTTTAAACTAACATCATATATAAATAAAGTAGATTGATAAAATATATATATGGAATCTCCCCTTTGGGCTTCCTGACTGAAGTTATAGAACTAAACATTAATTCATTATGATAATGTAAAAGAAACAAACTCTTTAATATACAAGACACATTAAATAACAACAGATGTTGCATTGAAAGACAGTTTTAACAATTAATCAAAATGCGCCTTTCGGTAACAGTAATTTCGTATGAAATTTGTATCAGTATTTGAGATGTTTAAATAAACATTATCGTAAAGTGTTAGTATATTAGGGGCCATCCATTAATAACGCCACACGAGTTTCTTGTTTTATCTACCCCTCCCCCTTCCTTGTCACAGCTGGTCACATTTGTGAGATCCCCTTCCGTATCTAGTGTGAGGTCACATATTTTTTACAAATTAAAATTTTCTAAATGTTGTCATTAAATTTCTATTTATGAAACTAAAACAAAGGTGTTCCATTTTTTTTAAAATCATTTAGTAATTAAAAATTACATAGCGATATATACAGAGAACTCTGCACCACAGTTTGTCAGCAGCAATTCTCGTGTATTTTTAATATTTGTCTCCAAATCATAATATGTTTTCGTGTCTGAGTGTTTCACGAGTTAATCACAAAATTGCAGAACTAAGAAAAAAATGCCGTTTCAATATATGTCAAAAACAAATTAAACCTTATAGTCATGCAGACAGAGTTGCAAGTTGCAACTATTTCTATGTTATTCTTTATCAGATATGTAATTTAAATTTATAATTGTAATACTTTGATATTAAATATTATATTTTGAAATATGTGATTTCACATAGTTTGGGACCCCGCCCCTTGTCACACAATGTCACACTTCGTCGACCCCTGCCTCCCTCTTAACGTGTGACGTTTTTTATGGATGACCCCTTGTTCACTAACGGTAATGTCTCAGTTTTAAAATTTTACCGGTCGTTTTATATCTTAATTATTATGATTGAATAAAAATGACTAAATTTAAATTAATATTTTAACTATTTCTCGTCATTCGTTGGATTTTTTTGAGACATCATTATTACTATATACTATTCATATTATTTATCAATATAATACAAAACAAGAATAAACTAAACTTTCTCAATATAAAAATAAATACCTAGCAGAAATAATAATAGACTTTGATATAATTAATATCACCCTGCGCAAATTGATTTGCAGCTCTCCGACTATAAGGTCAACGACCGAAAATTATCCATCTTTAGCGACTGTAGTAATCGACTAAGCGTATAATTATAGTCTCGAGTGGCAGTCGTAAAACGCGTACAGGTGCCTAAAGCCATGTGCCGATGTCGACATCCCACCGCTATCCCTCTTGCGTCGACATCAGAGTATCAAAAACTTCCGAACCAGCGACGTGTGAGCCAAAATAGTTTGAGAAATTGAATATACTCGATTGATTTACATTGTCCGTAGAGCCGAACTGAGTCTTATTCGCACTATGCATAGGTGTCACATTGGCACTGAACGACTTCTGGATTTCAGAATTGAGGATTCTGGTGTTGTCTTCGGGGTCGAACAGTTGCGATGTGACGTCGTTGTACGGGTTTGTTATGTACTCGGCGAATATTTCACCACTTTGCACGTTCTCATCTATGATTGGTTTGTTTTGCAATAACTGATTGGTTTGTGTCATTTCTGTAGGTAATGACTGATTGTATTGAGCGTCCATGCCAAGATCTATTTGATTAGATAATACGTCACTTGGTTTTGCTTGGTCCTGATTGATAATAAGTGATTGGTTTGAAGTCTCTGTCAATTGATTGGTAGTATTTATAGATGATGCCAGACCTTGATGGATTGTTGATTCAATTGGTTTTATTTCTCTTAATTGATGTGTAACTGACTCGATTGGCATTGTTTCTTTGTCTTGATTTTCGTTGACTTGATTAGATGTAACTTCCACATTTTTTATTTCAAGTGATTGGTCCGCTGGTTGAGTCTGAATAGATATTCCGATCGGTGTAGAGATCATCTGTAAATAGCAATTATAGTTTAAAATCAGCTATATTGATAATAAAATATTGTATATTTAGCTAAGTTTCAAGCCCGTGGATAATATTAAAATATCAGTTTTTTATTCGTTTTAGTAAATGATATAAAAGAGCCATCTGGCCTATTGTTTAAAATTAATTCTAAATGCTCATTAGGATTCTACAAAGATAAATTAGTACAGTAATATAAGTCCTCAACCAATAGATCTGTAAGAAAAAGTTTTGATTTGACTTGCTATTCTTATTTATAAAACACAATGAATTGTAAAATTTAATTGAGCCAATTTGATGTAATGATTAAACATGAAAAGTAGACAACCTTAATTTTGTCATGTCATTTTTGGCGAGTGACTGAATCAGAAAAAAACAATGTGTTGATGAACCAGTTAGTCAGGACAAATCATTATACATTAAAGACTATAAGGTATACCTACCTCGTTAAGTGGCTGTAGCAACACAGAAGAGGTGAGCCCTGATTGGTCGTACAAAGGATTTCTGATTGGTACCATACCGCTGATTGGTATAGACGACACCGGTGAAAATACTCGATTGATTGGGGCCACGTTCTGTCCACTGGATCTAACTGGGCTAAAACTAGCATAAGCCTGTCCGGGTACTGCCGTAATGGGTGTCGGAGCTATCAAAGTGGGCCCGCTTGGCGGCGTGTGAATTAAATTAACGGGAGAGTTGGCCACCGGACCTACAAGGATATTTGATTGGATGTGTATTGGACTAGATTGTGCATTTGATTGGTTTACTACTGATTGTCTGTTTGTGTCAGTTAGTGGATGATTGTTCGTACTATTTGCTCCGACGGGGATGAGAGTTGGGAGGGAGTGAGGTATGGCCGGCTGCATGTGACTCGGCAGGTTCTGTGTTGGTCTTGTGTTGTCGTTCACTAGAAAAAAAAACGATGATTAAATTTCTTGAATGCAATTAATGATTAATTTAGTACTCGGCAGTATAGGAAACTATGTTAGTACGCAAGCCAATACCATCGAAAGCTACTAAAATCAGCTTATAAGACAGCAACGCTTCTGCATTATATATCTTGGGTGTTGCAAGAGTAAGCAACGGTGATCACATAACATCAAGTGGTTGGCAAGATCGTTTGCAACATGAATACTAATGTCTTCTGACAACATGGAAATAAAATATAAAAAACCGTTTAGATAACAGGATTCCTAGAGATTGTAATCTTTTAAGATAAGACAGCCTTTGATAGTTTGAAACATTGAGGTAATTATATCATTTTGATATGGACTTAACAGTGAAGGAAAATCATTGGGTTTCCCTGTATTATGCATTCTAAAACTATATTTTACGAATTGTCAAATTGAATTTATGTACGACAAAAAATATCCAAGTTATTTCATAATTTTATCATTTACTACTTCGTGGTTAAGCATTAATAAAAATAAGAGGCAGTCTTCATCCGCATAATTACAGTAAATCATGTAAGTAACATAAGAGTTAGAACTAAGGCCATATAAGTGTATAAAAATCACATACACTATAATATTATGTGTTTTTGTATGTCTGTTACAATTTGATGATATAGAAGTAGTGATATGTATGAAGAAAAAGGTAATTATGAAATATAGTCACCATCGGGGAAGAGCTCTTGTTTGAGGGTAGGTTGAAATTCTCCGATGATGTCCCAAGTCATGTACCACAGCTCGTTGTAGCACTCACCGTTGTTGAATATCTGATGTGCATACATAATAGGGATATCAATATTTATATAATAATAGCCAAATATAGAATTCATATAATAAAAATCAATTAATCTTCACGTAGTTAAAACAAATTATACCTTAGCAGTTGGAGGTGAAACCTGGCGTGTAAATAGCCATACTACACGTGTGTGTAATTAAATAACACAATAGTAGGCACAGTTTATCATTATCCTTGAAAATATGTCGGGATAGAGGCGGATAGTTGCTGCAGGACAATAGATGCAAACGGGATAAATATAAAATTTTAGTGTGCGTGACCAGTAAGACGTATCTTACATTCACGATTTGTGTTAGTGTGCGTGCATTGCTCAAAATAAAGTTTAACTGTCAACCTCTATTTTTTTCGATGTTTTCACTGCTGCACTGTCTATATAGACGTATAAATGATATAAGATTATCACGAGCTTTACACCAATTTTGTAGTTTAAATGTTTATCTTTAACTATTTTAGTACCACTACTCATCAACAGAAACGAGAATAAGATAACATGCCGATTGAACTGGTATGTAGGTGGTATTTGGAACTATATTCCGATGTGATTGAGATTTTTGTCAAGCAACCAGATTTTTATATTAAAGTCTAATTTATTATTGGTTGCCATGACGTTACCCATACTGAGACAATTATGAATCTTTGTGTTGTTCGTAAGCCATATGCGTAAGATTTCATATTTATTTTAAAATTTTACTTTGTGCTCTTTGTACATTAAAGGTATTGAAAATCAAAAATGCGAACTGAAAGCATGGAGAAGTGCTCTTCGTCTCGCATTCGGTCTCTTTTTTTCGTCATGCATACAAAGTCAGCTAATACCAATGGGAGGCTCCTTTGCACAGGATGCCGGCTAGATTATGGGTACCACAACGGCGCCTATTTCTGCCGTGAAGCAGTAACGTGTAAGCATTACTGTGTTTCGGTCTGAAGGGCGCCGTAGCTAGTGAAATTACTGGGCAAATGAGACTAAACATCTTATGTTTCAAGGTGACGAGCACAATTATAGTGCCGCTCAGATTTTTTGAGTTATTCAAGAATCCTGAGCGGCACTGCATTGTAATGGGCAGGGCGTATCAATTACCATCAGCTGAACGTTCTGCTCGTCTCGTCCCTTATTATCATAAAAAAAAATACAACTATCTCGCTCACGCCTCGCTTCACGTGCTCTTTTTGGTTTGTCCTGGCGTAAACGCCTTTCGGGTCGCCACGTAACTTATCGTATACATAACAAAATGAAAACGCTTCGCCACGCTTTGGGTTCGCTGTCTGCTTGACAATAGTTTGAAGGTTAGCAGAACCTCATCTACTGGCACTGAAATATGAGTTATTAATAACAATTTAATTTAGTAATGCTGGACGTGGCAACTCACTTTGACGCTGTGCATGACGAGCAACATGTTCTTGAGCGACTCGAGCGCCCCCTCGCGCAGCGGCTCGGCGGCCGACGACAGCAGCGACTGTTGCACGCGCACTATCTTGGTCCACAGCGACGAGAACGTCGGCCGTCCACCCAGCACCTGCAGGTGTTGGAGGAACACCTGCGGAGGGGGCACTAGTCATCAGTACGGACGACATATAAAGCTCGCTGCACACGGTACGGCATTATGCAGAACATCAAGATTTCTGCCAATGGTGGGTGTCACTCTATGTATTTTTTTTAATTAGACGTGCATAAGAAAATAAAAAAGAAGAACGTTTTTCATAATAGAAATATATTTATTTACCATTGGGTGTCATATTGCAACAACACTCGGTAAATATCATGAAACTACATCAAACTGATGTAAAGGGGCTTTAACATAAAAAGACGCACTGATAAAAAAAAACTAACAGCCCGTGTTTTTAATCTTATAACGACTTACCCTACTTAATGTTTTACAATTTTAGGCGGCATGCGCAGAACCAGATATGAATATAGTGGTATTCTAATACAAAGCTGTGGAATGTACTTTCTTGTGCGGTGTTTCCGGGACGGTACAACATGGGTACCTTCAAAAAAAGCACGCACACCTTCCTTAAAGGCCGGCAACGCTCCTGTGATCCCTCTGATGTTGCAAGAGATTGTGGGCGACGGTGATCACTTAATATACTCGACGGTACGGTGACCCGTACGCTCGTTTGTCCTCCTATTCCATAAAAAAAAATCTATTTTAAACTTGTATTCCAAAACCTATGAATGAGCTCTTAGCTGTAGCTCATTTATTGTATTTTTTCCTTCTAGTTTGCAGCTAAACAAGATACCTACAGACTATGCTATACACGTGCGCAGCCATTATAAAGTACCTTGCACATGAGCGTGTCTGCGCGCGCGGCCGTGTCCGGGCGGCGCGGCGTGTTCGTCATGAGCGGCAGCAGCACGTGAGAGAAGCACGCCTCCCAGCCTGCTCCTCCCAACTGGCTCAGAGCCGGCGCCAGGAGCGCGCGCTGAAGATACGCGATCGCATTGTTTGACACCTGTGCAAAACATACTTTTTAATACACGAAAATTGCTTGGAAAGCAAAACGATACCGGTTTTTTTTGAAAACTAATGACGTTCTGTTCTCAAGGACATTTCATTCGCAGTCTGATAGCAAAACGGCAGAAGTGTGCTTAATGACAATGTAGGCACACTTTTCTTCTTAGTCGTGTGTCACTGTCCGAATCGAACATAAACCCAATAAATGTTTTACATTGTCACTTACCGATCAAGAATATTTTAAACAAAGGGGCTCAAAGACGTCTTTTATTCGTCTACGTTAAATTTTATGTGCCTCTCGCTCTTCGTATACGGATATAATATTGTTATAATAAGGCACTAATAACTGCCATTGAAGATACTTAAAATATCAATATATATATAAAGAATATAGACCTATTAATTATTAAAATTCGATAAAATCTGAGAAAATAAAATTCACCATTGCTACATATTGATCAAAACAACTGAAGTAACTGCGGCAATTAATAGATATAGCAGTCGAAGCATAACATTATGGTGTAACTTTGTAAGCACGTTCCACATTTCGGCTTTGTATTTATACGATGTGTAAGTCTATATATAAAACGTCATTGCATAAAAACACAGAATGATATAATCACAACAAACTTTCTGTAAATTTTGTCAACAAGACGATCGAGGTGCAAATAAATAACTAAATTAATAGAATGACGGCGCATCCGCCAATGTTTAACGTCAGGTTGACTTTTAGCTGTAAAAGTCAGCCTAGCGAAGCGTCATTGTCGATGGCAGTGCGGGCGGACATCTTGACTTCACTTTTTGTTCGAGACGGTGGTTGATAGTATAATCTAATGTTAAGATTAAGTTGGTTTTCGTGTTGCTCAGACTGTCCAATGTTAATTTGAATGTGTATTTCGATTATAAACCCTGTGCTGATTAAACAACTCTAATTGTAATATGGCCTTGTGATTTTTCTGCTCACACCCACCTGCCTGCCTACCTACCCACATACATCACACAAGATGAGTTCTGATGCAGGCCCTCCTGCCTCTTTAAGCACGTTTTGATTGCAGTTGTTATCCACAAATACATCCAGCGACAAATATAAGAATGATAATGTACTATCAAAATTGAAATTGAACGTCTAAAATTGACATGATATGTGAATTGTCATGCAATTGACGAATTTTTTTTAAATGAGGTAGGAACCGGGGACTGTGAATTATAACTAAATTAACTATCATTATTACTACTTATATTTATAGTTATGTGGGTGACTTATCGCATATTTCTATGTATTTATTTATTAAAATATTTAATTATCTAGTTATTATATTCACACATACAAAAACATAATATAATATTAAATTCACAACAAACCCGCGCGATATCCGTAGTATGTCTGAATTTGTGTTGAATGCGCACGCGGCCACTTTTTCCACAGTAACCGGTAATCATTAGCTAAACGGCCAGTCGAGATTTAGTTAACCTGCGCAGAGCTAGTGTCGTTCGCTCCTTGTAACAGCCTTAAATATCGTTACGTGTTATTTCTTTGTATATAATATATATTTGTAGTGTCTTCTATTTACAATCTGGACTTGAGCTAAAACTAAATTGCTCTTCTTATACTATTTATACTCCTTCTTTTAAATTGTTGCGTTGCTTGTGTAATTAAAAGTGCTTGTTTCTAAACTGGATTTTCTCTTCATTATCTACTATCACTGGCGCTTTAACTTCATACCGCCTTGCAACCTAAAGTTATTTGAATGACAAAACATTGTAATCATATTAATACTGTTAAACTGTATAAGTTTTTTTATTAAATAACACCTTGCTATTTGCAAAATGCCACACAAGCCTTATTCTGACCAGCGAGGTTGTGAATTGAGCAAGGCGGAGCACACTTTGAGCCGTTCCTGTAAATTTGACGTTTATTATGTAAGTAGTAAGTGCTCGTTAAGGTTGTTTCGTTATATAGAACGTCATAGTGCACACCGTAACAAAGAGACGATATGACGTCATCGACGTCAATTCCAGAGATTATGTAACCGGGTAGTATAAATGTGTACAGTTATTCTCTATCAACCGTCTCATCTCTTACTTGAGATAAAAACCGTAACTATCGTAGACTTTTCTGTCCCAATAAACTTATCAACGGTAACTCACCATACGCTGCTTGTCGATGGGAAGACGTATAGCTTACCAGGGATACAAGTTTGTATGGAAATTGCTATTCACGCGTCCCAATATAAGGCGATAAGAATGACTTATCGGGTATCAATATACCAATGTCCCAATGGACAGCTTCAGATTATAATACTGACAGACTTTTTTACACAAATTATCTTGCCCCAAATTAAGCATATATAGCCTGTGTTATGGGCTGCAAGACAACGATATATTTAATTCAATATACTTACTTAAATATACATAAATACATAAAAACATACATAAATACATTTAAGCATCCATGACTCGGAAACAAACATCCATATTCATCATATAAATTGCTTGCACCTACCGGGATTCCAACCCACGACCTGTAGCTTAGTAGTCAGGGTCACTAACCATTCAGCTATATGGGTCGTCAAAGATTAGTGACAGCTAATTACTGACAGTAGAAGGTAGTAATTTATCTCTATCTGTAGATAGTATATTGGGAACGGCCGTTATCACCAATCTACCTGAACATTCCATCATCAACGATAAACAACAACTGACCTGTTTCCTTCTATCCGTGCAGAACTCAGCAATGCCTTGTAACAGCGGCTTCCACGCCACCTCCCATAAGTCGTATTCTTCTGCTCCTATAATGACCGTAATAAACATTTCATGGGAGCCGTTAGAATATTTTTCAAGCGCCTCAATCAAGTTCCACAGTATATAACAAAATATGTAGTAAACTATTTAAAACAATCATTCTTGTTGATAAAATATACGATCAAGATGTAATAGCTTTCCCATACATTTAAATTAATAGCATCTAAACGGGCCAGAGACTAAAGTAATCGAATTTGGGAAACAGCCGCTCATAATTTTTGGGGTTTTTCACGAATCCTGAGCGGCATTGCATTGTAATGGGCGGGGGGGTATCAATTATCATCAGCCAAACGTCCTGTTCGTCTCGTCCCTTATTTTCATAAAAAAAAAAAACAACAGTCCATGGACATCCGCAATACAAAGAATAGCATTGCCGTTCATTAAGGTGGGAATACTTACTATTGTTTTCACAAAGCGCAGGGAAAAAAGTAAATTTATAGCAAATTACTCGGATTTCGAATCCGATGCACGAGAAATATAAAAATATACCCTGTAGCTTTATCATACTGTTCGAAAGGCTTCAGCATAAGGTTATTTTGTGCTACATAACATAGTACCAGAAACAAAAGGGTGACCATAAATTTTAACGTTTGATGTAAAATTTTTGTTCAGAAAAATACAAGGCTGACATTGCCGTACGGATATACAACTAACATTAACATTTTAGATTCCCGGTTCAATCAGGTAAGTAAATATTCTATCTACAATATTTGTTTAATTTTAATTTTTATGAAAATAAGGGACGAGACGAGTATGACGTTCCGCTGATTGTTGATAAAATTGATACGCCCTGCCTATTACAATGCAGTGCCGTTCAGGACTCTAAATCAAAAATTCTGAGCGGCACTACACAATTGCGCTCGTCACCTTGATACATAAGATGTTAAGTCTCATTTGCCCAGTAATTTCACTAACTACGGCGCCCTTCAGACCGAAACACAATAATGATTACACATAATCTAGCCGGCATCCTGTGCAAACGAGCCTCCCAATGGTATTTAAGGTATCGTATCCCCTCCAAGTGGCATAGCCGTGGGACGCCCATCGTTACCTCAACGCTCGGGGTATATACTAACACGAAATGAATACAATAAGTCGCACCCAAGAGACAAATGTGCTCTGAGATTTCACAATTAATCAAAATATTTGTATATAAAATGGCTCATACCTTGAGTCTGTTCCGCCTCGTCTTTCCACCATTTAAATATCTGCGCGGTTCTACTGTGCAGTGTGTGCATTAGGTCTAGCAGCTGAAAATTAACACAGAATAATTGTAAAATATTTAACATAAACTGGCGAACATAAAAGTGCAAGGTTTCTTCCGAAAAAACATATATTTGCGAAAGTTTAAACAATTTTGTGTTTCTATATTTAGTTAGTATTCGTTAAAGCGCTTTTCAGGAGTCATTACAAATATCTTACATCTTTAAATGAGCAATTCTTGTACATATATATCCATAATCTGAATCTCAGAAACGGATCTAACGATTTTCATGAAATTTAGTGTACATGGGAATTCGGGGGCGATAAATCGATCAAGCTAGGTTTCAATTAAAAAAAATGTAGTTTTATCCGTGTTTAAATGCGAAACACCTACAATAACATTAGAATACAAAGGCAAATTTCGCCACTATATACAAGACTCTAATAGCTCAGATGGAACATTGGGTGATGTAGAAAGCAGAAGACCCCGGTTCAAAACCAGATGTCCTATTAGTTTTTTTTTGTTCATTTTTTGTACATTCTTAAAAATCCGAGCAAGGCTCGGTCTTCCGCATATTTCTTTTTAATTACTGAATCTTTATGGTCAACATTCTAGTTTATATCGCATTTGTTCTCTGTATAATGAAGTCTTCAGAAGGTAGACATATTCGATCCATCAGTTCCTAGGTTCAGAAGACTTCTGCGAGAAAAAGCGGATTATTGGCTAGGGGACTGTGGAGTTGAATTGTGTTCATATATAGCTTAAGTTTTATATAAAATCTAGACATTTAAAAGCATGCTTTGTTCACTTCCAGAAGCAGGCACTCGCCCCTACATGTTAACGTATTTTTCTGTTTTATGCAATACTTAAGCGTGTATCCCGTTTAGTGAACCTAATACAAAAAAAAACTATTATATGTTCGAAAAAATTAGAGCTCATGAGAAGAAACCGGCCGTACCAAAACCGATCATGACGTGTTCAGGCTATTATCGTAAACAACGCACCTGTATGCTGACCAGGTGGTACTGGTCGGGTGAGTCTTCATCACCAGAGCCCTCTGCCGACGTCGCCCCACCGCGACGACTTCGCCGCGACCCAGACGTCTCTAACTTTGATTTACCTAAAACATTTATTATAAATTACCATCCGTGTAAAAATTATCCTCAACTTACATGATTTATTAACGTCTAGATCGAGCGACTTGCTGCTAGACAACTGATGAAAACTGGCCAGATTTATTACTTTAGTGCGCGTAGCATGCTACGTCTTAGGCTATGGTCTCCTATTTTATGCCGTACGCGGCGTTCAGCGTTAGCGTCAACGTTCAATTCCGTGGCTTCCAACGCCTGGACGCAACGCACAGCGTCGGCGATCGATAATCAATATGTCTGGCGTGACGCAGGTGGTTCAGTGGCTGCATCACTAATTTTTTCCCAACATTGACGCTTATAAATATTGTTTTTATGATTCTTGTCACTTTTATCATACTCTGCATTATAAGATTTTATTTATTCAATCAACAACTTGTCCTTTCCATTATCAAACCTCATCATTTTGTGTGACGCGAGCGACGACCTTCACGCTGCAAAGGTTCAAAATGACTAGAAACGCGGCGCACGGTGTTCGGACGCCGCGTAAGGCGTCAACACGCCAGTGTTGACGTGTGAAACAGACCACAACAGTACATTTATACACTAAGCGTCACAATGACGCAGAGTAACGAGTAAGTAACAAGACCATAGCCTAACACTCGCGATTTTTATGTGACTTTGTGTTAGTGTGCGTGTATTGCTTAATTCTTTCGACGTTTCTACAGCTGTCACAGTCTATCTTAACATATAAGTAAATGAGCTAAGGTCCTCAATATAATAGTAAATCTTAAATTATTTCAATATTGCACCAAACTCCACAAATTAAACATCTTCATAATCTAAAAAAAAAAACACACACACACGCAAACACACACTCAGACATACAGACACACGCCCACATACACACACACGCACACACACATACCTCTTTTTAGTGAGTTTGCTAATTATGTATAACTAGCTGACCCGGCAAACGTTGTTTTGCCATATAAAGTATAATTCACGCGATAGTTTTATAAGTAATAAAATATTGCCTATATTATAGCCTGTACATCATTTTGTTCTATTGTCAATAGTTTTTGCAGCGCACGCAAAAATAGGTTTTCGATTTTACACCTTGTGTTACAAAATAGCAATTTTATTACGGATCCCTAATTCTGAAAAAAAAACATAGCCTATAGCTTTCCTCGATAAATGGACTACCCAACACTGAAAGAATCATTCAAATCGGACCAGTAGTACCAGAGATTATCGCCTTCAAACAAACAAACAAACACTGCAGCTTTATAATATTAGTATAGATAATACCTTTCGGAAGGACCTATCCTCTGCAACTCAGGGTATACTAGCGCAGAGGATAGGGCACTAAACATTCTGTACCACATATTATTAGTCTTGAATAAATGATTATTATTATTATTATCAAGATGTTATCCACATTATTTATCTTACATACCCTCTTCTTGGGTATCTCTCCAGTTTTATTTATTTATAAGATACATAATAGCTTTAAGTGAAATGTATACATTTTTATAATAAAATCCCAGTCACTGTTCAGGCATTATCTATAAATAAATTTAAATGTTTTATAAAAAAAATAGCTCTGTAGGAAATCCTAATACACTAGACTGGACTAGATTATGATTATTTTGTAGAAATAGAAATGACAATACAATATTGTATATTTTTATTAAAAAGAGCGCAAAAAAAAAAGCTAGGAGAGTTTCTTGCGCCGCTTCTTCTCTTCTTCTCTGCGGTGGTAGCGTTAGTAATGACATCCGAAAAAATCAGAAACAAAATGCCTTTTATTTCATTTAAGAAGACCAAAAGCGAACAATAATTTTAAATAGTTTTTTAGCTGCGTGTTGTTCTTGATTTCATTGCATGCTTGTTACGGCTATCATAGTAATTCCTCTAGACCTAGGTTTACCTCATCACCATATACAAGATTCACCATAAATAATAATATATTAAATATTTATTTGTAACAAAAAGAAAATACAATTTTGCTTAAAATTACCCTATACCCCGAAACTAGGATAGGACGTGACATAGGGGTTATTCCATAGGTTCTCAACGAGGGTGATAACGCCTTCTTGTGGGCTTTTGCGACTTTCGGGGGGGCAGTAGAAGACCCAGAGAAAATTAGGGGGCGCAGATGGCGCGTGGGTAGATTAAAAAATATAGTCTAAAAAGGCAAAAAAATACACGAAAATACTCTAGAAAAAAACATATTTTCAAAGTGGGCGGTGAGCAAAATAAGGTTGAGAAACTATGGGTTATTCTCTTCGCAGTTGTTACTTAAGGATAGGATAAGTTTAGGATACATTGTTACCTAAGCGTCGATATTTTGTTCAAAGTACGCGCTAAGTGATAGTTAGGCATCTGCTTGTTACTTTCTCTATCTTTATTATCAACTTACGGCCGTTTTCAATACGTACCTCTAGTTACGGATACATTGTTATCATCGTTTAATGACAAGATCTTATCTATTCATAGTTATGTTCATTATAGCTATTGCTCAATGCTTTATGTCGATAGGTTATTGAAATGTAAGTAAGCGTAAAAAGATAGATTTGTCTACCTCTAGTAAGTTAAACTAAGGATAGATAGATTATTGAATACCAACCAGTTCCAAGTCACAACAATCACGTTTTAAGGAATTCGTTAAAGTTTAATAAATATTAGTGTATTCCATACATGTGGGTTGGGCTACTAAGTCATGATTTCATTTAAAGAGTGATAGTAGGGCTGCCATTTTTTGCCAGCCCATGAATCACGTGACCTTAATCACACTCACGTGAATTTTAACTCAATTTCGACATGATTGTGGTTTGGAACGTTTTTCTGGAATTACATCTAATTAATTCCAGAAGTGAGGGTTTATCACTTTTAAAAAATAATAAATTGTTTAAATCTTATTTATAAGAGATTTCCACGTATATAGTCACTCATCACGATATCTCTGGAACCATTAGAGCTAAAGACTTGAAACTTGGTAGGAATATTCTTTTCACCGAGTAGAGGTCATCTAAGAACGGATTTTACGAAATTCCAGAGTTTTTTTTTTATTATGAACAGAACAACGTCTGTCGGGTCAGCTAGTCTATACTATAATATTATAAAGCTGCAGTATTTGTTTGTTTGAACGCGCTAATCTCTGGTACTACTGGTCCGATTTGAATGATTCTTTGAGTGTTGGGTAGTCCATTTATCGAGGAAGGCTAAAGGGAATTCAATTCAAAATTAGGGATCCGTAATAAAATTGCTATTTTGTAACACAAGGTGTAAAATCGAAAACCTATTTTTGCGTGCGCTGCAAAAACTATTGACAATAGAACAAAATGATGTACAGGCTATAATATAGGCAAAATTTTATTACTTATAAAACAATCGCGTGAATTATACTTTATATGGCAAAAAAAACGTTTGCCGGGTCAGCTAGTATGAAATAAAATAATAAGTCAGTACCCGCTTGCAGCGTGGCGGCGGCCAGCAGACGTAACGCACGCACGGCGGCGCGGCAGTTGTGCGGCGTCACGTGCGCCACGTCACGGATCACGAGGGCCAACGCCTCCGTGCAGCGAGCGAGTGCAGCGCTGCGGTGAGCACGCAGCGACACGCACGACGAACACGAGTCGGCCTCCACCCCGCCGCCGTCCACAGACGACCTCCCCACCTGAAGCATTTTGTGGCTTATTACTTAAAATATGGCATACGCCGATCAATACTGCTAATAATCTAAGATCACGTTGTATAACATACTTTATCTACACCCATGCTTTAAATTCTCTATTAAAGATTCTGAAACAGTTAGCTTATTGCCAACATTAAAACACCCAATGTTCTAATAACCATTACATCATCCAAACGAGTGTTGTAATGTTGTACTGAATTTCATAACAACATTCCTATGTTTTTCGATCCCTTCATGCGCAAAGAGTTTCAACAGACAGCCACATTCTTATTGCTCGATGCGTGGTATCTGTATAAATTTCAAAAAAAGAACATTTTAGTTTACGCCCGTTTCACACTACCAGAACATCGCGCACCGTAAAAATAAAGTAGGTTAATCGAATCCCCGCCATTTTTCTTGGATAATTTTATTGATTTGTTTACAAAAAATGAGAAATTCATTTTAAACACTGCAAAAGAACATTATATTCGAGTGAATTTTAAGTATTGCACTATACAAAATGTAAATTACTACTAAAATAAATAATTGTTTCATTAATACTTAGTTTATTTGTATATAATCAGTAATTAATGATATAAGATTACTACTAGGACTGGTGTTTTAATGTTAGCAGTAAGCTAACTGTTCCAACATCTTTAAGAGGATTCATATTCTGGGTGTAGATAAAGTCTTGTATGCAACTGTTGATAATTAAGTATTAAAACACTCATGTAATACTATTATCACACTCGACTTCGCCTCGTGTCATAAAGTGACATTCGTGTTTTAATACCCCTTATTACACAACAGTTGCATAAATAACTATATCAACACACTTGCTCGTAAAGAGAAACTTATTGCACCGTTCTTAAGGCCACAACAATAACTACCGCAGCGCTACACTGCGCGACAAAAGGCGTCAAAATAAAATTTCAACATGTCGCACTATCCGCAGTACAGCGACGCTCAGTGCGACGCGTCACTTCATTACGTAACATCCATTCTGTAAAAAATTGTTAAATAATATACTCACCATAACCCATCCTTGACTCTGCGGTGACTGCGAAAGATCGCTCTCGGAGGATACGCTCGTGGGCAGCCGATCACTCTCATCCTCAGATCCATCCGACCGACTGGAAGCTGTAAATAACATTTAACTTTACGCACGCATTCCATTACTTGTGTTTATGTGTATATCAAGTTTCTTGATAATTTTCAATATGGCAAAAGGAGCTCCGTTATACATAGGCTGCACTAAAAATATCGGAAATGGAATATTTCCACTGTTCCTGTCATATTTAAATCTTTATAATTGAAAACTCCTTGGTTTTAAAAATCGAATACCATTTATTTATTTAAAATAAGATTCTCGGTCTTGTCACAAGATCTTGTCAAACTTGTTTAGTCGTTGAGAAAATGGAATTGACTCGAGAAAATTCTACAGCGATGATTTATTATGACTTTCGAAGTGGTTTAACACAAAACAATGTGTTGACCAGATGATTTCTGCATTTGGTGATGAAGCCCCATCCAAAACCACAATCGCTGGTTTGCTGAATTTCAACGTGGACGTGTCAAGCTCAGTGATGATCCCCGTCAAGGTCGTCCAAAAACTGCAGTCACCAAAGAAAACGTTGATGCTGTGCATAAGCTGATTGAGGAAGATCGACATGTGACATACCGCGAAATTCACGCAATTTTAGACATTGGCATGAGTCAAATACAAATAATCTTGCATGAACAAATAGGTGTCAAAAAGTTGTTTTCCCGGTGGCTACCGCATTTGCTCTGTGAAGAGGTGCGTCCGAACTCTCGAAAGAATCCACGCAGGGTCCTCAAATGCTGTATACAACATCGTATCAGGTGACGAATCCTGGATATACGCGTACGAACCCGAAACAAAAAACCGGTTACGAGTTTGGGTGTTCGAAAATGAGTTAAAGCCAACAAAAATTGTTTGTTCACAGAGTGTTGCAAAAAAAATGGTGGCGACGTTTGTCTCCAAAACCGGCCACGTTGGGACTATTCCTCTTGAGGGACAAAGAACGGTTAATTCAGAATGGTATGCTAGCATTTGTTTGCCACAGGTCGTTTCTGAACTCCGTAAAGAGAACTGCAACCGCCGCATCATCCTCCATCACGACAATGCGAGTTCTCACACCGCGCACAGAACAAAAGAGTTTTTAGAGCGAGAAAACAAAGAATTATTAGACCATCCGCCGTACAGCCCCGACCTACACCCTAATGATTTCTATACTTTCCCTAAAATAAAGAATAAATTGCGTGGTCAGAGATTTTCATCGCCTGAAGAAGCTGTAGACGCCTACAAAACGGCCATTTTGGAGACCCCAACTTCCGAATGGAATGGTTGCTTCAATGATTGGTTCCATCGTATGGAAAAATGTGTCAAATTTCGCGGAGAATACTTCGAAAAGCAATAAATACATTTTTAAATAGTAATGTTGTGTCACTTCCTCGATTCCCGAAATTTTCAGTGGCGCCCTCGTACGGTGATTGAATTAAAAATTAACCGATTTATTATTTGACTATAATTAAAGCGTTTTAATTTCTTTATCGTAACTGCACCAAGGTGGTCATTGACAACTTCGTGAAGAACAATAATATCCTAAACTAATACCACTGTCAGGAATGATGGGTCAAGAATACCTAATATGAATATATGATACTATTTAAATATTAGTATTATTATATTTTAGTGTTTTATTTACTTTATCGCAACTAAACAAAGGTGGTCTTTGACAAATTCGTGAAGAACAATAATTTCCAAAACTACTACCACTATCTTGAATGTTGGACTTTTTCTAGCTCAAGCAATGGGATAAATAGACTAGTTTTCTATAAGTAATCTTATAGGATTATTATGCCATATTATATTTTATATGGGCAATATATTATTCCGTCGAAATTTTAAGTATTTTTTTAAATAAAAGTATTCAAAATTAAAACCTAGTCATAGATTTTACGTCAAGCTAGTAAAAAAAATAAAACTTCTATAATGAGGTTGTAAAATCTATCATGCAAGTCTGAATCAGCTGAGTTTATTTTTATTTCATGTGAAAAAATAGACGCCTTAACATGGAAACTATATGGCAGTGTTTATAAAGTACTGAAATGCGTTCCAAATTCCAAGAACTTCACTATAGAAATCTGAATTGCATGAAAAACAATTTTCGGAGAGTCGGAGAATCCCTCCCCGAGCATTCTCGCTCTCTGGTAGAGCCTTCCTGGGATAAATGTCATATTCTGGTGGAGGGGGAGGGTGCGGGGGAATGACCTGCGGATCTCGACACTAACCTATGCGAAACATAGCGCCACTAGGCCGCTACTTCACGACGGTATTCTGTGCGAGTGTGGTACTGGTAAGTAACCCGGACGAGTCTGGCCCGATTGTGCTGTCGTCATAAGACGGCACCGTGACTCTCCCACTTCTAAAAATCCCTTAGTCGCCGCTTACGACACCCTTGTGTCTGGGACTCCTCTATTATTATTCCGCCCCGGGGGAGCACAGGACAGAAGTTGAGCAAGCACAAGTAACGAATTAATTCAAATTCAAATACCGTTTTCATAGTAACGAATTAATCAATTAGTACAATTAAAGAAAATTCAATCTTTATACCTAAGGCGGGCCGTTAAATTAAACGAGATTAGTCAATGTATAATCAATCATTTAAAAAATAGATTATTTACGGCAATCTTATCTTCTTTAATTAATGTAATCGTATCATCAAAAATACCCGATTAAAATTTGACCAGATTGTCCGGCGCTAATAACATAATTAGGGCATCATCTTTATTTAAAAAATTTAGGAATTCGTTTCTATTTTAATCGCTATCGATAATACACATATCAAAAAAGTCTAAGCAACATGTACTAATTTAAATTTTAGGATGGTTTTTCACATTATAACGTATTTTATTTTTAAAATAATATTTTTTGGGTCTTATGATGGAAAAATAACAGCTGTTGTCTTTATAAGTTCGTTTAATAACAGAAATTGACAATATTAGAATATACTGCAGAAACTAAGGTACATAAGCTATTAAGCTAGAGTTCCCGGGTTCGAATCCCGATAGGTGCAAGCATTTATATGATGAATATGGATGTTTGTTTCCGAGTCATGGATGTTTATATGTATTTATGTATGTTTAAGTTTCAGATCCTTAGAAATGAAAAAAACTGCTGATATATGGGGCATATCTGTAAAAATAATAAGTTCTGTTATTGATGTCATAGCACCATATCTAGCACTAGTTTTTAATAGCCGTATTGAACATGGCGTGTTTCCTGATCTTCTGAAGTATAGTATAAGAGGCCACTATGCCACTATGGTATAAGAGGATCTGCACTCGATCTTCTGATCTCATATTTAAATAATAGGATTCAGAGGGTCGAGGTGAATGGCAGGAGATCTCCTGGGACTCCTCTCGGTATGGGGGTACCACAAGGGTCTATTCTTGGACCCTTCCTCTTCCTTATTTATATAAATGATCTACCTAACCTTGTAGAAAAAAAACACAAGGTGGTATTGTTTGCGGATGACACTTCACTTATATTCAAAGTGAAACGAAGCCAAGTTTTATATGACGAAGTAAACAATGCCCTATCTGACATCGTGTACTGGTTTAGCGCCAATAACTTATTGTTAAATAATCATAAAACCAAATATATTAAATTCACCGCGCCAAATGTCAAAAATGTAGATGCGAATATTTTATTAAATGGAGAGGTGGTAAAACCAGTGGAATCTGCTATATTTCTTGGCTTTACTCTTGATTCCAAATTGCAGTGGGGCCCCCATATTGAAGGACTAGCGAATAGGCTTAGTTCTGCAGCAGATGCGGTTAAGAAAATCAGCCGGTTAACTGACATAGATACGGCGAGATTAGTATACTTCAGTTATTTTCATAGTATTATGTCCTATGGTATATTGTTATCTTTGTGCTGCAGAAGAGGGCTATTCGCGCGATTTATAACCTAGGTCCTAAAGAATCATTAAGAGAAAAATTTTAAGAAATAAACATTTAGACTGTTGCTTCTCAATACATTTTTGATAATGTTTTGTATGTTCATAAGCACATTGAGGAATTTTCTAGAAACTGTCACATTCATAATGTTAACACGAGGAACAAACATAAACTTGTTATGCCTACTACTCGGTTGGGTCGAGTTAGTAAGTCTTTTGTTGGGCGATGTATATGCTTCTACAATATGATCCCAGAAAATGTACAAAACAAATGTGTTACGAAATTTAAAAGAATTGTTAAAAAACGTTTGTGTGGGAAAGGTTATTATAGCATAAACGATTTTCTTAATGACACCACGGACTGGGATTAAAGCGAACACCCTCAGGCTCTTTAATTGTAAATGTTTATTGTACGATATTACATTGTAATCCATATTTTATATAAAAAAAAAGCCCGCTGAGTTTCTTGCGCCCATTCTTCTCAGGTCTGAGGCAGTCTCTTTTGAATGGGTGGTAGATTTTGACGTTCAATAAGTGATTATAAATCCTATTTTGAATAAAAATATTTGAATTTGAATTAATGACACTGTTTATGTCATCTTGCGGTATTCGCTCCCAATGGAATTGTAGCAAATCCTTCAGCCGTTGGGTTGTTGTCACTCCGTCCAAGTCCTTCAAAACACGTCTCTGGAGCATGTCCCGTGTATGCGTGCTCGATGGGGTTGAGGTCTGGCGATTGTGCAGGCCAGGGCAATATCCGGACGTTCTCCGTTGCCAAGTATTGACGGGATGGCGTTGAGTTGTATGTGAACGCGCATGGTCATGCATTAACGTAAAATCGGAGCCAAAGGTTTGTGCAAATGGATGGACTTAAGGACTGAGAATATCCTCTGAACGTAATTTTCAGCGTTCATGTTTCCATTTACAAAAACGAGCTCAGTTTGCCTGTTCTTCATAATACCCGCCCATACTATAACTGTTGAGGCGCTGTATGGCTGAACTTCCTGAAAGCACCTGAGCCTTTCGGTATTTCAGGACCGACGGTACACTCGCACCCTTCTTGTATCAGGCCTAAACCCGAATCGCGACTCATCGGAAAACATAATTTTATCCCATTGTTCCTGGGTCCATGTTCTGCGTTCTATACACCATTCATTTCGACGAGCGCGATTCCCGTGATGTATCGGGGGGCACCTAATTGGGCGTCGAGCTCGTAGGCCGTACTCATGCAGTCGATTTCGCACAGTTTGGGGACTTACATCAATACCACTTGAAGTTTGTAGCCTCAAACTTATCTCTCGAGCGGTTAACATCGGCTGGCGTCTTGCTATCCGTTGCATGTACCGGTCTTGCCCAGTGGTTGAATGCTGTTCAGCGGGTTCCCTTGTATTATTATAGCGCTGCCAAAGACGACAATTAACACTTCTATGAATGCAAAAATGCCGAGATACCTGAGATTGATTACTTCCCGCTTGCAACATCCATCCAGCTCTTTGCATTTCATTTGCCGTCGAATGACGTCGCTCCATGACGTAAAGAATATCTAATAATTAAATTTTGTCGCTAACTTTATTAAAATGGCTGGTAAAATTATACAATCAAGACTAAACGTAGCAATAAAAACGAGCTTAAATTGAAACAAATTCCCTTTCATTTAATTTTATGAAAAAAACAAAACATAATCGAAATTATTTTACAACCGGCCAGTATGTCATCAATAACAAAAAAGTTTACATACATATGAACTTTGAGTGAATAAAGACTTAGAAATTAATTAATATTAATGGTAACTTTTTATGTTGCTTAGACTTTTTTGAGGTGTGCAGTTAATAATTATCATTCAATATTTCCCCGTTAAAAAAGTCCCTTGCGCCGTTTCTTCAATACTATATATGCAAATTGACTTGAATAGTTTAAATTCATAAAGTTTAAAAGCTTTAGTGTCTCCTATATGTATTTTTTATTTGTATCATACTTTTCAACATAAATGGTGTTAAAAAAATCACAATTTCCCCGCAGATATAATGCTAGGAAACCTACATTGCCTAAGTACTGCTGTAACAGTGAAACTGCACAGTAACTATCATATTTAGTGACGTAACAGTGAAGATTGGCGGTCAGCGCATAACCAAGCCAAGTCCAACCACGTCGGACGAAGCCTTCTACCAATCAACTCGCACCGGAAGCCGCATCAAATAACCCAATTCAAAAAAGATCAGAGAAATACTTTATTGATGACACGCCACATCAGAAGACACACCGAAATACAAAAAGACACAAAATTCCCGACCGACACTAAGGGCTATATTCAGTTGGCGCAACCAACAGTTTTATCATAAAAAAATGAACGAATGGTGATCTTGGTCTCCTGCATACATTGACCCCAATCGGTTTTCAATTTAATCTTAATCATTGATATAAACTTAAGGTTAAATATATTAGTTAACTTAGATAAGATAAATTTGACTAGTATTTAAGCTGACAGCGTCAACACTGAGCACAAATCACCACCATGAAGCTAATCCTGGTCATCGTCAGCTTGGCTTTCAGTTACGCCAGGGAGCCGATAACGATCAACTATCATGAGACCATTGGAATACCCCAAGCTTTCCTGATCAAGCACTTGGAGGAAGCTCAAGACTTTGACGGCGCCAGGATAGTTGGTGGATCGCCGGCAGCGCTTGGATCACATCCTTATTTGGTAAGCTTCATTTCACTCAAAATCTAAGCTGTTTCCATCCATCCATTAAATTCCTGTATCTCCTAGCTGGAGCAGAGGGCAGGGAGGACAGTCCGCCGCCAGAGAGATGGGCTTGGCGACCTTCCACGTCTCACGCCCATACATCAATACGGTCTTCACGTTGGACCGGAATATTTTGAGCTTAACTCTCCGTGTCAGTTTCTGTGATTGCCATACGGATCGGAGCCGTGCATTGCGCGGAGGAGAGATTTGCCATTGCAAAATTAAAAAATATATTAAACCTCTCTTTAGGGATAGGAGGAAGAGATCTGTTTATTGATTTACGTGTAAGAATATACATATAATCCAGGGGTTAAACTGATAGCTACTAGAGAATTAAACAAGTGTGTGTATACTTTATGTACGCAGGCAAGAAATAATTCTTCTTTGGCGTAATAAACGAAAATCTTAAAAAAATATTACTCGTAGTTGTAATATTTTTGAGATACCCGATATTTCGAACCAGTTTCAAGCTCATCATGATCAAGGGGCGAATGAATTTTATCGTATAGTTTGATTGATTTCATTCTGTTTTGCCAGGGTGGTCTTCTAATCACACTATCGAACGGGCGTCAATCCGTCTGCGGGTCATCTCTAATCAGCAGCACCAGGTTGATAACGGCCGCGCACTGCTGGCGAGACGGTCGCAACCAGGCGTTCCTCTTCACAGTGGTGCTGGGTTCCGTGAACCTCTTCTCCGGCGGGGTCAGAATCAACACTAACAGCGTGGAAGTTCACGCTGGATACAGCACGAATACCCTCAACAACGACATTGCAATTGCGGCGATAAGTCCCGTTCAATTAACTGGTGAGTAGATTTTTTTAAATATATTTACATAAATATTTGTTCGTTTTTCGAATTCCAGTGCACAAATTCAACTTATTGGTAAACTCATTTTTAATTTTTTTTTTGAGTAAGAAACCTTATTACCTGATGGTAAATGGCACGCCCCGTTCATTGCACTCACAGAATTTTTGTGTCTTATCATACAGCAGATACCCCTATATCTATAACCTATAAAGTATGTAGGAGTAGTAGTACCCACAATAGAGGTGGGTCCTCTCATCCTCTATGAAAGTCGAAAAATATTTTGATGATTAAAAAAAACATTAAAATTTCAGATGCCATCAGTCCCATACCTTTGGCAACGGGAAACAATAATTACTCGTACGTTGGCTCATGGGCGACAGCTGCCGGCTACGGAAAAACTAGCGATTGTAAGTAAACCTGACATTTCATTTCTCTGACTTTCTACGAACATTTAGCTCATCATTAATTTAAATATTTGGCTGCGTGTGAGTTGGGTCATATTCATTTCCACTTATAGATACTATTTGCACCTTACATTAATATTAATTCGTTAAATACTCTATTTGATTTAAAAAGTAGCCGTTGAGTTTCATAGATGTTTCATTGTTTTAATATTTATAATGACGATTCGTAAGCGCTTAGGTTTAAAACTTATTTGAATAAATTTTACTTGACTTTGACTATGCATATAACGTGTAGATACATTTACCGCAATGAAGCAATGTTATTATGCGTCGCCTAACAACAAGAGGTCCTATCTAGACGTATAAATTGTCTAAGGTTAAATGTATCTATGTATATTATGGTGTTTTAGTTTCTGGTGTTAGCCAAACCCAGAACCACGTGAATCTGCAAGTCATCAGCAACCAAATTTGTGCGGCGTCGTTCGGCAGCATCATCGTGTCTTCAACACTGTGCACAAGCGGCGCAGGAGGAACCAGTACTTGTGGGGGGGACTCCGGTGGCCCTCTTGTCATAACCACCACGAATGGAAGAGAGTTGGTACGTATTGTCAAATAATAACACAATTTCATCAAAAAACTCTCCGACGCGACGCCATGCACAAGAGAATTATTTTCAAACATTAAATCAAATCAAAATCATTTATTCACGTAGGTCACGCAAATGACACTTATGAATGTCAAAAAAAAAATTTTTTTTTCTTATTGAATCTACCGCTACTTCATAAAGGGTTGAGCTAATGAGAAGAAGTAGCAAGAAACTCATTGCCACTCTTTTATACCAAGATTTACATTTAAGTACATCGATTTACAAATCATTTCAAATTACAATATAATATGTTAAATGTAAAATGATGCAACAGACACACTCAAACGTCAAATAGTCAATGTCTTATTATCCCAGATATTTCTCAAGAGATTTACATTCATTTGTTATCCTAGGTAACAAAATATGCTTATAGCATTCTACTGGATTTGCGGCTATCATGCGGTCCCGACATAACAACACAGCACAAGTTACATTTTTTCTGACTTATTAATAAACCCAGTGTAAAGTTAGTCCAAGTTTAAAATTACTTCTCCCTAATAAAGTTTTAAAACAAAATTTTATGAACGATTTTGTGTATTAATCTTAGAAGTAAGGGTTATCACTTTAAAGACAACAAATTGTTTAGATTTACAAGAGCGACATCTCAATTCAATTTCCTTATATGAAAATATTGGGGTTGAGCAGGTTATCAACTGTAAAGTAGATCTTGCACATGAAGCTAAAACCTGAGAGTTGAACTAAGCATACAAGATTTTATGATGATACGTCACTCGAACGGTTAGCTCAGTTGGCAGAGCACTCGCACGCAAGGCGAGAGGTCGTGGGTTCGAGTCCCGCATCGTTCATAAAACTGAGAGTTATCACTTTAAAAACATAACAAATTGTTACTTCTCCCTGTCATGTAATTCTGTAGTGACAAAGGTAGAATAAAGACAAAAAGTTTTAAACTTTACTTCGCGTACATGGGTTGTTTTTTTTTAAATGCTAAAACAGTACATATTGATTTGAAACAGTGGCAATAAGTCTCATGCCATTTCTTCCCATTAAACATCATAAATGTAAATTGTGACCTGCATGAATAAATTACTAAAATAGATTTTGAGTTAGAAAAAAAAGTGTGCGCCTTCTTTCGCGGTTTTGTTTTAGTTGGCAAAAATTTTGGCACAACAGTTATGCATCGAATATAATTTTAGTAACTTAGAGATTTTCAGTAACACGAACCGTAATCTAATTGTTCTTTTATTTGGCAGATTGGTATCACCTCGTTCGGTTCGGCTCGCGGCTGCCAGTGGGGTTTCCCCGCCGGTTTCGCCAGGGTTACGTCGTTCACGGCATGGATTCAAGCACGGATGTAGGACACGAGTATATAAATAAACTAACACGGCTCAAGACTGTATTTTATTTGAAATATTCCAAGTCAAAATTATAAAAACATCTCAATGAAATTATCTTTAGCACCTTGCCTCTTTGTAACCCATTTGGGTATCAGCAAAGTAAGATATTACGACAAATTCTAAATATTTTTGCACCACTGGTTGTCATTGTATTTAATAGCTAAACTATGTATTCAAATGTTATAAGTTTACTTTAGTGTTCATTCTGCTAAGATTTTATAAAAATTTGACACGTGTACCGTACGAGGCATCCTCAAGAGGTGTTGACTCGCCGAATTCTGGCACGAGACTAACAAGCAAACTGATAACATTTGGATAGTTATGGATTTCCGCAAAACTACGCCGAATTGAATAAAAAATTTACTAAAGTATGCTTAAATAGGACCTTAAGCTGCAAACCATTTTGTAAAACACCACGTTGAATCGTTATTATAAACACATTACTATCACCACTTTGATATATATTGCTGGGTGACATTGTTAGCTAGTGCTGGTTGAGATTGTTAGCTATAGCTGGGTGAGATTGTTAGTTATAGCTGGGTGATATTGTTAGCTATTGTTGGGTGACATTGTCAGCTATAACTGGTTGAGATTGTTAGCTATAGCTGGATGATATTGTTGACCTGGGACAAATAAAGTATTCGTTTAAGGCGGCACTCATGAGCATAACTGCAGGTTTTAAGATTAGACATGCTTCATTTATTAATTTTGTGAACTGATGGGTGTCGTCATTGTCGTTTCAGTGTTGCTCATTAATTCCAATGTGCACAAAAGTCGGGGCATATTTAACGCTTAAAATTCAAAACACACGGAACACTCGAAGGTAGTAGACACTGACAGTCGAATGACATTTCAACATGGCGACCGTAGTTCCTATTGTTGCCACTTGACAGACAGATAAGTTGGTATTACTATACCTGCGGCGGATCCGACGGCGACGGATGCAGAGCTAGGCCACGCCCCCGCGCCGGCCGCAGTTAGCAACGCCAGTAGTGCACTCCACTCAGCGCTCGTGTGCACGTTCTGCGCAGACGTCTTCACGATCTCGTACACGCCGCACGATATCTGCCGCCCCGTAAAATATTTACGTTTATTATATTTATTTTTATATTTAAGATGAATTAAACAAGAATTAAGGACAATTAAAGATTTAATTAATTTTATTTTTTAAAAGCAAAAATCGGAAGTGTCTTCCATCTTTGAGACAATATGCTATTTTATGCCTTTCACACACACATATTCACACCTTGCTCCCGTCGGGGTAGGCAGAGACAATAGAATGCCACTTGCCTCTATCTTTACAAACCACGCGCTTCGTCTACATTTATTACAATTTTGATACATGCTCGCCGGTTGGGGGTGCTTCGGTGCTTTATGCCTTTCAGTGTAAGTATAAACTTATATCTCACCAGCTCGGCGTTCTGGTAGAACAGCTTGTAGGGCAGTTGGAAGAGCATCTGTAGCTTGTTGAGTACGGCGGCGGCGCACTGCTCGCAGCGCATGAGGCGAGCCGCGGTACGCAGCAGGGCGGTGAGCACGCGCTGCAGGGCGTGGCTGCCGCACGAGCTGCTCCACCACACCACCCGCTCCCAGTGGCCACCTGCTTCCGGCCACACGCTGCACGCTCGGTCGCTACACGAAACGAAGCGTATAGTGGTAAATATATGATAATATGTGATCACCACCACACTCTTGCAACACCAGAGCCATCAAACGAGTGTTAATGGGCCTTCAATTTCCTTGAGCGCAAAATTCCTTACAAACCGAACTCTGAAGGAACGCACACACCCAGATGGTGTTAGGACGGTGGGGATCAAGTCAAACAGATTATATAAGTTTGTTTCGCTATAGTTCAATTATTTACCGAAAGCTCAGAATAACCAGTGAATATGACAGCCCCATACTAAGGTCGGTATAACAATGTATATCGGAGGCATTTCACATATCATATCATCAAAAATAAATAAATAAATATCATTGATATGCAGAAGAAACAGTGACAACTAAAGCCAGCGAGACGAGATAAATAATGTACTAACGGACCGTTACTTAGTTACATTGCGATAATTATCTTTGTTCTTATTGCTCGTACGCAGTAATGGCGAGAGTTGCTTGACATCAGCTGTCGTTCCGTCTTTCATGGTACAGGAAAGCAGTCACTTGTCAATATTTCGTCCGCCATTTTGTGAAGAAGTTCATTCCTGTTGGGATTTCGTTTGAAGTGATACGTATTATATCAGAACCGTATTTATCTTAATTTTTTGATTTAATTAATCCGTTACTGTTAGTTTTATTCTTCATTTTTGCTATTATTGTGAGTAGTTGTTGATTTTAACTATCGAAGCAGTACCCCTGAAACTGTGTTTACATTCTTTTTCTCGTATTGTTGGCTTTACTATAGGTGACAGTACTCATAGTGCAGAAGATATAACACAGCCTTGGACATTACCAATGTTCAGGGGCAACAACCGTCCATAAAGAACTTCGTGCTGTGAGGAAGCTGGTAATCCACTTCAGAAAGTCTAAGAAAATCCAAATAGGTAATGGAAGTAGGTATTCCACTAAGCGCCTTATACCATTCTCAATCAAACATGTTTGTTATATACGTTTACTGCCAAGGCTCACTTGTTTTCAATGGCCAAAATTATTACCAAATATTTATTTTACATTACTTAATATCTTTAAAAGAAAAAGAAAGTGTTATGTTTGTGTGCGATTGAACAAAAACCTTTATAAGTTAACTTAATAATATTAATAGAAAAACCACTTCGGCCTTAAAATTGCTTATTGTGCGTTATTATTAGTTGTGAATTCACATATTCAAGAAATAATGAAGAAACGCTTTTACTTATTCTTACGAAGGTCATGTCGAATTTTTTGTGAAAGACATAAAAAATTCGATAGGTAGTAGTTTACCAGCGTAAAGGAATCTCGACCTTATCACTCACACATTTAGGTCAAGTATGACATAACTTTACACAAACAACCTATTTGCAAGTTTATTCTTTGTTGTAATAATAATAAACAAAAAGTTTGTTATTATGGCAATGTTCATCATCATTGGAAATTTGTGATTAATAATTTAAAGAATATAGTGTTCATTCCCTTTCGTAATGTAAATATCTTAAATAGGTACATATCGAATATAGCAAACCGTATTTGTCTTCGTACCGATTTTGGATGAGAGTCTGACCCATCAACTCGAAGAAGAATATAGTGATGTCCTCGAGCTGTGGGTTCAACTGCAAGCTGTCTGGGTCAGGGGGCGCGCCCACTGTCACGAAAGCACGGATTAACTCCTACAACATACAACAAACAATTTTAATTCTCATTGAACTGACTCGAAGGACCAAAATCGAATAATGAATAAAATATAAAAGTTAAAATGGCTAGCAATTGCAGAGTGTGAGTCATTAAAATAATGCTGAAAATAAAACAAGATAAAGTCTACCCGCATTTACTCAAACATACGCCTATTTGGTCAAGTCAGCCAATCCATCAGACGCATCTACCAGATCCGACTAATAAAGAAATGACTGAAGAACAACTAGCAGAGTCAATCCTAATATTTGACTTTGAATGTTGATGAATTTGTAACATTTATATGAATAAGTAAAGTTTGGTTAGTTAATCCTATCAAAAGCAACACCAAAAAGCAATACCATATTATTTCCTGATTGAGCTGATGATGCCAATCTTTATTTAGGTGACTGCTGATGCTTCAGTGGAATAAAGTGGACTAAATTTGAACCACCTGACTACAATATGCCAGCAATCCTTGGAGAGGTGGCTCACAATAATCATTAAATGCTGAACTGTGCTTGGTAAGATAGGCATCTATTACTATATAGGCCTAGGCATCCATTGTCGGATTTTACCATGTGGCTGAGTCGTATACATGACACACAATAAACGTACCTGCAGTGCTTCGAGGGGCAGGAACTTGGTTTCAGTGATTAGTAGAGCTGGGAGGTTGCACGATTGAACACACTCCCGCGCTGAGTCTATCAGAGCGCGTTCTTGCACACTAGGCGCGCGAACACCTGTTATACATGACAAGTAGGTTACACTAATTACAGTAAAGCTTTTGACAGGATACAGCATCATATACTTATTGATAAACTCAAAAAGATAGGCGTCAGTGGCGATTTATTGCGGTGGTTCACATCATATGTTCATAACCGAACTAAAGCAGTGGTCATTAACAACTATACAATATCTAGTTGAGTTCCTATCCCTAGTAGCATCCCACAAGGTTCCCTTTTGGGTCCTTTGCTCTTTGTCATATTTATAAACGATATACATAGGTCATCATTCACAGCTTCTTTGCTTTGCGGATGACATGAAAATCACATTCTTATCTTTTCAATCTGATTTGAAACGCCTTGAGCACTATTGCCTTCAAAATCAGTTAGAATTGAACGGGTCTAATTCGAACTCGTTTTATTGTTTGATTATACGCTTCCTTTTATACTAAACTTCACCGTAGCTGTTTTATTAGAGATCTGGGTGTTCACCATGATTCAAAGTTACTTTTTGACACTCAAATTGATACAATAGTTAATAAAGCCTCTAAAGCTCTGGGTTGCATCATAAGTAGCTCAAAATACTTTAAAAATATCAAAACTTTAAAAATTCTGTACTGTTCGTTTGTCAGGAGCAATCTAGAGTATGCCTTTCAGGTTTGGAACCCATCATACCTGAAGTATGATAACAGCATCTAAAATATTCAAAGGAAATTCCTCAAACATCTTTGTTATCGTGTGAAAGTCACCCTCCTACCTCACTACCTCGATCTTTCCAGTAAACATCATCTCCTGCCTTTAAAGAATCGTCGTGATATAGCTGATATTACTCTCCTTTTAAAAGTATCCCAAGGGCTAATTGCCTGTCCAGACCGTCAGACAGCATGATTTACTAAGACTTCAACACACTAACCTAAACTATAAAAGAAATACTTTTACTTGGCGATCAAGCAATAGCTTCAACAATCTGTGAAGTAGTGATAATAATCTAGATCTCTTCTGTTCACGCGTAGACTCTGTAAGACGTGCCTTAGCCAACAAATTCCTTACTAATAACCCTACATCTTCTTATTGTCCAAGTTCATTTTCCAGATCTATTATGTAAACATTTTAATCCTCTAAAACTCATCAGTAGATCCTATACTTGCCTTGAGCACAATTGTGTCCACATCGCTACATATAGCATAAGATAGTAGAAGTGTGGACGATACCAATAATAGAGAAACGAAAAATCCTACTAATATTATAAATGTGAAAGTTTGTATGTCTGGATGTATGTTTGAACTTCTTTAACGCAAAATCTACTGAATAGATTAAACTTTACAATAATATAGTTTACACACCAGAATAACAAATAGGCTATAATTTATAAAACTATAGTGTGAATTATACAAAATATAAAAGAAGTGTGATTGTTACTAATGAATACAACTAGCGCCATCTCTTATCAACTAGCAAGCAAAAGATCAATACAATTTATATGGCAAAACAATGTTTGCCGGGTCAGCTAGTAGTTAAAATATGAAGAAGGTTTATTCACAGTTATATGAGATTATTTTTACTCCATGGCTAACAATTTTCGGAAGAACCGAGGTATTCGCACCAAACGTACCGCATAACAAACTAACCTGATTCTCCCAGCGCTATGTAGGAGTAAATGCTGGATAGTAGACCGGAGTCTGTGCCGCGGCTTGCCTCTCGCACCAGAGACACCGTACCGCTGGGAGAGAGATAGTCTTCTGCCTCCATCAAACACTGACAGATAATTAAAAATTACAATTTATATTTCACAGAATCTTTACATAGAATGACAAAAACTTTCAAACACCTTCGCCTTAGATAATTAATACTCAGATACAAATAGCTGCGAAGTGTTAACCTCTATTTTGAGCAACGCACGCAAACTAAAACAAAGTGCCATACATATCGCGAGTGTAAGACGTAGCTTGTCACGTACACTAAAGTAATAAACTTGGCCTGGTTTCATGCGTTGCATATTAGCAAGAGGCTCTATCTACACATATAATACTTTCGGATTATTAATTAACATTCAAACCTACAATAAAAGATTAAGCAAAATCAATAAAAGATCACAAATTTAAATATGAAATTCAAAAAACTCATCGGTAACGAGCGCACACGCACTATTGATCTCACACTAAACATTAATTAATTGATCGTAAAATTAAAAGTAATTCTATGTGTACCTCTATAAATAGTGTATATATTTTATTAATAGACAAATTTTTAAAAATTTAATAAAATCATTATTCTCGTAATTATTATGACATACCATTTTTAGTTCACTTTTAAAGTTGAACCTAATATTATATCGGAAAATATCGATAGTTTTATAAGGGCTAGTTTGTTCTTTATTATAAGATCGTTTATTGAGGGATGAATTTAAACATGAGCTTTTTCATGAGATTGCGTAACCAACATTAACTCAATTACTAACCGCAAAAATTAAACAGTAGACATTTTGACGGCAAATATATAAACTATTAACGGTGTTCCCAGGACGATACGACATGGACATCTTCAAAAAAAGAAAACTATCTAAAAAGCCCGCCACCCTTCTGTGATTCCTCTAGTGTTGCAAGACCCCTTGGGCAGTGATGATCACTGCCCATCATGAGTCTCGTACGCTCGTTTGTCCCATAAATAAATAAAATAGCTGATTAAATTTTTTTACATTTTGGGTTGGCGCCATCTTTTTAACTGTCACAAAAGTCAGGTCTGTTTCACTCCATGTGTACGTATCGAAATTAAAAGCGGAACAATGAACTGTGTTGATTATGGTGTGGTCTATCTACGCATATATTACTATCTGCAACGAATGTAGGTATGAGAGCGAAAGAATATTTATTTTAAATTACGATTTCATATTATAGAAAACTGAGAATTTTTATAAGATTAACTTATACTAGGTAGGTATAGTTAATGTAAAGAAGACAATCCTAACGTCGTCAGAAGAGGCAAGAGTCACCCGATAGAAAGAGAGGTAACTTCTAGGTGAATAAAAATGTAGGTTAATATCGACGGCGATCTGAATTGCACCTTATTGTATGGCCGCAAGAGTCATTATTACTTTTATTTGCGGAATAAGCCTTCTGTACTAATACTATTACATATTCAAAGTATTTAAAATGCACAATAGCGTTATATCTACTACGACGGTACGCATCACTTCGTGTCCAAGTCCTTTAATAAGTTTTTTTTTCTCAATATTTAATATACTTACGCTTACTTACATTTCAATAACCTATTGACATAAAGCATTGGACTATAACTATACTGGACATAACTATGGATATATAAGATCTTGTCATTAAACGGTGACAGCAATGTATCCGTAACTAGAGATATGTTATTGAAAACGGCCGATAGACACGATACGCGTCTTTTCACTGACATCCAGTGCCGTTCGGTTACCTTCGGCAGCAGTCGTCCGATGTAAAGCGTCTTCGTGATCTCGAGCAGATGTCGCCAGCTGTCGCGTGCGTACGCCCCGTGCCGCGACCACACGGCGCATGCGCGACAAAGCGCCGCGCGACTCTTGGCGGACTGCCCGAGTGACACTCCTACATAAAATATTATTGATTTTATTAATTATATTACTTCAAGAATAGTTACGATTCAAATAAATTTTTCTCAAGAAAAAAAAAACACGAAAGTAGACGACACAGTTTTACTATTCAAGAAGTGTGTGTGTAAGTACACACAGTTAGTAAAACTAACCTAAAAACAAAACACCTCGTGCGAGCGTCCGATTGTAGAAAGAACAATATTGTAAAAATCTTGCAACGATGGCTTTGACAATTTAATTAATAAATAGCGAATAAGGCTCTAAGGGCTTGTACTCTTTGCCTATCCTAATAATAGACGAAGAAACCATAAAAAAATAACGAATGTCGCAAACGTGAGAAATTTTTTGGAACCAACTTCACCCTGTTACTATTGTGTTACAGTCATGCGCGCGCATCTTAAAATTTCACTCTCATCATATTTTCATAACGCGCCTAATGATATAGATATAACTTCAATAACACAGTATTTGAAGTTAAAATTATATTAAGTTAAACTCGAATTGTATAAGTAGTTAAGTACTTTAAGTGAAAATATTTTCAATCAATTAACTAACGTTTTTTGACTTCTTTTGGACGCTCTCAATATCTCCTTTACCTAGTGAAAATAGACGAAATTATCTATGATTAAACCACGCCCATACGGTTTCAATTTGATATATTTTTTTCAAAATATAATATATTTTTATCCACTTATTAAACGTTTAAAACTACTTCGAAAACATATGCTAAAGGCCTGAGATTCTTCTCGGACACAAGCAGAAGTCTTCTTTTTTTAAATATTCACAATAGTCACATTAAAGTTTATTAATTAAATAACCTAAGGGCGGCCGCTCCATTCCCTAGCTGTGGTATCATTATCAAAGATTTTTATGTTATAGTAACCTTTACCACACTAACGCTTTATAACAATCAGTTTGAATTTTGTAACACATTTGTTTTGTACTATTATCTCTTGATGATTGTTTGTGACCCAGGTTATTATTATAGTATAGGATCCCGATGCAGAACGACCTTCACCGAGCTGGTTACTAATTAATAAAAAAATATATTTAATAATTAAAAAAAAAAATATGACTCTTAGACTATTATATTATATATTAGCAAGTATAGCCTTTTTCTGCACAACAAACAACACAAATTGACTTTCAACCTATTGATCTGATAACCAAGTGAGTGTAAGTTAAATGCGCGAACGAGTTTTGCCTGGTTTACTCTAGTTCCAACGTTTGGAGGGTCAACACCTCCCGAGGATGCCTCATGTAGAGGCGAAACACGTGTTGAATCGGTTGAACAATTTTTTTATTTTTAAAGTGATATCCCTCACTTTTGGGATTTATTATACAAATTAAATTTGTAACAAAAATTTATGAACGATGCTGCACTCCAACCTTCACCTCTCAGGGTCCGTCTGAGCGCTCTCACCAACTGAGCCAACCATTCGAATGACGCATGAATCGTAAATCTTAGTATGCCTTGTTCAAGTCTCATCAAGATCCGCAGCGATCATAAATTTTGGCTTAGAATGGTTCAACTTTAACCAATTCAATTTTAAATTTGTAACCAAAATTTATGAACGTTGTGGGACTCAATGAGAGTTGAAAGGTTCGAGTCCCGCATCGTTCATAAAATTTTGTTTTCAAATTGTGTATGTGTTCTATGTATTTCAAAATGTGTGTCTCGCGTCAATCAAAGAAAATACTATTGCAGAATGACGTTAAAATGATCACCGATAGCGATGTAGGTAGCGTGCTGCGGAGCTAGGAGTCCGGTGAACTTGCACAACGTGAGAAGCAGAGAGTCCACAGTGAGGGAGTCCTCGGCGGCACTGAGGCGGGCCACCAGCGCGGCGCATCTCTCCAGCCCGCTCAGAGCGACCAGCGCGCTACCGTCCGGCTCGTCTCCGCTCGGAGCACTGGCACGCTCGAAAGCCGCCGACAACGCTGACACCTGCCAAATACAATTTTTTTTATATCACCATACAAAAGACGAAAGAAAGATAAAGACAAATGGAAAAGACTGGAGGAAGCCTTCACCCTCACATAAGAGGGTTTCTTGAATGCTGCACGTTTAATTTTACAGCGGGCCTACAATGAACTGTTATTGCGATTCAATTGACGACCTAAAATGAACTGCATTGCTATTTCATACCACGTTATTAGAGCGATCGAAGTTAGGTTCACGTGAAATCAAGTCGGAAATTTAATCGCAAACTGTCTTAGTTCGTTCATTCATTCGTATCATGAGGTAATATTTAAACCTAAACTGGATAACTTATTTGTCTAAGTGAGCGATTCTTTCTTAGCGGAAAGTGAATCGTGTTGTTAGTAACTTTAAAAAATAACTAACGAATGAAAGATGAGATGAGAATACATTTTTCAGTTTTTTTTTTTAAATAAATACCGAAAATGAATATACTAAACCAAGACAGTAAGGCCCGTATAGCCTGTTCGCAAGAAAGAAATTTAAAAAAATTAACTCTGTGCTCCTGTCAAATCCAAACATGAATGCAAATGCGTTCATAACTCGTTTTAATCAATTTATTTTAAGGAAAACATCTAAGCAATATACAATTATAATATCATTTTAGGTTTCGTAACGCAACGAATATCGTTCGAGTAAGAGAGACAGACTTATGCAACGACTGTACAGCGTCATCTCTTTCCTTCACCACAGACCACAGACAAATTTCTTTCGTTCATTCTTACATAAGCGATTCAATTATAGGCACTTCATGGTAGAAATCTTAGCGATTCAGTTTAGGTACCTAAACTGAACTGTGCGAATGCTGTTAATATGAATAAAACGCTTAGAATGTAAGGTATTGCAACTATAGTATTATGGTTCTTTTATTAGTATCATATTTTTTATATACTGTGTATATATTTGTGTTAAATATATATATTTGGGTTGCACTCCTGGAGTGCCGGCAGAACTCAAAAGTTGAACATGATCGTTATACTTTTTTGAATATTCTGGAATGGTAAGGAAATAATTTCGCACGACTTGCTTGATTTATCTGTATAAAACTACTAGCATTTATGTGGTTAAATACAATATTCATTTATTGCGCTATCGTACACAAAAATAATAATTTATATTTCATGAAAAATTTAACACTTCAGAACTAATTAATTAAATTAATTATCCATAACTTATTTTCGATCAGGTCACGTGTCCTGACACGAGTTTGAATTTCATACACATCCCAAGAAAGTGCTTAACGCCGCTTAAGAAGTTTTCACTGCAAAAAAAAAAGTGTGTGGGTACTTATGTATGCACGCAAGGAGTTATACTTCCTTGGCCTAATGAAGCAAAAATCATTAAATATTATAAATGAAAAAAATCATAATATGTTTTATTCCTCGTGCTCTACCTTTTTAGAAAGAACTATTTTGTAAAAATCTTGCAAAGATGGCTTTGACAATTAATTATTAAATAATGAATACGGCTGTATGTATGGATGTACGGACGAAGAAACCAAACAAAAAATAACGAATGACGCAAACGTCAGAAATTTATAGGAACCAACTTCACCCTGTTACTTTTGTGTTTCAGTGTTGCGCGCGGATCTTAAAATTTCACTCTCATCATTTTTTCATAACGCGCCTAAAGAAGTATAACTTCAAAACTTGGATCAGTATGGTTCTGGAGTATTCAATTTTGGAATATACTGACCGCGGGCGGACAGGCAGCGGGCAGCAAGCGTGCGTGTAACGTGTGACGAGGCGGGGCGCTGCGGTAGAGCGCAGCGCTCGACTTGTCCCTCCGCTGCAGCACCCGCCACAGGTACGCGTCTCGCACGGCTCCGGACCGCTCCGCCGGCATTACCATCTCCTCGTTACTACACAATTTGACATGATCACTCAATGGAGTTCTAAACGCTCTGTTCTAGCCGAAGCGAATAACGCGAAGACGCGGGACGGAAGTCGCTCGCGCCGATTGTGTCAGCTAACTTGTATGGACGTGTTCAAATTGACGCGAGAAGTTGCTCAAGTTGAAGCGAAACAAGAGCGGGGCGCCCGGCGGGATTGTTTGATCTCACAATGCGCATGCATGTTTGCATAAACATCATGATGTTTCTCCACCGTAGAACCAAAAATGACACGCGGGAAGTTGCGTCAGTTTGAGAGGCTAAGCGAGCGAGCGAATTGCTCTAAAACGCGTCCCGCGTCCCGCGAGTTATTCGCCTCAGTTTGAACAGAGCTTTATACAAGTAGTAACAATATAATCCGGCCATGTGCGAGTCGAACTCGCGAAGTACACGAAGTTCTATTATATACTTTATCTACACCCATGCTTTGAATCCTCTATTAAAGATTCTGAAACAGTTACCTTATTGCCAACATTAAAACACCCAATGTCCTAATAATCATTACACCATCCAAACGAGTGTTGTAATGAAGTTCAGTACAACATTACAACACTCGTTTGGATGGTGTAATGGTTACTAGGACTGGCGTTTTTAATGTTAGCAGTAAACGAACTTTCTTAGAATCTTTTATAGCGGATTCATATTATGGGTGTAGATAAAGTCTTGATCGACGCTGATGAAGATCTTGATGATGCATTAACGATGCAACTGTTGATAATAATGTATTAAAACACTCATGTGATACTATTATCACCATTCGTGTTTACCATAAACCCAGATTCGTGATTTAATATCTATTATTACACAACAGTTGCATAAATAACTATAATAGTTCTAACATAAATAATACATAACACACTTTGTTATTTTTAAGTGATATACCTCACTTCTGGAATATAATAATACACAAATATAATTTGTACCAAAATTCATGGACGATGCGGGACTCAAACCCTTGCCTCTCGGGTTCCGTCCGAGCGCTCTTTCCAACTGAGCCAACTGTTCAAGCACGCATGGGTAGTAAATTTTAGTATGTCTTGTTCAAATCCCAGGTTGGCTCACTTGATAAGAGCACTCGGACGAAACCCGAGAGGCGTGGGTAAAAATTAAATTTTTATTTCCTATTGAATAATTTTGTAAAATAAATATCTTGACTTTAATTAAAAATTACTTTAATTAAATTTTGGAATTCGCCATCTTTGTTTTTTATTAGTTGTTTCAGCAGCAATACTTTGTCAATATAAGAAGAGGCAAACGGGCATAAGGCTCACGTGATAGGAAGTAGTGAGCCAACTGCCAATGGACATGGCATAAATTAATTAAAAAAAAATATACAAGATGTAAGAATATTATTTATTTAAGCATATTATTATTTATATTTTACTTTTATAATACTAAATACATTAATTTTGTAAAGTACCAGGTATCGACGAAATTTGATCGTGACCAAAAGTCATTTTCCTACAGTCATAATAAACAAGTTGGTCCAAATTCGTCGTTGGTTGAAACTTGAACACACATTTCCTAAGTAACCTAGTTCGTAAGTAAGTTATGATTTTATTAGACACTGTCAGTGCACTAATTGTCATAAACATATCTGCGTTTTATTTTATTTTAAAAGAAATACCAGTGGGAGGCTCCTTTGCACAGGATGCCGGCTAGATTATGGGTACCACAACGGCGCCTATTTCTGCCGTGAAGCAGTAATGTGTAAGCATTAAATTGTTCCGGTCTGAAGGGCGCCGTAGCTAGTGAAATTACTGGGCAAATGAGTCGTAACATCTTATGTCTTAAGGTGACGAGAGCAGTAATTGTAGTGCCGCTCAGAATTTTTGGGTTTTTCAATAATTCTGAGCGGCACTGCATTGAAATGGGCCTGGGCACATCGATTACCATCAGCTGAACGACCTGATCGTTTCGTCCCTTATATACATAAAAAAGTGGGTTATGAATCAATTTTGTCAACGGTACAGATAGTAAAATCTTTTATGATGGTGCGCAACCTTTCGTGAGCAAATCCGACACGTACTTAAGCAGTATTATTTTAACCCTTGACAATACAAAGTATAACATACCTGATGGAGTAGAAGATCTCCCTGAGCATGTCGGTGGGGAAGTCCCCGGATCCGTTACAGCCGCGCAGGTTCTTCACGAAGTCGTCGACAGTCATGGGCACGTTGAGCTTCTTCGCGTTGTGATTGTGCTGGTCCATGTTGAGCATGATCACGGCATACGCGAGACGGAACGCCGCATCCGTGTTGGCGAACGGAGACCCGTTTGTCGACTGAAAGATAACAAAAATTCTTCATGCAGAAACTTTTTTCAACCAGTCTGTGTTGTTAGTGAATTACGGTGAATGAATTACGGTACGCAATGTGGTCGCTAACTATAGCCCTGATGAAAAAGCTCATGGTTGATCAGAGGGCAATGCAGAGGGCTATGCTCGGAGTCTCCCTGTGAGATCAATGAGGATTAGAAATATGGAGATCCGTAGAAGAACTAAAGTCATAGCCCAAATGATTGCGAAAATGAAGTGGCAGAGGGGCAGGGCACATAGTTCGACAAATCGGTGGCCGGTGGCGCAGTAAAGTCCTCGAATGTCGACCACGTACCAGAAGCCGTAGTGTTGGTAGGCCACGCACAAGGTGGTGCGACGATATGGTCACCGGCCGCACCTTCCAATTATATTAGAATATCGCGTTCGGAAAAATAGTCCGTAACAACAAATAAACAAATGGAGATGTTAAGTTAACCACCGACGTCGCTTTTAAGTAATTATTTATCGCATTTTTTCAAATTTATTTCTGTATATATATTTACTAAATGTATATCACAATATGAGCCATAAGTCTGCAGTAGCAAAGATAATTTAAAAAATATATTTGACCCTTATTTAAATCAAATGCATATGGCCTGCTAATCAAAGTGTCGTAGTTTGCCACTCACATGCCAGCGCTCCGCAAACTTCTCCATCACGAGGAAGATGAGCGGCGCCTCTCCCGGCAGCCGGAAGGTCTCCAAGTAGAGGCGCAACGCCTGGTCGATGCGGAGAGCCTGGTACTCGAAGCTGTTCGCGAACGCGGTCAGGACGCTCACGCCGTCTTCTTCCTCACCGCGCGATGACCGCTTGCAGATGTACTCACCTGGATAATATTGTTTAGCTGTAGCTCCTGCATCTTATCATATAACTTCTGCATGACTTCTGCAATTGGTGGTTAGTAAGTTTATCTACACCCATGCTTTAAACCCTCTATTAAAGATTCTGAAACAGTTAGCTTATTGCCAACATTAAAACACTAAATTAAATGTTCTAATAACCATAACAACATACAAACGAGTGTTGAAATGTTGTACTAAATTTCATAACAACACTCCTATGTTTTTTTTCGATCCCTTCATGCGCAAAGAGTATCAACATACAGCCACATTCTTATTGCTCGATGCGTGGTATCTGCATGAATTTCAAAAAAAGAACATTTCGTTTACGCGCGTTCCACACTACCAGAACGTCGAGTGCCGTTAAAAAAAGTAGGTTATTCTAATCCCCGCCATTTTTCTTTGATAATTTTATTTGTTTTGTTTACAAAAAATGAGCGATTCATTTTAAACGCTGCAAAAGAACATTATATTCGAGTGAATTTTAATTATTGCACTATACAAAATGTAAATTACTACTAAAATAAATAATTGTTTCATTAATACTTATTTTATTTGTATGTAATCAGTAATGAATGATATTAGGTTACTACTAGGACTGGTGTTTTAATGTTAGCAGTAAGCTAACTGTTCCAGAATCTTTTTGAGGATTCATTTTCTGGGTGTAGATAAAGTCTTGTATGCAACTGTTGATAATTAGGTATTAAAACACTCATGTGATACTATTATCACACTCGGCTTCGCCTCGTATGATAAATCCACATTCGTGTTCCACAGTTGCGTAAATAACTATTATATGTCTGTCTGTGAGAGATTATCACATTACCACCTCACTACGCACTCGTCGAAATTATCTCTTTTAGTGTACTTTATTTTTATGCTAAATACTCATAGAGGTCGCCAAGCACGTAGAGCAAACAAAAAAGATAACTCCTTATTTTGATCATGAGTTATTGTCACTCACCGATCATCTTCTTATCGAGATCGGGGTTCTCCCTGAGGAAGGTGGCCACCTGATGAGGGTCGAGGGGCGTGGCTAACACGCCGTGCTCCTGCAAGAACTCGATGCCGCGCTCCGGTTTCTGGTTGAACAGCTCTGTTCCTTGCGTCACCCACTAGATAAAAACATATCTACGATTATATATATATATATATTTTATGAAAATAATGGGCGAGGAGAGCAGGACGTTCAGCTGATGGTAATTGATACGCCCTGCCCATTACAATGCATTGCCGCTCCAGATTATTATAAAACCCAAAAATTCTGAGTGGCACTACAACTGCGCTCGTCACCTTGAGACATAAGATGTTAAGACCGAAACACAGCTATGCTTACACATTACTGCTTCAAGGCAGAAATAGGCGCCGTTGTGGTACCCATAATCTAGCCGGCATCCGGTGCAAAGGAGCCTCCCACTTGGTGGTGTACAATAATTTTTTTGCAAAAGTACAGTACAGTTTCAAATATATCTATCTGATAGTAAAATATATGTACCTAGAGTTAATAATTATTACGGAGATAGCACATTAAAAAGAGAACGCCATACATACTAAATAATTTAACTCCAAATAAAAGACACGAACTTCATAAAATAAAGTTTAAAAAGACATTTAAAAAAATATTATTACAATCAAGACACATTATATATTAACTTTCAAATAATAATAGTCTTAAGTCATGCTAACCAATATTATGTAACAATTTTTACTTCCAAGTTTATACAAAAACCTTACATCTTTACCTATTAAGTTAATAAATGATAAAAAAATATTATAAAGAGTGCGCTGATCCCGCAAACATCCCATCAAGATGGGTTTGTTCCTCTTAAATTACTGGTACTTCTTGAAATTTGTTTCTCTACAAAAATAAAATATATGCTAACCTTTTTCATATTCTTGATATTGTCCAGCTCTGCTTCAGTAGGAAGTTCTCCACACTGCACCTGCCTACCTACTCTCCCCAAGAAGTACTCCCCATGTCTAGTCTCCTGTTCATCCAACCCCCCCTCAACTCCCAGCTCCAGCGACACATAGTCACTCTTCTTCTCCACGTCTTTCTGAGACGTCCCGGTCTCTATAGCCTCAATTATAGTCATTATAACCTCCAGGGAAAGTGTATGAATGTTATATGCAGTCGATGAAACAACATTCTTAGAGAGTAACTTAGTTAGTTCTTCAAAAACATTGATACAGTACACATCGCAGTCAAAGTTGAGATATATTTCAGTGCACAAGCCGGGTATTCTGAACATCTGTGTCAGATGCTCCAACGTGATGTGGTGGATCTCTTTCAGCTCGTATATTGCCTTGCTGGTGTCTGCAGACAGTATCTCGATGATCTTCTTGAAGAACACCTCCATTTGATACTTGAGGTGGAACCTTAGGGCTTCGAACAACAGGAACCATATTTGCAGGTCCAATGCAAATATTGATATGCGTTCTGTGTCTAAGAGCTGAAAATTTATAAGTCAAATTCAAATAAACTTTATTCAATTAGGATTAAGCTAAGTGCTTTTGAACTATAAATTTTTCTTTTAATTTACTTTACCTACCATATGTTCGGAATAAGTAGAGATCGTGAGAAGAACAATGCGCACTCTTTTCAATCAAATCAATCAATATAAACAGAGAATTTTAATAATTTTGTGTAAAATTAAATAACCACATGTGTATAACCCCTGCTTTAAATACTCATGCCTTACAAATCCATGTTTTCAACCAAATGCAATGGCCAGTTAATCAAAAGGGCTTCATACACTTTAGTCATAGCCTATGTGTAGCATTTTTATGTATATGCTTACATTATGTGGAAGGTGTGGGAGGTTCATTTCAGTGGGAGGCTCCTTTGCACAGCATGCCGGCTAGATTATGAGTACCACAAAGGCGCCTATTTCTGCCGTGAAGCAGTAATGTGTTAGCATTACTGTTTCCGTCTAAAGGGCGCCGTAGCTAGTGAAATTACTGGGCAAATGAGACTTAACATCTTGTCTCAAGGTGACGAGCGCAGTTGTAGTGCCGCTCAGAAAATTTTGGGGTTTTTCAAGAATCCTGAGCGGCACGGCATTGTAATGGGCAGGGCGTATCAATTATTATTAGCTGAACGTCCTTCTCATCTCGTCCCTTATTTTCATAAAAAAAGACACTATATTATCGAGGTCAAACTATGCCTGTTTTTATGGTTGCTTATCCCAGAAAATGCTAAGACGATGTGTTGTAACAAGTTCCATATAGCATTTAGTGTTTGTTTCCAATTACTATACATATAGACTATATTATTCGCAGTCTGATAGCGGAACGGCAAAGTGTGAAAGACAATGTAATTACATTTTTCACCATAATCATGTATGTCATTGTCCGAATCAAACCTGAACTGAATAAATGATTTACATTGCTGCTTATCGACCAAGGATATTCTAAACAACTGGAGTCAATGCGCCAATGTATAGATACAACAGTCAAAGCTTATAATGGTGTATTGTTTTGTTTCATTCTAATTGGTTCACAAACGCAAAAGTTAATTGAAATCACACGCTACGGGCCACACACACATACGATCAATGTGTGCGTCTCAACATCGAGTGGCCTTTTTTTATGAAAATACGGGACGGGACGAGAGGACGTTCAGCTGATTGATACGCCCTGCCCATTACAATGCAGTGCCGCTCCTGATTCTTGAAAAGCCCAAAAATTCTGAGTGGCACTACAATTGCGCTCGTCACCTTGAGACATAAGATGTTGAGTCTCATTTGCCCAGTAATTTCACTAGCTACGGCGCCCTTCAGACCGAAACACAATAATGATTACACATTACTGCTTCACGGCAGACATAGGCGCCGTTGTGGCACCTATAATCTAGCCGACATCCTGTGCAAAAGAGCCAACTGGTACAATTAAGCCTATTGGCTCGTAATTGATTCCAATTTAAAAAAAACTTACACTTAACAGATTTCTACAAAGCGGGTCCTTGACGAGGTGCAGCAGGGTGGGATACCGCTGCAGGTGGTCGGGCGCCACCTCCAGGGCTATGGCCGCCAGCTGGAGCCCCAGGTGGACCATGGCAGTGGTGTTCTGCGGGTCCAGGGGGTTGCACAGCGAGATCAGAAACCTGCAACATTAGCAGAGACAATCAAGTCAACGATCTAAACATTTTTTACACCCATAATATGCATTCTAGAAAACATGTTCCTTGGAATTTTCTTTTCCTTTTTAGCTATAGATTATAACCAATGATGTTCTATATATATATACAATGCACCTCATACAAAATCAAAGCCAAAATATGGCACATGCCACAAATGACACCATAATAACCTTCAACATTTCTGAGTGTGTCCTTTCATCTGTCCCATTCTGACAACCGGGTCTTGTCTGGGGACTTGTCAATAATATTGTACCATATTTAATGAAAAAATATTCGTTTTTTTAAATTACTTCCGCTATTTGGATATCAATCTTATATAAAAAAAATAATCTTACCGATGGTAAGTCACACCATCTTTTTTTTGAGTCGTTAATGTATTATTTAGGTTTTATAACACACTTAAGCGTGTTGATTGAGACACAGTAGACTAAGGTGATAAGTGTGCTTACATTGGCTTTAAGCACACTTTTGCCGTTCCGTTATCAGACTGCGAATGATATGTCCGTATGTATAGAACGTCATTGATTATAACCCTAAAGTTATTGGAATTCTATATAAACACTTTGTAAAATTAATTTTTATAAATATTGTTTTCAATTTATCAATACACACCGGAATATCTCTCGAACACAGCCAACTCCATACGGCTGGAGACTGGTAGAATCGTCTTGTGCAGTGAACCGTATCCCTCTGTGATTCACGTACTCCTCTACCTTCTCACTCTTCGGTACCCCCCCACTATTTTTGTCGTCTTGGGCCACTTTGTCTCTCTCTTCTTCGCTTTGAGGATCCACTGTATATTACATTTCAATAAGTACACAATTAGTCTTAATACAATGTCATAATTTATATCAATTCGGAAAAGTCGACCTTAAATGAGAAGAAGTGGTTCGATTTTCTTTATAAATCTTTAAAATCGGATAATCTTTTTATATTTTAAATTGTTTTATGTTTATGTATTAAACTAACACACTGTGAAAGTAATAAATGTTATCTGCAATGGGAATTATTTCTTTATTTGTTTCAGTATTCATGACAAGACAAGTATATCTTCGGGATACTGTTATAAAAACACACAATCTAGATTACATTACTTGGTTAATGTAGTTGGTACCTAACTTATTTTGGAATTAATTTTTTTATTAGAAATGTCACCCACCGTTTGGAACTTTTGTAAATTTTAACACATGTTCCTTTATGTCATTCATGTGCGTCTGAAGAGCGCCATAGCTATGAATGAATGAATGAATGATTTATTTATTCAATAAAATGCAGGTACAATAGATCGAAAACATTTTCTGATGAGCCTTATACATTTTACCAGTGTAACTGATGTTTGAATATTACAAATTCAAATATTTTTATTCAAAATAGGATGTGACATCACTTATTGAAAGTCAAAAAACTACCACCCATTCCAAAATGAATGCCTCAGACCTGAGAAGAATGGGCGCAACAAACTCAGCGGGCTTTTTTTTTTCATCGAATAAATATGTTTACAAAGTAATATTGTACAATTAAAAAGATAGGATTAACAAGTTAAGTTATTGCAAGGAAATTATACAAACAAAGCATAAAAATAAAATAAAAATAATGATTAAAATGTCAATATAATAAAAGGCCAAATCCAATTATTGTCAATAATTTTAAAATATCCTTAACCGTTAGGTAGTACTTAATTTAAGATAAGATTATCATTATAGAATTCTGAAATATTATAATATATAATATTGACACACTTTTTACACAAATTATCTTGCCCCAAGTTAAGCATATATAGCCTGTGTTATGTGGTTACAAGACCATGATATATTTAATACAATATACTTACTTAAACATACATAAATTCATATGAACATACATAAATACATTTAAACATCCATGACTCGGAAACAATAAAATAAAAATAATAGAATAATAGCATTTGTTAATGGGCAACTCATGAGTTCTCCTTTTAAATTTATTGAAACTACTGCTTTTATAGTCGTCAGGAAGTTTATTATACATAGTTATTGTAGTGTGTGTTTAATTTTTTTTTTTGTGAATATAAGGAACGAGACGAGCAGAGCGTTCAGCTGATGGTAATTGATTCGCCCTGCCTGCAACAATACAGGGCCACTCAAGATTATTGAAAAACCCAAAAATCATGAGCCATACGATGTTAAGTCTCGTTTGCCCAGTGATCCAGCCGTTCACAGAACACCGGTTCTTCTCTATTGAAATTACTGGGCAAATGAGAGTCTTAACATCTTTTTTCTCAAGGTTACGAACGCCATTGTAGTGCCGTTTAGAGTTTTTGGGTTTTTAAGAACCCTGAGCGGCACTGTATTGTAATGAGCAGGGCGTATCAATTACCATTAGCTGTAGTACTCTTTCCAAACATCTGTAGCCTTTTAAGAGGCAGAACTAGTTTGTTCCTTCTCTGAGCTCTCAGAACTCATTGTAAGTTTTAAAATAGCTTGGATTTTTCTTAACTAGTAATAGCAATTCATATATATAAGGCCTACAGGTATCCAGTGGTTGCAGTCCACATAATTCTCTCAGACAGGCTCTTTGTTTTAATAAAAACTTTATTAGCAAATACCAAGTTACTCCACAGGATAACGCCATACCTTAGAAGCGATGAAACATACTCTTGGTAGGCTATTAATGCAGTTTTTTTATGGAATAGAAGGACAAACGAGCGTACGGGTAACCTGGTGTTAAGTGATCACCGCCGCCCACAATCTCTTGCAACACCAGAGGAATCACAGGAGCGTTGCCAGCCTTTAAGGAAGGTGTACGCGCTTTTTTTGAAGGTACCCATGTCGTATCGTCCCGGAAACACCGCACAAGGAAGTTCATTCCACAGCTTTGTAGTACGTGGAAGAAAGCTCCTTGTAAACCGCACTGTGGAGGACCGCCTCACATCCAGATGGTGAGGATGATATCCTAACTTGTGGCGTGTCGTGCGAAGGTGGAATTCGGCGGCAGGAATCAGGTTAAACAACTCTTCGGAACACTCCCCGTGATAAATGCGGTAGAAGACACACAATGAAGCGACGTCTCTACGCAACGCCAAGTGATCCAGCCGTTCACAGAACACCGGTTCTTCTCTATTGAAATTACTGGGCAAATGAGAGTCTTAACATCTTTTTTCTCAAGGTTACGAACGCCATTGTAGTGCCGTTTAGAGTTTTTGGGTTTTTAAGAACCCTGAGCGGCACTGTATTTTAATGAGCAGGGCGTATCAATTACCATTAGCTGAACGTCCTGCTCGTCTCGTCCCTTATTATGACAAAAAATATAATCTAAACAATAAATACAGCGTACTTATAGCCCTTTTTTATAGAATGAATATAGTTTAAATCTTGGCTGCGCGGCATTGCTATAAATTTGCTGATTTCAGACACAATGAGATAATGTAAACTTAATAAAAATCATCAAACCAACCCACCTTCAGGTACTCCTTCTCCAACATCTGCCTTCTCTATCTTCTCAATCTCCTCTACTGTCTCGGCCTGAGTCTTCTCTTCAGCACTCTGCACGCATCGCTCCAACAGCTGGCTGATGGGCGTGTTCTCGTTGGCTAGGTCCATGGAGGAGTGACGACCGTGCTTTTTCGGACTTTTTATGCCCTCCAGTGGCTCTATCGTTATTTCTGCCTCGTTGATTAGGTTTTTGTCTTGACTGAAATTACGTGTAAAATATGATTTTGGTAAAAAAAAATCCAATTCCAATATCTGTAACTAATGTAGATTTGACATCAAAGAATATTGATTCAAAATTACGTTTACATACCTATTTTTTATTATAGAAAAATCTGAGCTATTTTTATATGATAACCATAAACTAGGTAAGGTAAAGTTTTAGGTAAAGAAGTCAACCCTAATGTCGAAAGAAGAGGTGAGACTCACGCGATAGAACGAGAGGCAACTTCTAGGTAAATAAAAATGTAGGTTAGCAGCGCTGTGCAATCTGAATTACACCTTGTTGTATAACACCAAAAGCCCCTTTTTCTTTAATTGATTTTGCAGAGTGGGACTTGCGTACTTGTACTATTATATATTCTTTGTCAGTAGGCGAAACATAAAACTAGGGACTGATTTAACTCACTACATACAATTTGTATACTTATACACAAATTGTTTGAACTTGATTTATTCAAAATATTAGTGACAGGGATTATTAATGAAAGTAAGGGATGAGACGAGCAGAAAGAAAGAAAGAAAAAATGTTTATTGACGACATTACATACATTCTGATAATAGTTCTTAACGTTATACTATTTTAATTATGATTTATTTACGCCAATGGGCCCCCAACTCAGCATAGTTGTGGTTTCGAAAGAATCCACAACGCTGGTCTACCGTGGAAACCCAATAACTTATATATAAATGAGACTTAACATCTTATGACGCAAGGTGACGAGCGCAGTTGTAGTCTCGCTCAGAATTTTTGGGTTTCTCAAGAATTCTGAGCGGCACTGCATTGTAATGGGCAGGGCGTATCAATTACCATCAGCTGAACGTCCTGCTCGTCTTGTCCCTTATTTTTATACAAAAAAAAATCATTTTGTTCCCTTAGCTCAGTTATTCTATTGTACACGCAATAACGCTTGGCAGAAAACTCCCACTGGCCTATATGACAATTTACATTTTCTACTCTATGCTTGTTATGTGCGTTCTATATAAATTATAGTCCCGTAAGATAGTCTCATAGATCTCACATAGTGCATCAACATAATAAACGAATGAAATCAAATCAAATCAAAATCACTTTATTCGTGTAGGTCAAGGAAATGTCACGAATGTAGCAAATCTCCAAACAGCCGAATTCACCGAAAAAAATCAACTCCACCTTCTCCTACTCTAAATGGTCAAAACACTGTTTGCGTTCAATCATTTAGGAATATATATAGATTAATTGACCCGTTATAAAAATATTCCAATAGTGGAAGAGGACGTGAAAAGAATATATTTGTTGCTACCAATTTAAATATTATTTGCAATGAGTTTTTTTTTTATGAAAACAAGGAACGAGACGAGCAGGACGTTCAGCTGATGGTAACTGATACGATCTGCCCATTACAATGCAGTGCCGCTCAGGATTCTTGAAAAACCCATAAATTCTGAGCGGCACCTCAATTGCGCTCGACACCTTGAGACATAAGATGTTAAGTCTCATTTGCCCAGTAATTTCACTAGCTACGGCGCCCTTCAAACCGAAACACAGTAAGGCTTACACATTACTGCATCACGGCAGAAATAGGCGCCGTTGTGGTACCCATAATCTAGCCGGCATCCTGTGCAACGGAACCTCCCACTGGTAAGATTCTTGCTACTACACATTAGCTTCAACCCTTTACGAAGTAGCAGTAGATTCAATAACAAATAAAAATTTTTGACATTCATAAGTGTCATTTCCGTGACCTGTATTAATAAAGTGATTTTGATTTGATTTATCATAAATAGAGGTAATAATCGAGCTTGTAGCCTGTTGTTCGGTGTGTATACTTATTTTTATGCTTACTTTTGTGCAATTATTGCTTGAGTCTTGTTGGTGTCTGTGTCGGTCGGGGTTTCGGCGCTCGCGGCTTCCGTGACAGGAGACTTTCTGTCCAGAGAATTGGTACCTGCAGGTAAATTATGAATGGTCAAATCAATCTTTACACAGAGTAAAATCATGCAATCAAAAACATAAGTTGTAAAAAAAACAAGATTCGCAACTCAGTTCTTCTACCGTAAAAAGTTGAGAGATCCATTTAATACCAAGTCGGTCAATTTGTTTAGTCCCTCCTGAAAGGTCCTTATGCGTTAAGTTATTACATAATAAGCTATAGCCAGTGGGAGGCTCCTTAGCACAGGATGCCGGCTAGATTATGGGTACCACAACGGCGCCTATTTCTGCCGTGAAGCAGTAATGTGTTAGCATTACTGTGTTTCGGTCTGAAGGGCGCCGTAGCTAGTGAAATTACTGGGCAAATGAGATCTAACATCTTATGTCTCAAGGTGACTAGCGCAGTTGTAGTGCCACTCAGAATTTTTGAAGTTTTTCAAGAATCCTGAGCAGCACTCCATTGTAATGGGCAGGGCGTATCAATTACCATCAGCTGTACGTCCTGCTCGTCTCGTCCCTTATTTTCATAAAAAAAAGCTATCCTAACAACACCTTTATAGTGACCATATCAATTAAAAAAATATTTTAAGTTTTAAATAAATACATTAACATGGCCATCATAATTTATATTTTTTTAATTTTTCTTTTTATTAATATCATAATAGCATAAAAAAACCAATAGTGTTTTGGTTTTAAATGTATAAATTCTTTTTTTTTTTTTGAGTATTTTTATATGACAAGGGCAAGTGGAAAGTCATAGCCGCTGCCAATGTTGCCAGCCTACATGATGCTTTCTTGTTAATGCTATTGAGATGTAAAAGTATTTTTCAACTTTTACCACAGCAAGGCAAAGATAGTGCAAACCGTGCCGCCAATAGAGTTATTCGCAATAAAACTTATTAAGGCGCGACTTGAGACTTGAGGGTAACTCAAATTTTTTTCTGGCCTAAGATTCGTACGATTGAAGTAAAACTTAGTAATAATTAGCTTTGGGAATAATTATATATATATAAACTTTTTTATATTTGAGAACAAGCCGCCCAATCAGCAAATACTAATATGAAAAGTTATTTTTTCATGCACGTTAAAAAAGTAACGCTCCTTACGGTCATACATAGCATCATTTATCATGTCGTTGGAATGTTAACAACGTAGGTATGTCGGGTGAGTTAGTAAGAATACTGTTAACTACTAAACCAAGCATAGAGAAATTTGGCCTACACTATCAGGATCCAGCCTAGTGGTAGTGGCTACAAACGAAGGAACATGTTTTAAATGAAATTTGAATCCTTTAGCGGTATACGAAATTAACGGCGACGAAGCCGACGACCGACCAAGATACGGGATAAAGCTAGTACCAATCCAAATTGAAAAGATTCTTTTTAAATTAGGAAATAATACTAAACAACATAATTTGATGAATAATATAAATTGTTTATAATTTTATTTTATTTACCATAATAATTACTAGAGACCGGATTATATGCAAATGCATATTGCATATGCTTTTGCATATTTAGTACCTTATCAGCGGTAGTTGCATATTTTAGAAAAAAAAAATCTGCATATTTACGCACGATCTTGTCCATCTTTCACTCAAAAAATTCTGCACAGCAACCTCAGTAGACGTAGAACGCTCCTTTTCCGCTTACAAAAATTTATTAAGCGATCGTAGACACAATTTGTCTACAGAACATTTAGAACAGTACTTAGTAGTACATATTTTTAAAGGTAAATCTTAAATTTCATTGTTACCTAAGTAGGTATAACTTGTGATAGTTTCTTTCACAAATACGATTGTCAGTACAAGCCTTTATAAAATGAAATAAAAATATGTATTTTTATTTTTTCCTGTTTAATTTTATGCATATTTTGGCCCCTATTTTAGTTATTTTACTTGCATATTTGCATGCATATTGTGGGCATTTTTTGTAGCATATAATCCGGTCTCTAATAATATTAACATAATATACACACAATTGACAATACACACATGACACATCACACAACTACAGTGGCGCATAGCGCATTAATGATAAAAATTTTAAAATAATGTTTAATCTTGTATTAATATATAGGAGGCGCCGGTACATAAGGGTAGCCAACTGCCTCACGAAAACAAAAATTATGTGTTGAGTATGTCTTGATGACCATACCCCACACGCCGATACCGGCGTGCGTACCATCAAAGCGGTAAACACCCTTTTTGTCGAAAGCATGTAGAGCTGCACACCTGATATGTAGCAACTGTACTTTGTTAGTGAGTTTGTAGATACAGTTAGCGCCATCTGTTGGCACAGCACAACATCGAAAGATGACAACATAATCTTGGTTGAAATTGTGGGAACATGTAATCTATCTTCTGCTTTAATTTTTATTAATTCTTATGAATTTTTAATTGGTATTGAATGCTTAAAATTATGTCAATGGTTCATTAGCAGTTCAGAACTTCAGTAACATACCAGATTCATTCTGAGATCGAAAATTTTAGTATTTGTAGACTATGTGGTTAAATTTTACTCTAAAAAGATAATGAACAAACGCTAGAAGTCCAATAAAACACCGTTTGAACAAAATTTCCTAAAACTAGGTCTTATATCAGATAAGAATAAGAGACATTTTTAAGTATCACTGCCTTATATCTATGAATCTTTGCTTAATACTTACTGTTAGCGGTTGATAACATTTTCTTCTTTACTTTATCTCTCCTCTTGAGGGAGAGGCCCACACTAGTGAAGGATGTTTGAGAGTCTTCAGACGAGAACTGTGGCAGCCTCATAAAAATTAGTTGAGTCATGTCCCGCAGACACTGTTCCGCGTTACGACGTAGCAATTCTGCAATATTCGCATTTTATGTATATGGTGTTAATTATAAAATGTTCTTACAAATAGTTTCTGTCATTAGTTAATATGGCGCCCTCTAGTTGCGTTTGAATGAATCAGATTTCATCACGCGACATGTTACTCTCAGAGCGATAATATATTATGGTTTCAACCTATTAGAAGCTGAAGACATATATATTAGAAACATACTAACGACCCTACTACTAATAAACTTGGTATAAAGTTATAGCTGAGAATAAGCCAAGTAAATGTGAATTGTTTACAAATAGAAGTTAAGTGTAAGGCAGTGAGAGCGCTTTCACATTACGTCCCATCAGAGTCCGAAACGTACCCGTGAAAATACAGATCAGAGCAAATTCGGATATTAGTTACGCTCTAGTCCGATCTCTGCCTCCAAATCCAAACAATTAGGGGGCCACTTTTTTGTATACTACATTTTCATATTCTTTTGTATATTTACGGAGTTGGACAACAACTGGATTCATCCTTCTTTTTTAATTTCGTGGTGGCAATGAATTAGCAGTACTTGTTGATGGCGTAAATGTTGAAATCGGATGCCGAATCTTGTGCGTAAACTACCATAGAAATAATTCTACGACTATTGATTAACCGTGACGTGCGAGGGTCCGAGACGCCACAAGTTAGGATATCATCCCCACCATCTGGATGTGTGGCGGTCGTCCACAATGCGGTTTTCAAGGAGCTTTCTTCCTCGTAATACGAAGTTGTGGAATCAGCTTCCTTGTGCGGTGTTTCCGGGACGATACGACATGGGTACCTTCAAAAAAAGCGCGTACACTTTCCTTAAAGGCCGGCAACGCTCTTGTGATTCCTCTGGTGTTGCAAGAGAATGTGGGCGGCGGTGATCACTTACACTTAACACCAGGTGACCCGTACGCTCGTTTGTCCTCCTATTCCATAAAAAAAAAATACATTGGACCGTATTTTCACGGATACGGATCGGGCTCTGATCGGACGTAGTGCGAAATTAATCAAGAGTTTATCAGTGGGAGGGTTCTTTCGACAGCATGCCGGCAGGCGGGTATCGCAGCAACGCTTTTTTCTGTCGTAAAGAGGTAGCGTCCACGCACCTTAAGATGTGTTTCAGTTTAAAAGGTGCCAGTAAGTAAAAGCACTGGGTTAAATAATAATAACAGAATTTCGGAAACAATCCAGGATTGCCGTGTATTGTAATGGGCAGCTTGTATCACTTACTATTAAGAGAAAATCAGCAAATTGAAATCACCAAAAAATCTTTTTAGATCAATAAATAAGTTTTTCATATTAATTCAGCGTAAAATCTATACAATTAAAATTGATATATTTTCTCCTTTTGTTTGAAGGCCGTTTTAAAATTGTAATAGTGTCGAAATAAATTATAGGTACCTGTTAGCCTTGTCTCAAAGCAAATTCTGAAGCAGCTTAGCATTATTTCACATACACTATCATCTGTCAACATCACACCCTCTGGACTCAGCATGAGGGTCCGAAGTACCTGTAGTGATTAATAATAGTATTAGGACGAGTTTCAGAACAGGTGCTGGGACTGGTGCTTGCATCTTCAAATACATAGTTCTATCTTCCAATGTTAGTGTGCAGTCGCCAAACGAAAGACACAAACACTATACTAAGAAGAAAAGTAAAAAGAAAAAGTAACTACAATATCAGAATTTTATCTGACAGTGTCAAGGTACTAACTGGGCACGGCTGATATATGAGTGTCATCAATCCTGAAACGGTGGGTTGTCTCTAACAGTCAGTACAATAGTATATGTGTATTATATGGGGCTCTTGGAGAAAAAACTAAATATCATAAGTCTGTTCATAAAAACTATCTCTTCACTTAGTTATTAGTGGTATTCATAGCTACAACATGACATGCAAGGAATTGCTTGTATTTCCATATTATTACATACATAACGCTAATTTGTAAGCAGTAGTGTTTATGTATGTCCTTTTTTTATGGAAGAGGAGGACCAACAAGTGTACAGGTCACCTGGTGTTAAGTGATAACTGTCGCCACATTTTCTTGCAACACCAGAGGAATGACAGGAGCGTTGCCGGCCTTTAAGGAAGGTGTATAAGCTTTTTTTTAAAGGGGACCCCATGTCATATCGTCCAGGAAACAAGTCCACACAAGGAAGGAAAAAACGGGTTTTTCTTTTTCAAGGAGCTCTTTTCCACATACATGTGGACGTATGTGGTATGTATTATTGTGGAAAAAGTTCCTTGAGAACCGCACTGTGGAGAAGCCACCACCTATTGGACATATTCAGATGGTGGGGATGATATATCCTATTAAGTAGCTTGTCATGCTAAGGTGGAATTCGGCGGAAAGCATCAGGTGAAACAGCTCTTCGGAACACTCCCAGTGATAAATGTGTTAAAGGACACTCAATGAAGCTACGTCATATGCAACGCCAAGTGATCCAGGTGTTCATAGATCACTGGGACCCCGACAACTCGAGCAGCTCTGTGTTGCACGAGGTCCAGTGGATCAAAATGATACTGGGGTGCGCCAGACCAGGTATGACAGCAATAATAAGTCGCCGGACCTGCACTTTGTAAGTGCTAGAATGTGGGCCGGGTTGAAGTATAGCCGTGCTCTATTTATTACGGTCAGCTTCTTTGAGGCTAATTTGCTTTAGCCCTCCGAACGAGATTTCATGACCCAGTATTCCTATACTAGGTGAAGCTTCAAGGGAGATGTTGTAGAAGAGTGGTGGATAAGATAATTTTTGTCTTGTCTATAACAACACTGTAAGCACAACTGCCCTAAAACAATTTTAATGTTTACATGTTCCTATTTGTCACCCCTTCAATAGACACAAGAAGTTTTTGTGCACTGATCTGAGAAAACTCTTGTGGTATACATGATGAATATGTTCTATCTGCAGCATGGAGAAATTTCTTAGTGTATACAAGCCACTTTACTGTATATAACCACCACATTTTTGAAAAGGGGTAGAAACCTTGTCATTGTTACATACAAGAGATAGCAGCAGAAAGTTGTCAGTTTCCAAATGGTATTTTTGATTGATGATTTTTAAAATGTCAGCTTATACCTGCTGTCACTAAGACAGAGACCTGACCCCCTCTTAAGTACTACGGGATTTTACTAGGACATTTATGAACATGAGTTTCTTCAGATGAAAAAAAATTTTAGACCTGTAGAATCTTCATAAGAACCACTCCATCAGATGAATGATCAGTGCCAACAAATCTAGCATGAGTTACAGCATCTGCAATGTCTTCCACAGTAGCAGGTACACTTGGGTGTGTTGTATCTGCAAATTTTGTTTTGATTTAAGTTCTTTTTTCATAAAAGTGAATAGAGTAATTGCATATAATGTATTCCTATATTTTAATTTACAGGTAATGGAGTGTTAAAGAACTTGAAACATGCATACATATCTTATTTAAGATATTTGTATATTTAATATTATATCTTTATCTACATACCTATTATACCATATGATAAGAATTTGTGTATTGATGATAAAGCAAGACTAGTTACTGGTCCTGTTGTTTCTTTACTTCTTATTACTTCAAGGAAGGGACTTAAGTATGTTGGTGGATCAAGAAGTCTTAAGTCGTCTACTTGATTCAGAATTGTCTTAAGGTCTTGAAAGGTTCGCATAAGCATGTCATATTCTTCATTTGGAAAAGAGTGAGAGCCCCAGCGGGTACTCCGTCGCATGGCAGTGACCAGCATGGTCATCTCGCCCTGCACAACCAAGATACCGTTCCCGGGCATCGACATTTTTTTAGAATTATTTACAATTTACACAAAACACTACAACAATTTCCACTACATGGCACTGACTCTCAACATATAGAACCACGTCACAAATTTGCCAGAAGCATTTTTTTAATTATTTCAATCGTTTTATTGCCGAGTGTCGAAATAAAAATATATATCAAAACAAATTTTAAATATTTTAAATTTTAATTGATGATTGATCAGGAACAAAATCTGAAATCATATGTTGACGATTTGACTTTTGACGTATCAACTATCAAGTATCAACTTCAACTTCCACCTATATTTTTTTATTTAAAGCATTTGGGAAGATCATCGATAAGATCAAACCAAAAAAACAATAAAAGAAAAATAAGCAAAAAACTAGTGGACTTGAGTAGTAGTCGGGATTACTTTAATAAGAGCTAATGGAAATTGGGACCGTGATTTTATTGATATTGATAATTTTTAATATAACATTATTGATATAAAAAATATCGACGACCCATATAGCCGAATGGTTAGTGACCCTGGCGCTAGAGAAGCTAGAGGTCCCGGGTTCGAATCCCGGTAGGTGCAATCATTTTTATGATGAATATGGATGTTTGCTTCCGAGTCATGGATGCTTATATGTATTTATATATGTTTATGTACGTATATTGTATTAAATATATTGTTGTCTTGTACCCATAGTACAGGCTATGCGTAGTTTGGGCCTTAGGACTAGATAATTAGTGTAAGAGTGTGTCAATATTATTATTATTATTATATAGTGAGTTAGCTATAATTCTGACTTAATTATAATCGATCTCATGGACTTATAATTTGACTACCAACTAATTATAATAATAATATAACAATAAGTCATTAGTATTATACTACTTTAGAGTTTAAAAAACGAAAACCGGAGTTTTGATGGAGCTGAGTTCAAACAGCCGCATACCACGCAATATACTGGCATTTTTAACAAGATCTTAAAAACAAATAACAACGTGATATTCGTCTTGATGTGGCAATCGCTACTGTACATGTTGCTTTTATCTATTTTTTTTAGTATTGAATGTAATGGAAACCTGAAATAGATTATTTTACTACACATTGTCCAACATCCTAACATCATGTTCCTTATTTTATTATCCATCACAGGAAAACGCACAAATGTCGTTCTAATTTCCTTACTCCATACAAATACACCGTTTTATATTATTAATACTAATAATGAATACCTGCTGTATGAAATTTTAATAAATATGGAATAAAATTTTGTTAATAATAATTTTGTATGCCAGAAATGGCCGTAACATTGATACATTAAAACTATGTACACCCATTGTTACATGTTTTCTAGCAAAATAAAGGATTTTTTTTATTAAAAAAAAATAAATAAATCATTACCCTATAACTTGGGCAGAACTATATCTATGTTATGGCATATTTTGATGGTCACTGTTTTATGTTATGTTTATTCTGACAAATTTATTGAAAATAGGTGATAATGGATCAAAAATCAATACTTTTGGAAAGAGTATTTCATATAAAATTTATTTAATATGAGCTTATAAGAAATTATATTGAAAATGTTAGGTGAAAACAATACTTACGTGTGGAAGCTAACTCCTGGATTTGGCATTTTAAGTTGAAAGGCATCCGTATCTCACACCAAATATGTTTCTAAACTATAAAATCACAAAAATACTATTCGCAAGGTCGATGACACGACAGATCTTTGTTTATTTGCCCCAAAGTTTAACATTGGGCCAAGTAAATAAATTGGTTACGCGATAGATATGCACATCTATAGCTTTCTCCCGTTCTATCTCAGCCTGAGTTGTATATCGCTTGTACTTTCTATTTGTAATGAAGTTACCTACGCTTTTTCTGTAGCGTTAATATTCTAAGAGGTAGACACGTAAGGTACAGTATGTCTGCACACGCTGTAATGTGGAAAATGTTTGGAATTCTGGGATTTCTAATGTAATTCAGGGAGATATTCCAACTGTGTTAGGCAAGCCTCATACTATATTTTAAGGATTTATTACTTAATCATGTAGAAATAAATAGGATAAAGTATGATTTATGACAGGAACATTAAGGGCCGGCATTAAAGCCAAAGGTTTTTCCAATACAATACCTATAATTTGTTGGTAAGACTATAATTATATAAGACATACAACTTTTACAACACCATAGAACGGTTACAGGAGGTACGTTATAAAAAAATGCGTAATTAGATGTAACAGAACTTATAGCCAGACTATGTACTTAGAATGCTTAGCATCGAATAAAAGAGAAAAGCGTAGAATATAATAAGATAAGAACACAGAGCTAAGCAGCATCGAAATTGATCATTACAGAATTAATACAATAAGTATTATTAAAAATAATTAATTCCTTCAGAATTCTTTCTGATATCATTTTAAACGCTACTATCTATATTCTTTTTATAAATTTACATAATAATTTATATTAAAGGAATAGAATTATCAAATCAAACAACCTCTATGTTTTTTTTATAAAATAAAGCTGAGGCTACTTAGCGATTTTGAATTGCCACAGATATTCGCCTGATCAGTGATCGCGTGCAATTAGTAATATACAAACTATTTTATAAACGAAGGAGGTGGACTAGGTCCATTGTAGTCAATAATGATGTACTTAACAATAGTTTCTCTTCGTTATTGTTTTATCTGTCAACACCAAGATGTCCGCCGATTGTGATTTTCATTAAGTTGACAAAGATTAGGAATAATTTTAACAGCATTGTGACGTTGTGTATATTAAATTATTCTATACCACATGAATTGTAAGTGTTAAATACCTTATTGCATACTTAACTGCGTTTTTCACAATTTTCCTACTTTATTGTGTGAATGTGCGTTGTCACGCGTGCTATCGACACTGATTTGTCAATTCAAGTTCTTTTTGTCTCCTTTTGGTTGTTCTAATTCCAGACTGTATCTAATTACATTGCAGGCGGTGCTTAACCCAGTTTCAATAACGAGAATGGTTAAGAAAAAGCGACAAAGCGATCCAACCGAGAACGGCGACGAATCGACGGAATCGTGCGATGAGTCTGCAAAGTCCACATGCCCTCACGTCGCTAAGGCGGTGGATCTCACCAAACTAAAAAGATCTCTTAAAACCAATGGCTTTGAGAAGGAATGCACTGAATGTAAGAAAAGTCCCAAAACTGAGGTAGAAGATCCAAATTTTGAAATAGATCAGACTCTGTGGATGTGCTTGAGATGTGGTTCTCAATTATGTGGCAGAGCAAGAAATAAACATGCTCTCAATCACTTCAACACTCCTCATTCAGATTGTCACGCCCTCACTTCTAACACCACCACCTGGGAAGTGTACTGCTACAATTGCAATAATGAAGTGACAGCAACAAGTTCTAAAAAACTACATGAATGTATTGAATATCTCAAAAAGCAAGCAAATGGTAACCCAAGACTACCTCCAATAGAACTATACCATGAATCATCTGCCCTTAACAACTTGGATCTCTCTGTGCCTGTAGACAGTATAATAACAATTGAGAAAGGAAAAGACAAAGCTATGGCTTTGAACTTTCCTCGAGTCCGAGGGCTTACAAACCTTGGTAACACTTGTTTCTTTAATTCAGTAATGCAGTGTCTAGTACAGACACCATATTTATTGAATGTTTTGCAAGAAATGGCTGCACCAGGAGAAAGGTTTTCTTTACCTGGTGGAAAGTTGACAATTAAAGAGGAAAATGGTGATGATGGCAAGGAAATTGAACTTCCACCAATAACAGGACAATTAGGAGAATGGGGCATGCTGACAAGGACTCTCTCTGAAACACTGGAAGAACTTCAAACAGGTAATAAAACCTATATAAAAAAGACTGCAAATAACTTTCAACTAACAGTGACAGTTTAGACTTAGTAGTTTGAATAATTTCATAAATTATTAAATATTTGTGCAGTGAAATCTATCAATCACATTATTCATACATTGGCAAGCAGACTTGAGTTCAGCTGCTTTTGATAGGTGACATCTTGTAAAATTTGATTCTAAATACAGTATTTAAATCAAATAATAAGTACCTACTACATGCTTAAGTATATTTCATTCATGTTACATTATTGTTCTTGGAATAAAGAGAAGTTAATAAAAAATCTCATTATTGCAATATTTGACTGGTATTTAGCACAAGCTAATTATTATGAGGGTGTCTATTTATTATGACAGGCAGTAAACAAAGAAAAACTCTCAAGGTTGGCTTGTAAATATGTAATTGTTTCATTAACTTGATCTCATTTTTTTCCTGTAATTATCTGATGTCCTATATGTCTTGTGCTACTTGTTTATGGAAATGTGATTAGGTATTCAGTGATAGCAGTGTTATATTATATCAGTTGAATTAAAGTTGTTTTAAAATTTTCACCTTGTTTTCAAACTTTGCTTCCACACAAAAAAAGGTTATGTTATGTTATGTAAATGATCTGATATTGTATTCTACTATAGTTTTTAGGACATGGTATAAAGTTATGAAAATAATTATAAACTATTTGTTATTTTAAAAGTGGATATCCCTTACTTCTTCTCAAAATTTATGAATGTTGCAGCACTAGAAATGGCAACCTCTCAGGTTCCGTTTGGGCACTACTACTACAAATTTTAGCAATTGAAAGAATTAGCCGTTGATTTTGCTGAGTTTTGTTTGTGTTATTTTTGTGATCTAAATCAATCAACCAATGAAACTTTAGAACTTACTATAATATATGTTATATTGGTTGGTATATATATTATTATTGGTAACTAGGGGAATCTCTTTACTAGGTTTGTTATTTTGGGTTTTTTTGTACAGTCCATTAAGTCCCTCCTGTGGAAAATTAGGAGAAATTTTGATGCCAGTTCAATGATAGGTTTAGTTAATCTTTGTTGATTTATTAAGAATTTCAGATTAATGATTTTGGTATTGTAATTTCAGGTGATGGGTGTGTGTACACTCCACGCAAGCTGCTATCAGCCCTTGTCAATAAGCTTCCACAGTTTGGTGGAGGTGACCAGCATGATTCACATGAGTTGCTCCGGCACCTCTTAGAAGCTGTCAGGTACTTCAATTAACCATAAGATGAGGTAGCTCATCACAATATATTTAAAAAAAAACCATTATGAAATTTTATAAGGTGCCCAGTTCTAAAGTAACTAAACATTTTAAGAAGGTTGACGTAAATCCAAAATATTGGAAAAATCTGATTTCCTTACAGCTTAAAAAATAAAAACCAATTTATTCATTTAGGTTGTAAAAATAGTTGTCAGACTAATATTTTTTTTACACATCCTCCTAATCTGTGAAGAAGAATCTTACTCCACTTACACTAAAAACCTAAAATAAGGTTTAATAAGTATTTTTTATGTTGTAATAAATAATTTTCCAGTTTGCAATACAAGTAAACTAATGTCAAGAAATAGTTACTATAATATTACAGGGATAATCTAACCTTTATTCTAAGCTTGCATAGAGGTCACATAAATGATGATCAATCCTCTTAAGCCTTGATTTTTTTATATATTAAAGGCTGTATGAGGTTAAGTGACATATGCAATCTCAAAGCTTTTAATTTCTTATGTTGATGATGAACATTTGTGAAATATTTTCAGATCTGAAGACTTGAGACGTTATCAGTCAGTGATTTTAAGTAGTTTGGGAATGAGCTCCAAAGTGGACCCGGCTAAAGTAGATTTTGAGTTAAAGCAGAAAGTGAAGTTCTATGGTCAGCAGGCTTCTGACACCATGTTGAAACCAGAACAGGTGAGTTTCTTACACATCTCTTTGGGCTTATGCAACATGGGCCTACTGTTGTCTTTTTCCACATTTAACCATTCACATTGCCAGATAGGAAAGGACTGGATCAGTGCTGTTAGGTGATTAGGTACACCAAGCTCGCCAAGTACCCTCCACAAACAACCCCATTCCACACAGTCAAAAGCCTTGCTGTAGTCTACAAAACATATTACCATTGGGGTGTCAATCTCGTAGCATTTCTCCACCAGTTGTCGCACTTTCAGGATTTGCTCTTGTACCTTTTACCTTGACCCTACCTTTGTTATTTCGGACCGTAAAATATCTGGCTCCAACTCTAGTTCCGCCCAATCTGCGTGACTGTCAACCACTGAAGATGACTTTTTGTATAGCTGCTCACAGTATGAGCGCCATCTCTCTGCTATCCTGTCAAGTTCCATCAGTGGTCTACTGTCGGGGTCCTGTATGACCCATCTTTTGGGTTTGCACTGCCTGCTCTACAAACGAACTCTTTAAAACAAGTCTGCTGTTTGTAACTTATTTGCATGTGATTCCACTTCACTGCAAATGTTGGTGATAAAGTGGTTTTTATCAAGGCGAAAGCTTTTCTTTATAGCTCTGGATAGTTCAGAGTATTCCTTCAATACGGCAGCGTTCTGCAGTCTGTCAGTCAAGATGTTTCCATGGTTAATTGACATCAGTGGTGGCACTCAGTGGGGCCTCGGCCAGTCTTTCCTCTGTTAGATTCCGGAAGCATAGTTGCACTGAAGGGTTCAGGGATCTAGTCACAGACCGTGACGGCTATGGTTCACATTTAACCACAGAGAAAACACAGCCACCAGCAGCACATGGTCAGAGCGACAATAAGCACCAGGGATTGTTTTACATTTTTGACAGATGACCCAGCAGTATCCAGCGGGTATTTATCATAATATAATCGATCTGGTTTCTGTATCGCTCCCCAGGAGATCATAGGTGTCTTGAGTGGTCAATTGATTTAATATGAATGAAGATATGCTGAACCCTTGGAACCCCCATCACTTTTATGGGATTTATAAATTTTATAATACACATTGTTTGACTGACAATACATAATTTTACTAGTTTAGGTGCAGTAAGTTGTTGTGTACTATGCTATATAAGTAACTGTAGGTTTTTAACTATCTCACAGGAACTATTTAACTAAACGGAAAGGAATAAATGAAATTTGTGTGAAAGTCTAGACAATCTTACTTAGGCTATGAAGGAAAGTCTGGCAAATTTTGAGGAGAACTACAGAATTAAAGAAATAAATTTTTAAGAGTAATTAAACTTTATACTAAGAATGTATGCTATGAGCAACATTTGAAACAGGAAATATAGAATAATAATATAGGTATAAAGGCTTCGTTATACTGTTTTATTTGACTAATTTAATTTTTATTATGCTATTGCAGGTTTTCCGTGGATTCCTAGTTTCGACACTTGAATGCCAGGATTGTTATCATCAGTCGGATAGAGTTGAATACTTCCTAGACTTGTCTTTGCCTGTGGCAGCTTCGAGACCCCAACCCCCTGCAGTCACTAGAAGAAAAACTAACGGTAATGACGATTAAATTTATGTATGATTATGTATGTTTGGTCCAAACTAATGATTTGTTATATTAGATCTTAGATAATTTATACATATTGACAGAGCCTCTCGCTGCTAAACAACCAATGAAAACAGACCAGGTTTACCTAAACCTAACACTCGCGATTTGTATGCCACTTTGTGTTCGTGTGTGTACATTGCTCAAATTAGCGGTTAACTGTCAACCTCAATAATTGTTTTCGACGTTTCGCGCCTGTCATGGACTAATCTAGACGTATAAATGATCTAAATATTTGATAGTTTTATATAGCACCTGATTACTATAATTACAATAAATTAGTTTATACCTTTAATGTCTAAATTAGTTTCTCGATACCTCCAGCATTGGGGTCGTGTGTTTCACTATTCACTATCTTGATGACAGAAAAAGTTAGCTTGTTGTTGATAACCCCTGCTTAGTTAGTGTGAACATAACATTTACAGATGAGAACCTGTTCACCACACAAGATGAGAAACAGTCTAAACATCAACAGAAAAAAGAAAGAATTGCTGCAAGGAAAGCTGCTAGGAAGAACAAAGGTACAATTTAGTTTTATGGTTCATTTTTCTTCTCTAGCTTTTCTTATATATAAAGAGTATTTTCCAGTACGTAATGTAAAGAAAATAATAAGACAATTTTCATAAGTATATAATAATTGAGAAGGAGCCACAACCTGAGAGTTGAATAAGATTTATAAACTTTACGTCACTCGAATGGTTGTCTCAGTGGAAGAGCGCTCGCACGGAACGCGAGATGTCGCGGGTTCGAGTCCCGCATCGTTTATAAATTCTGTTTTCAAATTTAATTTGTGTAATTAATCCCAGAAGTGATAAATCATATAATATCACTTTAAAAAAATAACAAATTGTTCATTCTCTACTACCCCAAGAACCTTAAAAATGATATCAATATTTTTTAATTAATTTTATATGATGGGCAACTTGATTTCCAAAAAAAAAAATCCAAATTTATTCTCTGCCTTTCAAAAAACTTGTAAATTATTTTGTTACCTTGAATAGCTTTATTTTTATTTTAGTAAATTATTTGTTTCTCTACTGTCCATAGTAACATTAAGCAATTGTTGCTACAGGTACATCGAAAGATAAAAGTGGTGAAACAAACGGAAAAGACGAAGGTAAGTCATCTTCTGAGCAATCTGATGCAGATATAGAGGATAATATAGAAGAACAGCCGAAAGTTACTGCGACCACCAGCACCCCGTCTCTACCGCACACCGCAGAAAACTTTGCGGCTTACCATATGGAGTCTGGGTACAACTCAGAAAAAGTCATCAGTTCAAACTCCATCCGCATTGATTTTGATTTTATCCCTGTTGATTTGGATAAAGAGAAATCTGATAATACTCCAGAGTCAACAGACAAAGATAAAGCTGAATACTCTGAAGCGTCAACTTCTACCATACCAGTCGTCCTTGATTACAAACCATTGGAGAATTTTTCCAATCCTGATTCAGGGGTAGCCAGTCCAGATGCAACGAAACATAACTCGACAGAAACTGTCGATAATGTGGATTCGCCTATAAATGGTAAAGAGTTAGGTAGCCATAGCTCGCTTTGCAGTGACGTCAATTTGGACCTCTCCAGTCCACAGCATAAACTATCACCAGTCAAGAACGAATATGAGCGACCGGTTTCCAGGATATCTTTTGCTCCAGAATATTCAAACGAAGTTATCGATCTAGGTATTAGCACACAAGCTAGTCGAGATCTCTTGGAGCTCAACTGGGAATTCAACTCTGGCGGCACAGAAGACACAACAGTTAATAAGTTCAATAATACAGAAGTAAGCAATAAACTCGACAAATTGATGTTGGATGGAACTAAAAAAAAAGTAAAAACCAAACCTATCTTCCCATCACCTGTAAAAGATAACATAATTGAAATACCACCTATTCCTCAACCAAAGTTCAACAATTTTGATGCTGACAGAAGTCTCAACCGTGACTTTATGTCGTTGCCACGTCAGAGCCCCCTATCTCCCAGATACCTGTGCGATGAAGACGAGTGCAGCATCCAATCATGTCTTAGCCAATTCACGGCATTGGAGTTACTCACTGATAACAACAAAGTTGGCTGCGAAACATGCACAAAGAGAATCAATGGCAAAAATGGAAAAACTATATACACAAATGCTTCGAAACGTTTTCTCGTTTCCAGTCCTCCAGCAATTCTTATTCTGCACTTGAAGAGATTCCAATTAGGACCACGTTGCATGTTCCGAAAGATGACCAAGCATGTAGATTTTCCAACCATATTAGATTTAGCCCCATTTTGCGCTATGGATAAGCTGAAGAAACTGCCAAATGTTGCACGTGGACAGAGCCAGTTGCTGTACTCTTTATACGGTATCGTCGAGCACTCGGGTGGAATGCACGGCGGGCATTACGTCGCTTACGTGAAGGTTCGCCAGCCTGTCAAGCCTGGTGACCCGAGGTGGTGGTTCCTGCCGAAGAGTGCAAACATACCAGCTTCCGGTAGTGGCGATGCGGACGCCGACTCTGAATCTGATCTCTCTGGTTACGAATCAGGTGAAGGCCCCTGTCCCGCTCCTGAAGCTCCACCTGGGAAATGGTACTACGTATCAGATAGTATGGTCTCCGAAGTGACAGAAGAAAAAGTCCTCAAGGCCCAAGCTTATTTACTATTCTACGAAAGGATTTTATAAATCTTAAAGGAAGGAAGGAAGGACTGAAAACGGCCTAAAGACAAAGCCAATATTTGCGCGTTCATCATGAATCCATAGTAAAAATTATTTCAATATTATGATTCCCTCCTTATTATAGACCGTAAACACATTTTTTTTTTTCAATTTATATATCATTAGGGTAGATTGTCCTTCAATTTCAAAAGTAATATTTTAATTAAAAAATTGTATGCGTTTGAAGTGTCTCCCAAGTTCCACAGTAATAATGTTATTGTTCTAGGATTTCATGTTCTGCTTCTGTTTGTGACTTCTCTTCGGTAACTGTTCAACAAGTGGATAAATAAATGATAATTTCAGTTTGTGCACCCTCCCTTTCGAGATGGTCAGATAAACGTGATATTGTTGCCTTTATCGAGTTCAGAGCTCAGAGGAGGCAGGTTGAACGTGTTTAATTGGCTTGAGTTACACAGATAACATTGGATAGCATTTAGGTGGAAGACTGACGTTTCGTAGCAGGAATCGTGCGCTTGCGCATCTCTGTACATAGCTTGTTCCCCCCACTATTTTAAATCCCTAACCCGTCTACCGTCAGTGTCAGCTTTACTCTAATTATGTTGTAATTTATATTAATTAAGGACCCGAATGTTGCGTTTTGTAATATAATTATTATTACTATTTATAAAGAATGAAATGCAGTGTTTATTGTTCAACGGTATTTGTATGCTTTTATTGTTTAAATGTATCAACAGTTCCTGTGATTAACTTGTGCTAAGTTATGCTGTTTTATGAACTTTATTGCCTGGTTAGTATTGCTCGCGTAGCCTTTAGCCCCACTTGTGCGTAAGGTACACACTAACGGCCGTTCCCAAAATTCAGTCTATCTCAAACTTGAAATAAAAATCGTAACTATCGTCGACTTTTCTGTTCCAATAAACTTATCGACGGTAACTCACCTTATCCGTGCACGCTGTCTGTCAATGGGACGACGTATAGCTGCTTACCAGCGATATAAAATTTGTATGGAAATTGCAATTCACGCGTATACGTACACCAATATAAGGCGATAAGAATGACTTATCGTGTATATTGGGACAGCTTCAGATTATTGACAGCTAATTACTGACACTAGAAGGTAGTAATTTATCTCTTCTTTAAAAAAAACGGCCGTTCTCTACGTAAAGGATGTCTGATATGTCGGATACACTGAATAAGGGTTAATCCAAATTGCAGCATATTTTGTATAACATCAGCAGCATTTTTAATAAATTAAGCCAATTTCTATAAAATATTTCTTATCTATGGAAGTCAGGCATCGTAATTTCTTGACACCATCGTAATATCTTATCTTGTAAACATTAATCATAATAATTATATAAAATATATTTTTTTAAGTAAATAAAATTATAAATTTATTGTTTCATGCATCTTTTGCGTGCTTTAATTGTTTCACTAATAATTTCGAACAAATATGTGATAAATATTTATCTCTTAAAATTTAGTTAATTTTTTTTAGACCGCTTTGGTCGTTTCGGTTAGATGAGAACCGCAATAAAATTGAATTGTTTAATGTTACCAATTATTTGTATTAAGTATATCTCAATTTATCAGGTTACCCCTGTTACTTGTGATTTGGCAACACTTATGATTGTTTATGGTTCAGTCTTCCATAGCACGTAACATTTCATCTCTATCATTCGTGCCTTTGGATGGATTTTACTATTGTTTTTGGATTATTTTAAAACGAATGCTCAATATATTAATTAATACATATTATTATGTCGTGTTATTTTATCATCTATAATAGATTATAAACGAATGTATATCGCTTTATAAAAAAATAACCATATCTTCTATTATGCGTGTATTTTTCAATTATAGTAACACTATTAAGCCGCGTTGTCGTTTCCCTGAGTGGTTATTTATTAAAAAAAAATTGCTTAATTTTTCGATTGGCCTTTAAAGGAGTTCTCTTTAGCCTTAATTGTATTGTAATGTATAAGTGTTGCTATAATTTGATTTATTATGTTACGTTTGTCAGGTATTGTGGTGTCTGACCCTGAGTTGAATTATGTTATGTGTAGTGATAAATTTGTATATTATTGTAGTGACCCATAATTGTGTTGAACAGGTGTATTAAATAATATAGTTATAAATGTTGTAGTTTCTTTATATTTCGTTAACTTCGATAATGTATGAGTTTCGATATGAGTCTAAAATAATAGCAATATGTATATTATAGCAGTACCTGTATGGCTTTTACTGCTAGCCCTAGAAAGGTCTAGACTCAGCTCTGCGGCATATGCCGTTAGAAAGATTAGAGAGTACACGAATGTTGCGCCAGCTAGATTAGCGTACATCAGTTATTTTCACAGCATCATGACGTACGGTATTTTACTGTGGGCTCATGCTACTGACATTGATATAGTGTTTGCTCTGAAAAAAAAACTGTTCGTGCTATATATCAGCTTGGTTATAGACAGCATAGAAATAAACATTATGACTGTTCATTGTCAGTACATTTATGAAAATTTAATATACGTTCATAAAAACCGTCACCTTTTTGCTCTTAATAGTGATTTTCATTATTACAACACTAGAAATAAGGGATTGCTTGTAACTAATTTTAGTAGGTTTCATAAGATACAAAATAACTTTAAGGGTAATGTATACACTTTTATAATAAAGTCACTGTTCAGGCATTATCTATAAATTAATTTAAATGTTTTATTAAAAAATGGGTCTGTCGTAGATCCTATTACTCCACAGCTGAATATCTAAGTTTTCGAACAGCCTGGGACTAGAATATGATTTTTTCATAGCAAATGCAATTACAGTACAATATTGTATATTTTTATTAAAAAGAGCTCAAAAAAAGAATGCTGGGAAGTTTCTTGCGCCACTTCTTCTCTCTCTGAGCGCCATTTGTTTCCGAAGCGGTAGTAATATCTACTATATTAGAAATGACATCAAAAAGAATTCTAAAGGAATCAATTTTGAGAAAATAAATGCCTTTTATCGGCATTAATCACGCCAAGTACCAGATCATCAGGCGTCGTAAGAGGCGACTAAGGGCTCATCGATGACGAACAAGTAGAATAAACCGGATTAGTTCCACAGTTACCGGCGTAAAGTAGCAGCCTAGCGACGCTAAGTCTCGCATAGGTTCGTGTCGAGAACTGGCGCCCATCCCACCATCAGAATATGTCAGCGGTCCAAGAGATTTTATCCCAGAACGGTACAGCCAGCCTAGCGAAACTCTAAAAAAAAGCGATTCGCTCGATTGTATGAAATGTGCAGTCATTGATAGATTAAGAGATGACGGCTATGATCTTGAAAAAAAAACGGAGATAGCCGAAATCCACTACAAAACTGTTTGCAGTCAGATTATACTTCGTCGCCAATAGCCATATTGTAATTACTAAGTAATATTTCAAACTTATGTCAAATCATTGCACGTTTCATACTAAACTAAATTTAAATTTTTATTTAGGCAGTCCGGCCTCTTATTAGGTAGTATTTACATCCTCTTTGGATACCACAAGCGAAGTCGCAAGTACGGCAAAGTGGGCGTACTCGAGCCAGCCTCGAACAATGTGTGACGTTGATGTGCCACATGTTCTGATATATTTTGCTAATAATTGAAACTAAAATCCCGGGTTGCCTAAAAATTTGTAAAATTAATACTACAAGAAATAAGAAAGACACTGGAATCACATATCATCAGGATTTATTAATATTTTGTATTTTATTAATTTCAAAGTAAAATAACACGAAGCGTATGTTTCAAAATTTGAAAGATACCATTGAGTGTCAAGATGCTATGCACACAAGCATCTAATAGTTGTCGTAATAAAAATGCTTTTGTTCTTAGGTAGTGCGGTACTTTTGGAGCGCAGCGGAGACCAATTCTTAGGGCGCGTTCCCACCGTGTCGTGACGACAGATAATCGTGTAGTTTTAAGTGTCGTGGCTTATATGTTTAAATGGAGGTGTTCACATTTAGAACGACACAATTTACTGTCGTCTACGACAGTTTTTGCAGTGACGACACTTTGTCGTGACAGTGGGAACGGCAAGCACGACAGTCGTAAAACGATAAAAAAATCGTGGACGGCAACTCTATGTAGACCACGTGTTTTCCCTTCCCTCTCGCACCCGCGCGCCCCTCGCGTCTGTACTTGGTTTACTTTGTGCGTGTTAGAACTTGTCAGACTCCTGCGCATGGTGGACGTATAACAATGGCTAATAATATAACACCGGAAGTTTTAATTCCACTTGTGGAACAAAGGGCTGTCCTTTGGGACAAAACTTTAGACATTTATAAAGACAAAGGTTTGAAATTAGCCGCGTGGAGAGAAATTTGTTGCGTTTTTGAACCTAATTTTGACAAGTTGGAGGAAAAGGAAAGAAAAGATTTCAGTAAGTTTCTGAAACTTTTTATTTATTATGATACGTGTGCTGTAATGTTTTGCCAAGGTACGGAGCCTATTTCAGATACAAAATAGTCGGAAAATTGTAAGCGCACTGCGTTTCCACCACCTTCGTTTGGACGCAGCTGTGTTGCAGGCATGTTTACCAGGGGCATAACGGTTGGGGTATTCTCCAAGTATATAGCGTCTTTTTTTATTAAAAAATTATGTAATACCGTACAAGCCTTTACAACTTCAATAGCTGTTTCTGCACATACATCCAATGGTCTATGCAAGATCCTCCATTTATTGGATAAGATACCAAAAGTGCATTCAACATATCTTCTCGCGCGGCTTAGACGGTAATTAAATATCTTTTTCTTATTGTCTAAATGAGTACCGCCATAAGGTCGCAATAAATTTTGTGACAATGTAAAGGCTTCGTCTCCAACAAATACATATGGTATTTCTTCTTGCATATTTTCGTGTAATGGCGTGGGTCTTGGTATATTTAAAGTACCATCATTTAGTTTCTTCCAAAAATTGGATTGTTTTAGGATAGATGAATCACACTCTTTTCCGTATGAACCAATACTAACGTAAATGAAACGGTATTCTGAATCAACAATTGCAAATAAAATAAAAGAAAAATAATCCTTATAGTTAAAAAACATAGAACCACTATTTATTGGCTTTGTAATCCTTATGTGCTTGCCGTCCAGCGCACCGAGGCAATGAGGAAAATTTGCTTTCGTTTTAAAAGCTTCAGCGATCGCTTTCCATTCTTCTTCGGTATTGGGCAACTTTAAATATTCTGCACTTAATACGCTCCAAATAACAGAACACGTTTCTTTGATTATTTTGCTGATGGTTGACATTCCCACTCTAAAATTATAATGCAGTTGTTTAAACGAACATCCCGACGCCAAATATCTGTAAATAAATACAACAGCTATTATAATACGCTTATATTCGAGGACCAATGCCCTAACATTATAATTATGTATAAACATATAATCAGTCTAATACGTAGTCCCTTATTTGTTCACGGAAACATCCGGGGATACTAGTGGAAAAACTCGATCTTAGTATAGTTTTTTAAACTCTGAAAAACGTGCAGATGTTTGCATGAACAATAATTTGACTACGTATTAGACTGATTATATGTTAATACATATAATGTTAAATCTATACACAAACAAATTTTAATTTTAAGTCTATTTTACTTTTACAGCTACACAGATATCTACAAAGTGGACACATATTCGAGATGCATTTATGAGATCCCTGAAAAATGAAAAAGAAAAAAAGCGATCTGGTGCAGGCGCAAAAACTACTAGGCCGTATGTTTATAAGAATCAGCTGTCTTTTTTATTAAAAGTTACTGAGCCCCGTATGACCTCTGATTCATCTAATGAGCCTAATAATTCTATATCTGATACATTAAGTGATGCAGCACCTTCTACTCAAAAGAAAACTAAGACTGACACATTAGATGATAAAATGTCACAATTTCTAGATTATAAATTAAATAATCAAGAACACCCACATGTGTCCTTTATTAAAGGAATTTTACCATCTTTGGCATCATTCGACAATGATGAAAATTTTGAATTCCAAACGGGTATTATGCAACTGATTGAAAAAATTAAAAAGAAACGCCTTCGTAATAATTTATATGATACTTATGCAAACTATGGTGACTATCAAAACCATTTATCACAACCGACAGGATATTTTACACAAGATCCAGGTGCATCAACTTCGACTAGCAATCAAGTTATGGAACCGGCTTCATCACCAAATTCAGTCTATACTAATTTGTCTGATAGCACACAAGATTCTTTTAATTTTGACAATATATAATTTAAAGATGTCTTTACTTATAAAACGTGTAACTCTAAAATAAATCTCTAAATAAATAAATGTATAAATTAATAAAGAATTTTCATTTTATTTACTTACCTTAAAGTTATCACTAGTCTTTCTTCGGCACTTATACAATTTCTGAAATGTGTGTTTTCTCTTCTAAGATTGTCTGCAAGTCGTACCAGTAGGCTATCAAAGGTGGTGACAGTCATTCTTAAATACTCATAAAACTTTCCATCATCACTTTTTAATTCTTCTATATAACTCTGACATAATCCTAATGGAATTCTTTTCATTAACATTGGATGTACCCAGTACTTTCTTTTCATTGCTTGCTTCATTTTCCTTCTTTTCAAAAAGAAATACATTATTAAAATTTCATCTTCGTCCATTGAACTCAGGAGAGAAAACGCACTAGTAATCACCAAGCGAACGCAGAGGCGACTAGATTTGTAGCTTGCTGATGATGCGAGCGATCTGAGCGATCCAATGGGAACAGCTAGATACGACAGTCGCTAAACGATAAAAAATGTTGACGACAAACAATCGTTATAATGGGAACAGGTAGAGACGACAGTCGTCGAACGATAAATTAGTCGTTACGACATAGTGGGAACGCGCCCTTAATCTAAGATGTTTAATTTGCACTATTGTTAATGTCACACTTCATCGACCCCCCCATCGAGTCACGTAATTTATGGATGGCTCCTAAGTAATTACGCACCTTATCATACATTTCTAGGTACATTCATTGATATAACTTGGAGCACCATATTTAAAATGCTAGTAGTGATGTGCCGAGTCGCTGTTTTGGTGGTTTATACGGTATTCGAATCATGACTCAAATACGCGGTACGAGCCCCGTACTCGAGTTTTGAGTCGAGTCAAGAACTGGAAATTCGAGTTCACTCCCAATTTTAGAACAACAAGGAAAAGATCGAAATGGAGTTAAAATAACAATGTACGTTTCATATAATGACTCGAGTCAAGCCGTACTCAGCACATCGCTAAATGCTATCTCTTCAGTAGTCGCAATTATAAAGTTTAAGCACGAAAGGTTAATTAAAAATATATTATGTAACAAGAATAAACAAAATATAAAGTGAACATAACATTTATTAACACTATAAGCCAGAGTCTTTTAATCTACTCTTCAACAACTCTGCATGTTTCTCTTCGAACGGTATAAGCTGCGTAATCTTCGGGAAATCCATTATTGTTAACTCAATAATACAATATAGAACTTGGAGTGTGTCTTTTACTTTTTGAAGGGCCTGAAATATAATAAGGATTTATAATAATCTGATGTTAAGTGATCAAACACTGAACATTGTCGGCCTTTAAGAAGAGTGTACGCGCTTTTTTAGGAGACTCTTTTCATAGTTTGGTTATACTTATTGGGAGAAATTTTCAAGGACATGGGCTGACTAAAATGGGTCTAAGCGGAGTCAACTCTGAAACACAGTTACAGAGCAGGATAGGATAAATTCTACCCGGTCCAATGGACTTCGTTTCGGCCATGGAAAATAGAGCTCACCTCACTTCTTCCTGAACTCTACATAGAAGCATAGAAATCCGGCACCCCAGTTGGTCGACGGTGTCGTTAGTACACAAGTTTGAGGCAAAGAGTTCCCAGAAGATCAGCCTTCTACTTCACCGTAGGCTAGGGGCGGAAAGGACAGTCGGCTTGAAGTAACCAAGAGAAGCTCACATCAACACCCCGAACATGCATGTTCCGGACTTAAAGCCGCATGTCGATGTACATAGATTTCGTATTATGTTTCATCACATCATTGGCCCTACGCCATCTATAAATAAAATCTGATCAAGGACAGCTGTCATTTTGTGGTGGAGGTATGGAAAACATATCATCAAGCAGTGATACATAACGGGCACGTCTCGTTCTATGTACCGGTATATGCGGATGGACAACAAGGATATTTTCTTCGCCTCTTCTTTTTCTTATCGCCTTTACCGACAAGATTTTGTTCTGAAAGGGTAACGCAGAGTATTTCTACACGAGAATGGCGCATAACAAACAATATCTCATAACGAAAAAATATAAGTGGAATGCGTCTACAATATTTCTTACCTCGGGAGCTGTCAGAGAATGGAGCGACTGAAGAGAACATCACTTCACGGGTCGCCAAAGAACGAGCAACTATTGCACGATATTTACTTGCCCGTCAGAATTTCCAAAGATTATCTTTAGTAACACGATTTATCATGGATGCCCTCTGCCTTAGCTAGGGATAAGAGGAGCGCCGAGCCTATGTCAATATCAAATATACAAGACTAGGGGGCCCTTAATTACCTGGTTTAAATAACATACCTACATAAACAAAAAAAACTTCGTTTAAAAAAACCGACTTCAAAAACTGAAAAGTATCAAATAACTAAAAAATTTATTTAATACACCTTTACGGTTAATAATAATAAAATACTATAATTTATATGTGCAACATATAGATAGGTTTTTTAAGTCGGAGCCAAGCCTTAAGCTAAATATTATAAAACGGCTTAGACACTGTAATTATTAAGGTTGTCTAGCCACGCGTGTCTGTCCGCTTGGGTTGTTTTGTTCTAGACAAAGCTATCCCGCTCAAAGTCACGCGTGGCGGCTGTAGGTACTATTAGTACATTTGGCTTTGCACCGACTTCAAAGCTATCAATATGTAGCACATACAAATAATAGTATTTTATTAATAAGGTAAAGATATTATTTGATACTTTTCAGTTTTTGAGGTCGGTTTTCTTAACCAAGGTTTTTTTTATTTTTTACTTTTTAGTGTCAGTTAATAATTATAATATGTAATCAACCTGAATGAAAACTTCTAAAAAATCCGTACACAAAAAACAATTATATCATCGACATAAACAAAAATTTTCATAAAACATGTTCATAAAATGAAAACTACTGGGCCAAACTATGTAAAATTTTTATGGGACCAAATGGCATCTATTCTGTATCGAAAAATTACGTAAATCTAATCATAAATCTCAGAGTAATCGGTGTACATACATAAAAAAAATACCGATCGAATTGATAACCTCCTCCTTTTTGAAGTCGGTTAAAAACAGAAAAATCTGATATATACTATATTTTAGAGATCTAGCCAAACCCACACACAAAAGAGGTTTAGCTGTTTCATAAAAGAAACACACATACAGAATAAAATATGCTGTTTACGAAATAGATGGACAAACAAGGCCTTAAGTTGATGTTAAGTGATCACCTATCTACACTAAGAACACCATAAGATTTAGAAGTCTATTCATTTTAAGCAAGGAAGGCACTCCAATTTTTGTAAAAAAGTACCATCACTTAAGATTAACCTGAAAAAAAGCTTGCAACAATTAAATAACTTACTTTGTCAAAATTTTCCTTTAGCTCCGGCTTCGTCGCTATCTGTTTCCTAATATTACTCATTTCTTCTGGTGTAAAACCAATTAATTTAGAAAGAACATCACTAGTAAACTCAGTATCTATGGCACCAGTACCGTCAACAAGGGTACATTTTAAATTCCAACCGTCCTTCCCTACCGATAACTTTGACAGCAACTTCATTATCTGTCCCTTAATTTTAAACACCCTACCGACTTTATTACTGTCACACATTTCACTTATTTGTTTGATATATACAAAAGGTTCAGAACTAACTGAAACAGATCCCCTATGAGTTGTCTGATTATCCTTTACTTCAAGCTTCGTCACGGCAAATCCACCCTGTTGATTAATTTCTATCTCTTTTGCATCAAATTTGGCTTCTATCTCTCTTAAATAGTCTTCATCTTCCAGAAACACGTCATTTTCGTCAGGATAATCATCTCCTGTGTCTATCTTTACTTTTTTCTCAGGTTGAGGATTTTCGTCGATGAGTGGTCGCTTACTGGGTATGTCGACAAATAGAGCTTCTATCGCCGCTACCTGTTCTAAATCTATTTCATCGTCAGCAAAATTAGAAACTTGCAGGCTGGTAACTCTGGCTATTGGGCGATGGGTTTCATTGTATGTTGGTTCAAACATTGGCGCTAGTGTCGGTTGTGCAGGAGGCGTCAGTGTGTGCGGGACTGGTACATCTGGATTTCTTGGTCTGTTTTCAGTTGTGTCTAAATTTACATTACCTGAAAATATAAACTTATAAAAATACTTCACATCGGATTTCACAGAATGACATGCGACAATGAGGTGGCCAGTTGCAAAAATATTGCGCAGAGACATCGGCTCCTCCTTCAAGACCAAGGAGTTTCCGGAATTCAATAAGACTTCCGCCAGCAGAAGAAGTGCACCATCGATAGAAAATACGTCATACAACACGGGGATTAGCTAGTTCGGCCACTTTATCAAATGCGTATAGATTGTTTTAATGTTGCCAAGATGTAGTTATGTATGTGCAATTAATTATGCCTTTCTATGAGGCTTCGTTTACGCGACCGTATCGTCGCATGTCTTTCACTGATGAAATGATGCATCCTCGCAGCGCGACCGTTGTTAGCAGCGGGACTAAGTTGTCTCACAATTAACTGGATTAAAATTAATATTGCAGTCCCTAGTCATATCAATACGCTGACAGAACAATCGACGCCTCGTGAAGTTTATTACCTGGCTATAGTAGAGCAGACCCGGGTTGATGCAGGACTAAACTACCTATGTTTTTTTTTTTTAATTTTAAATAAACTGTATATTTATATAGCCTTTTCATCTTTCAAGGCAGTTCAATTCACACTTGCGTGGGTTTTTTACTTTGACTAACAAAACGACAGCCCCATGAAAATATTAAATTGTAAATTGTTTGTAAGCTTTCATTTATTTATTCATGTGATAATATTGGCAGATATTTACTAATTTATTTAGTTTATAATGTATCTGTTGATACTGCGGTTCAAAATGCAATGCACAGTCATATAAATATTTCTTTATAGCAAAAAAAACAGTGTGTATTTACCCTGATCAACAGTCAGACCAAGTTTGGACGACAATAGCCCGGCGAGTGAATTAGAAATAGCTATCTCTTGTACTTCTCCTCCTAGTAACTCCATGTTGCTTTCCGTTAGAAGCAATATACCTCGACGACATTCTATTGGCCCTGAAAACCAATTTAAAAAAAATTCATTTCAATATTTAAAACTTTACAATCTAATTTAGTTCTTACACATTTACACTCATCAAATCAAAATCACTTTATTCATGTAGGTCACGGAAATGACACTTATGAATGTCAAAAAACAACATTTTTTTCTTATTGAATCTATTGCTACTTCGTAAAGGGTTGAGCTAATGAGAAGATGTAGCAACAAACTCATTGCCACTCTTTTAAATCAAGATTTACATTTTCATCGTTTTACAAATCATTTTAATTACATTATAATATGTAAAGTGATGCAACAAACATACTTAAACGTCAAATGGTCAATGCCTCACACGAGTAAGTCAAAAAAGTAAATGTTAATTAATACAAAACAAAAGTTATTGAGTAGGTACGGTAGCTGCATCATCCACACACACCGTAAATAAATAAAGGTATTCTGTGAGCATTTTATAAGGTATTATATAAAAAATATATATATACATAATAACTTTTAAGAATCTGAAGCCGAGCCTGCGGCAACAGCATCATCCTGCCACCACAAACAGCGTCCGTTCCGAAGCATGACGCATGAGCCAGCCATCGCCTCCCTTAACCATATTTTAGGGAAGGGAACGACCCATCCCATGTCGCAGACCGACGATCTGGTCAAAATAGCCGGAATAGTCGATCGTCGAGGAGATCTTTTGGGGAGGCCTATTTCCAGCAGTGGACGTCTTCGGGCTGATGATTATGTATTAAAATTATCTCTCTCTGGTTACGTCCCAGCGCTCTTAACAACTAAGCCAACCGTAGATCTTAAATTTTGGTATGTTTTGTTCAACTCTCGGGTTGTAGCTCCATTTACATGATATATCACCAGTGGGAGGCTCCTTTGCACAGGATGCCGGCTACATTATGGGTACCACAACGGCGCCTACTTCTGCCGTGAAGCAGTAATGTGTAACATTACTGTGTTTCGACTTGAAGGGCGCTCTTATGTCTCAAGGTGACGAGCGCAATTGTAGTGCCGCTCAGAATTTTTGAGAGTTTCAAGAATCCTAAACGTATCAATAACCATCCGCTGAACGTCCTGCTGGTATCGTCCCTTATTTTCATAAAAAAAATACTTTACAGTTAATAACCTGCTAAACCCCAATACTTGCATATTAGGAAATTGACGTGAGACGTCAAAATTTTTCGGGTTCAAATCTCGCATCGTTCATAAATTAAGGTACATATTAAATTTGTATATTCCACATAAACCTCTGTTCCAGTTTAGCCAGTATCCTAGTCCCTACTGCTACCGTGCACACCACAATCTTATTATACTAGCATTATAGATAAACACTCTCTTTTCATTACGGCGAGACTAAATTTAAAATGTTCATGTGTGCTAGTTTTACAGATGTGTTAGTGAGTCAGTGAAGTGTGTATTGATGACCGGCGTCATATTCACGTAAACAATTTTTATTTTCTAACACACATTTATTTAAATTAATATTATCATAAGAAAATAGAGTGTTTACTGCATATATAAAATGTAATATTTAGTATTTCAGTGCATATGTTCTACAAAAATAAACATCACGAAAGTAGTATTGAAGAATCAGTATTTATCTGTGAAATAATTCTTTAGTGTAACAACACAATCTAATACAGAACACGACACCATTATATTTTTTAATTAATATCCGTTAAAACACAGAACAATAACGATAAAAAACCAAAAAAACGCGGTCCAATTTGACAGGAGACTAATGGACACTAAATTGTTTCAAAACGGTTTCACGGTCTTTATCTATTCCGTCTCTTTCTCACATCTAGGTTTTTATGTAAGGATAGTTATCTCACTTCCACACAGGGTTCGTCTATTACGGTAGTACACTAAGTTTATCATTATTAGTGTATTAATACATGCTCGCTGAAAACATCTCATATCTTCGCTTTGGTGGAGTCGCCTGGAGAGCCTTATTATAATTCATCAGCTTCAAAGGAATAGTACTACCATACAAATATCAACAGGTATGTAATATTCCACATTTTCAAACCTACTCCATAAAAATGTACTTATATTAATATTAAGTTGTTTTAGTTAAATTTTTAAACACTAATATTTATCCCCCACAATAGACAGCCACATACCCTTTATCAGAACTTTGCAGCCAGGTGTTATGTCACAGCTTAAATTCCGCATTGGCCTGTACTCAATGCCGGACACATCTTGTACACCATCTGTCATGTATAGCTTTATCATCCTGGAAAAAAAGAGTGGCTTGTAGTTTAGTAATATATAATAATTGGTAGGGGAAAATCCTATAGGTTCGCGTCACCGACATGCTCGTGACTGGCGCACGCAATTAATAAATAATTAAAAATATAAATATATATTTTAAGACACTTTTTGGATGGGTGAAATGTCGTGAGATCGCGTCACCTGATATCTGTTTATCTGTAGCTATACTGCTGACGTATTATGCAACATTAGTGCTGTTGATTTGCTTATTAGTGAAATTGAATGGATTTAGTGAAAAGTTCAATGTGTATATACTGCGCATTGTTGAAATGGTGTTTTTGGTTGATTAAAAAATTATAGAAAAAAAGTTTTAAAAATAAATTAATTTAATAATTTAATTGTTTTTTTTACATTATTAAATTTCAAAGTTTAACACTAAAAGTTCTTGGTTTTCACTTCTATCGGCAGTCTCTACAACTGCCAATTTTTTCAACATACCTACATAATTACATACATAGGTAAATAAAAAATAAGAAGTAATCAATTTAAAATAATATTGAGAATTCAATGCTAAAACGTAGGGACTCGTATAAAATCTAACCGACTTTATTATATTAAGTAGGAAAACTCTTGATACTAAACTTTTTAAATTAACTTAAATTATGATCGGGCTCGTAAAAGAAAGTCACGAACGCGTTAAAGAAAGATAACTCTGAAAGCACGCCATATTTAACAACGGTATTGGAATAGTAGATTGTTAACCGAGGGTCGAAAGAATCAATTCCCGAGGTATTTAGACGCCCGAGCGCAGCGAGGGTGGCTATACGAGTAGTCCGAGTAGGAATTGATTCTTTTACCCGTGTTAAACATTTTACTTTCCATTTCGAATAAGAGGAAAATAAAACTAGTTGCTTATCTAAACCATGCATTGATAATATATCATAATATAAGTAGTACCTATTTAAAATGAATTGTCAAATTAGGACAATTTATGACGACTTTTTAAATTTTAAATATGGAACTCACCGCGTAATTGTTGCGGCTTATTCCGCTCACAGAAGTTTACGCTATGTTCACACTGGCTGTTTAGAAAGTCACATGGCCACAGCTTTTTTTTAATAAGTTTTTTTTTACATAAAACTGCACAGCTGAAAGCAGTTCTATTATTGAAGCTCATTCCGGCCCTTAGGTGGAAAGTAATTTGTATAAGTTTTTCCCTCTCCATGGAGGGAAGCAGCATTTTCCACCCAATAATCAGATCAAAACAACATTACTTTCCGAGTATGAGAAATGAAAAATACATTTTTACACCAGCTTTTAGCAGAGTTTTCACGGTCCGGTTACTATTAAGTTTTACTACTACGAGTAACGTCCGAGATTAGATACTCGGACTACAGTGTAAACTCCGTGAACCTAGAGCACTCATAAAAACAAAATGGCGTCATCTAAGAAAAATTGGAATGAACTATTATATATGATTGACTCTAGCAGATACTTCCTCTTTACTTCCTCAAATGAGTATTTGCTTTTTAAGTAGTAGTAAGTAGTTAGTCTTGCAATAAATACTGTTACAACTTAAAAAAATACTTTTTGAATTCAAATTAGGAACGCGTCTTAAGTCAGACACTTCGATAGTTTTCCGCCAATTCACATATCTCTTTCGATGTTAATATAAGGTCATAAAAATGGAATGAGGTGTTAAATAAAACAGAATTGTATTGATTGCCTTGCGCAAAGTGGGTATGGGTCGGTCTGTCGGTCATTCTCAAGGCACTTTAAAACTAGATATCAGTCATATGTCTATGTTTTTTAAACTTTTATCATTGCGGAACTTTAAAATAGTAGATAATTATTATGATCGTGAGTAACCGTCATAATAATAATTACAGTCATATTTTTCATATCGTATTTTCGATAGACGACGACCGCGTGCTGTTAGAACTGAGAAGGCCGATCCAGAAGCAGCATAAATCCTTTCCTCACAAGGAAACAAAAAAAATATTGCGACACATGAAGATTCCCACTAGGACTCTTTCGTGCATCACCAAATAACACCTGATGCTTTGTGCTTACCGTCGAATATAGGATATGCCCTGAATCAATTACTTTTTTTTTGTTGAAGAGCGTAAAAAACCTAAAACGAAGCGAATAAACGAGCGTACGGGTCATTGATGTTACGTGATCACCTTCTCTTGGAACACCATAGGAATCACAGGAGCGTTACCTGCATTTTAGAAAAGTGGACGCGCTTTTTATTACACTACAGTTTTATTTTATTTATTTCATAATTAGTACTACAAACAGGTATACAATACATAATTAAACATGGAATAAATAAATCCCAGCACAAGGTCTCAATCTCCAAGTATTTTTTATAGAAATGACCTATTTGAATTATATAAATATATTTATAGAGAAACCTGCATGCCCGTGTATACGGCATCCCTAGTGCTTTGGTATGAATAGCCACATATAATTGATATGCAGATGAAACAGTGTAGGAGATAGCACACAGCCTTGGGACACTCCAGCATCCACGGGCTTCGGGTTCGAGCAAAATCCGTCGACAACGACTTGTATGTTGCGCCCAGTGAGGAAGCTGGAGTTCCATTTGCATAATTCCTCGGGCCAGCCAAATGATGGAAGTTTTGAAAGAAGCGGCTTGTGCCATACACGACCAAAGGCCTTCGCTATATCCAGGCTAACAGGCAGGCCTTCTCCCTTGCATTCAATAGCTGTTGTCCATCTATGTGTTACTCACTACGTCGTAAAAATCTAAATGCATTTTTATTTGTAACAGAACTTAGGGCCAGACAAGGTATATGTGGGTCCTATTCACCTGTGATTGGATACCTTCTCGTCAAATTTAACTGTTGCATCGATATTTTCAGTGTTGACTTTTTGTAACTTAAGATATTGTTGATATGCTGGTGTACCTTTAACAAATAAAAAAGGAAACATTATATTATATACCTATGATACTATTATTTATTTATTGACCTGTACATCTTTAAGGAAGAACAAACATATTCTTCTGCAACACTAGAGGATAGATTACAAGAGTGTTGACCGCACGTCGTATCGTCCTCGAGACATAGGGAAAATATTATGCTTTCTCTCTCTCAATGTTAGGTTGTACGTGGAAGAAAATTGCTTGAAAACAGACACAAGATATCCAAATTTGTGGCATGTCATGCGGACGAGGATTTCGGCGGCATTCGGTTCAAACAGGTATAAAATATTTAGTAGAAGATATGCAATGAAGCGACGCGGACGTTTCCATCGATCCAAGCGATTGAGATATTCACAGAGTAATGAATCACCGACAATTCTAAGAACTTTGCGTTACTCACGGCCATTTGGTTCGAGCTGATACCAAATTAGAGATGAGAGCAATACTCAACGCGTGGCTGGACCTGCGCCTTGTAGAGCGCTAGTTTGGCCTGAAGTAATATTACCCTTCTCTTTCAATGAACTCCAACTTCTTCGAAGCCAATTTAGCTTGCACTCCAGATGATCGCGGCATTGGTAATCGACGACTCGAGAATTAGTATTCCGATACTAGGAGTGGAAGTAAAGGGAGTGTTGCCATTTCTCTGGCTCACTCTCAAAGGACGATGGATGTTACAAGTTTCTTCTTTCAAGACACTAAACAACACTGAAAGTGTGTAGAACTGGCCACTTGTACTCAATAAAATTTAAAAAAGCTTAAATTTAAAAAATGGTATTCTAATAATATCATTGAGTATATTTATATTATATTCATTTGTCATTTGTTTTACGATTTAGCGGCAAATTGAAAATTGTCTGTGTCACGTCGGCATGAATTGAGCAATGATTTTTAATTCATTCTAGCTCACATAATTTTACAAGAAAGTTATGATAGACTATTGGCCTTTAAAGATCTCGTGCCACTGTTTACAATTGGTTACAATATAATATACAAATGTAAGTGGAAGTATACCTACAAATGAGTTTAAACGTGGTCGCACTAATCTTACCGTTTTTCTGCGTGAGGGTCTTCTATGGCGACGAGAAGATAACATCAGTGTTGTGCAGCGCATAATAGAGACTGATAAAAGAGTGACCTATCAGCAGATTGGGACAAGCTTAGTCATCGGTATAAGTCGGGTGCACAGATTCCTCCACGAACGTGATCAGAAAGCTTTCTGCCCGGTGGAAACCTCATAATTTGACCGAGAATGGAAGTGAATCAGGGTGGCGAAAGTTAGATCTACTGTTATGATCCCGAAACCAAAAGACAGTCAGCTCCGTGGGTGTATCCTTCCGAGGGACAAAGATGGTGGCCTCATTCTTCGGAAAGACTGGTCATTACGCGGCAATAGATTTTATAGGATCAAATAACAGTTAGTGTAGTAGAGTGGTACATTAACAATTATTTGCCACTTGTCTTGGAAAAAGTTCGGGAGAAACGACATCGCAATAGGATCCTTCTTCACCACGATAACACCTCGTCACACACCGTAGGGCGAACGATCGACTATTTGGCGACTGGAAAAACTGGTGGAATTTCTGGGTCACCCACCATATAGCCTAGACCTCACACCTTGCGATTTTTTATTTATTCTCGATGGTAAATTAAACTACGAGGTAACGTTTTATGGACGCTGAGGCATTTATGGCTGCGTTTCAAAAGGCTGTGGAAGAGACTTCTAAGAAGGATTGGGCAAAGTGCTTTTACCAGTGCTTCCATCTAAGCTATGTATTGACGTAAATAGACACTATTATGAAAAGATATAATTATTGATTTGAGGGCATTCACCAAATCATTGATCATGTACCAAATTAGTGTTTACCAAAAAACCAAAACCTATTTAAATATTTGTGTATAGAACATCATTCCTTTCTGTATCCGGAGTAGGTCTTTGTTAGCTGTGTTGCAGTTTATACTTTTTGTTTTTATTTGTTGTTTGATTCATCATCATCATCAGCCGGAAAATGTCCACTGCTGGACAAACACATCCCCAAAAGATTTCCACAACGATTGGTCCTGCGCTGCCCCCATCCAATGTATTCCGGCGATCTTGACCAGATCATCGATGGTGCTCTTCTCTCCTCACCATGATTGTCGAGGGTATGGAGGTTTCAGGATTAAGCCAATAGTTAGTCTGATTTGGTTGCCACCAATTTAGGTATCAGATGGACAGGGGTGACTTCCACAAATCTGGGATTATTCCTTTTGAACATGAGTTTATAATAAACCTATTAGCACTGGTTTCTACACAGGGCACACATTCTGAGCATGACAGAAGACCATGCCAGCCCCTGCTTGACTTGCTTAACATCAGAGGAAAGCAAACAGTTACTGTATAAGTTTACTTAGGTCCTAACAACATGGAACTTTTGTAGTGTCCCATAGCATTGTCTTTAAGAGTTGCATTAGACACATAAAGATTCGCAAAAAGATATGCTTTCCTATGGTATACGTCATTTCCCATGCTCAGTGGCAGCAGGGACTACTGGTAATAGTTACCAAGGACTTATTAGCCTAAACAGACATGACATCCGAATTATGGTTGGCACCCTAACGGGACACACATCACTGAACAAACACCTATTTACAATTGGCGTTACGGACAGTCCTAAGTGCAGGGGCTGCCTAACCGAAGATGAAACGGTCACTCATGTAATCCTGGAATGTGTTGGGGTGGCAAACCAACGGGAACAAACCTTAGTAAATACAAGGTCGCTCCAGGAAGTCTGCTAACACCCCAGGAGTGTTGTGAACTTCTGGAAGGAGCTTGGCTGGTTGGAATGACTGGCCAACTCTGCACGCAAAATGGACCCAATTAAGAGGTCTAATTGCGGAAACAGGAGCCCTTTACCAATACCAATAGTTACCGAGGGTAGCTTTCAACAAAGATTTGTGTTCCAGACTGGTAAACTGAAATCTGCTCATCAACTTCCGAGGTTTACAGTGAATTTGTTAAATAAATACTAAGCAATAATGACTACAGACTAATGTTTGAATTAAATAGGTCAATAGCCTCAACTATTTTAGACCAACTATTAAGTACTAAATATATCTACAAATACTTTAAATTAGGTTTTGTAATATTTTAAATTCATATTATAATACCTATATCAATAGCCGCATTTATCTGAAGAGTAAAACGGCCAGTCAACAGAATCTTGTGTATATTTTTCAAATCTTTAGGCAATGAACCGGGGCATATGTCCTTTAGATTGTTGAGTAACCATTGCTCCTTAGATAGTTGCTTGATCTCTGATTCACTATAATTGTTATCTTCAGATAAATATTCAACACATCTGAAAAAATAATTGTTTTATAACAGTAGATAATTTAAAGAAATAAGTTATATTAAATATTGTATAGGAATATATATTAGAGAAGCAATTCCTAATAACTTGAGTGCAACTTGAAGTCAGAGGGCTGAATACTTTTACACTAACAAGCATTCAAAGTTTTTGCAAAAATTATGAGTTTTCTAACTGATGATATATTGTCATTTGTATTTTAAATACAATAATATGTTGAACTTAGTGGAGTAAGGTCACTCCTTTCCTAGTAGAATTTTGGTAGTTATTTATTTTAACAATAGCAATATGTATGAAGGTATGTTTTAAATAAAACTCGGTACTTTAGTGTGTGTAATTGCTACAAACACTTAGTCAAAGTGGGTTTGCTATGGCAAGTTTAAGAGTTACAGACAAGCAAGATGAGACTTTTTCTTTAGTATGTAGTATATATAATATTACCTCAATGGTAAGAAAAAGGTTTTTGTTAGTCACTAAGATGGATAATAAATAATAATACCTGGATCATGACTTTATTTATAACTTTGATTAATTCCAAACATGATATTTTAGCAAAATAAATTGGATCAAAATTCCCAGAATAAAATATAAATAACAACTATGAACTAACCCAGAAAGCCACTCATCATCTACTAACATGTGATTTGTAGCTAGAAATGATCTAACTGATACTAATAAATTAGACATTTTAATTCTAAAATTATTTTTATAATAAATAAATAATTTATTGCATGTTTATAGGTAGGCATAAACAATAATACAGTTGAAGTTCTACAAGTTGTAAAACAATCTCATATTTTTTATAACTCCTTCAGTCGTCAACTTAACACGGGACCTGCCTCGAATGACAGCTTTAGGAAGTACGGTCAGCAAGAAAAACTCAACAAAAGCGGTAAAATTGTTTTTATAAGGCTTAGGTTAGGGCAAAAATCACAAAAAGTTGCCAGATCCAGGTGGAGCTTTTGAAATAAGTTTTTGGCCGATATCTCGTAAACTATGCATGTAAGGTTAGGTACTAAAGTTATCCAAACCCTTAGTGTAGAAACTAAAATTTCACATCTTTTATTTTTGTAAATTTTTGTGTAAGACACTGTTTACGATTTATGGATCAGTTCTCTAAATCTTTGGTCAAAACTTTTTTATCTAATGTCCATACTTTTTGAGTTATAGGGTGTTTAATGAAGTAAAGTAGAAAATTTCAAAGTATAAATGTAAGGTAAAAACCATATTATAATGTTACAAATTTATAAAAAAAATTAAAAGATGTCCCCATTGTTTATGTCCTTAAAAATTAATAGTTCATTTCCTTCCTTGCAATGATATCGAACTTTTATATGATTAATTTTAGTCCGTTCAACTAAAAAATTTTTTGTAATTATTGCTATTGACTATGTTAAGTTCAGTTGTTAAAATATAAAGTTGCTAAAGTATAATAATGAATAATAATCTACGGAGTTCAGTGAGCTATGTTGCTAACGCTACTACAGTCCGTTCACATTTATCTTACCTGTGACAGAAGTCATTATATGTTTTCTTTATATTGGTGTTCCTGTCGAGTCGTACTGTGAAGTTTCTAGCGTTTTTCTATCATATATTTTGTGATATTTCTGAACAGTTTATTAAATTGGAATAACGAACTTCGCTCCTGACGGAAGTCTCCCGATCACTTAATTGTTTTTTATTTTAAAATATTATCTTACATTAAATAATTTTTTCAACAAAGCGAACGGAAATTAATATAATAAGATAGGTATAAATAATATTATAAGATAGGTATATTATTTATCATCGGAATCCAAATAATAAAACTATTAAAATAACTTGTCGTATTATTTCTACTCTTCTACCCGATACTATTCATTCACTGCATAAAAACCATTAAGTTCAATCGTTCATGCGTACTATGATCCCCATCTGTACCTACGAATTATCTCTTGGTACGAGCTGGTTCTCTGTACGCCACATTTGTTAGGAAAAATAGACTATAATAATAAATATATCACACTGATGTAATTATTATTGAAAATTAACCTTTACATAACAAAAATTTGGCAAGCAAATTTCTGTAATGACTCCAAATATAAATTTAAATGCGTTCAACCGTCCCGATAACAAAAGATCTTAGTACAAACTTTACGTTCAAATCATTATACTTATTGTAAGAAAAAAAATATCATCAATACCATAAAATTCAACTTGTCGTTTGAGGGAGTCATAGAAGCTAAATATGGCAATATAACGCTCAGGTTAGCTAACCTAACGGCTAGAGGTAAATAACTGTGAACGCACTGTAAAAAGACTACGGCGGGGTGGGAAATGCGGAGAGGGAGAATGTCGCTTCTCGATGCAGGTCCCGAGTTAGGTTGACCGGCTTGTATGTCAAAAGTCAGTTTTGTTTTGACGGCTGTAGCAAGCAGGACTGTTTTCTTAATTTTATGTCTTGGTTACTAAGGACTTCCAGTTAATAGCATAATAGTACAAGTACAGATTGCTCGCACCGCCAAATCAACTAAAGAAATATTTTTTATATTAATATTTGTAAGATATGTATTTTAGTGCCACAATTATTTATATTTAACTCTTAAACACACACAATGAGGTTACTTCTAAACAGTATTGTGCTCAAGTATGGACACAACTGTAACTGAGTAGACTCCAGTATTGGAAGACTAGTGCCACACATATAATTAATTAGTATTGCTTTTCTTCTTTTTATTTTGTATTTAAGATAAAGATTATATTTTATTTTCATTAACTTTTTTTTTGTGAATGTGTGGTAAAGTTTGTCTAACAAAATAAATTCATTTTCAAATAGTAACTCTTCAGTTCTTCTATTTAGAATACACAGCACTAATAACCTACATTTATATTTAAATAGAAGTTGCCTCTCAATCGCATGACTCTCACTTTTCCGATGAAAAGGGGTTTTATACTTTTAAAAATCTAATTAAATCTGTATACTTATTTATTAATTTAATACTTACACATTAAATTAGTACTGACAACAAAGCCAAACCTGACCTAGAAAATCCTACGGCCTTACAAATAAACTTGGTATAAAGTTATAACTGAGATAAACAAAGAAAATGCAAAATGTTTACAATATCGTTGACAACACTGTCAATACAATGATGATTCTGAAGTTTTCTGAATGACAAGCTGCCTTGAAAATAAACGCGGGAAACGTCCTAACAAACCACTTATATGCAAAATGTCTATTTGTAAATATTATCCTCTTGTATGTTAACGCGCCCATTACAGGACACAGTACACAGGACACAGTCTGTGGAAGGTCCTGTCACATGACCCGCCACAGGTGCGATCACCTTAAAGTGCGTTCTTATAGTTCTTACTCTTTTGCCCACTTGAAAATTGTATTAGAATGAACTGACTCTCACTCTCATATATAAGTTAGCACGTCTATGGTACAAACAAGTTGAAATTTGTTGTTTTAATCTGTGACAAGTTCAAACAGCGATTGTCGCGATTACACGATTGTTTTTGTGCTGAACTTAGTAAGTTTTAGTGATTTAAACTGGAATAATCATGGAATACTAAGTAATATTTCATTTTATTTACTCATATTGACATATTCTTTACTTTTAAAGTCAAAAACAGCCTTAGAACCAACGTACAAGTAACTTTACAAATTTGTACGTGGATTTCGTTTTGTCATATTTGGTCAAAAAATTATTAAAACCTTAACGCATCTGTGTAGTTAGGTCACAATTACATTGAACTTCAATATAGTAATTACAAAATATGTGTAATTTAGTCGAAAATGTGTAAATTCCGAGCTCAAAGACATGAAGACACTCAAAAGTCCTGTTCTGGGACTTGCCACAGATAGGAATTTTGAATCACAAAATGGCCGCCGGTTGTATAATATGGAACAGGCTATTGAAATTCATCTTCGTTTTTTTAGTTTCTTTTGTTATTTTAATTAAAAATTATTTGTTTTTTTTTCATATAGCTATATTTTAAAAAGTGATTGGGTGCTGTGTCTAAGGCAGTTATTATGACGAATTAATTTAATTTAAAAATCAATATTGATCTTTTTTTTAAATGTTTTTTATTGACTTGATTGCTTTTAGTACTTCTAATGTTTTTACTAAATTCCGAAAGACGTTAATTACTGATTTGTTGGTAGCATACAGAACGCCTGCACCCAATGCACCCATCCGAGCAGCAGTACACACTCCTGCACATTATGATTTTATTAAGCCCGTGCGCCGTCTGCAAGAAGAGGACCATTACATATTGTAAAGCTTGCAATGTGTGTATTCACTTGCTACGAGCCATACCACATTAATTTTGAATATAATTTTAGTCCGAAAAAATACAGGGATAATTGGAAGGTGTTGAGGAAGGCCTTTTGCCAGCAGTAAGACAGTACAGGCTGTTAATAATAATAATAATAGTCCGAAAACCTTCTACTGACACGACCAAATTACAGTGTCCTGTACTGGGATGCATTAACATACATGTATAAGTTGTATCCATACTATATAGCTTTCATAGAGCAGATATGTTCATTTTTGACTATGTTTAATAACATGGTTTTTGTTATTTCTCTTCCAAACATGTTTGTTTTTTCATTGTATTTAAGTCCTAGTTCTATGTAAATCTTGAACAATTAATAATGATAACTTTTGTATCAACATAATTCTGCAAAATCTTAGTCTTTATGAAACAATGTTTTTTGTACCAATTATGAGTTTCATTTTTGATACTTTCATACTCAAGATATGTTGAATATTACAGCGTGTCATTATTTAAACTAGCTTGACAATAAGTTCAAATTATTGTAAACAAAAAATGCTTTGTCCCTGACGCCAGGAATGATTTATTAACTAACGAGATATGAGACCCACTGAAGTGACTTTTGAAGAGGTGCTTTTTTGGTCCCAAGTTTAAAAACAAGTGTACTGAAAAATAAATGTATAGAACATATGCCATTTGTTTTTTAATTTTATCATATATGTTAGATTGTATAAATAAAATATAATATTACATCCAGCAATCGTTTTATTTTTATACATGAGAGAATAAAAGTTATGTTTTAGGAGACCAATATTATTTAACCTAGAACAGTTGCAATGCAATACAAAGTTAAGTGAAAGTAGAGTAAGAAATTTCAAGAATATATCTTAATTATAAAATTATCTGTAGTTTTACAAATTTTTAACTAGATTAAGAGAACATCTAGTTTTTTCAAACCTAGGTCTCAAAAATATGCGCTCAAACCCAGATCTGTGGAAAGTCCTGTAATGGGATCCACAGATGGGCTTGAATTGTCATTTAGACAGTTAACATACGAGAGGTTATACATATTCTTGGTTTATGCTTAGTTATAAATCTATGCCAATTTTATTTGTAAGGCCGCTAGTGTCTACATTCAAATACAATTACATTCAAATAGATACCAAATACGAGACATTTATAATACCAAATATAATACATATCTATCAGTAGAACTAAGTAAATATCGACTTTGACATAGGTACCTACTGAACTGCATAGTGTTGCGTAACAACGCTTCGATGTATATGACGAGGGTTGTCAAATTTCATATCGTGCAGCAACGTTAATGACGAGAGTATTCAAACTTCAAGACATTCTTAATTTCAACACGTCCGTCAGCAATACTCGTAGATCAGCGGAAAAGTTTTAACCCGGTAGACCCGGGTTCGATACACCTACCAGTGTATGGAATTTTTTGGGTTTTGTAAAGTTAATGGAAATTTCTAGTCAGTTCAAGATCAAATAGAACAGAGTAAAGAGGATGGAAAATGTGTAAGCAGGATAACAATAGTAAAAAGAAATTTCTAGTAAAATTTAAATTTAAAGAATAAATGAATGGGGGAATCATTTTGAAAATAGAACAGATCCGGGGGTATATAAGCCGTACTAAGCGTGTCCTACGGCAATTCTAGTTCTGACTCGAAAGTGTTATGGAAGAAGAGGAAGAAAAGAAGAAGTAGTGAAAAGTGCCAAGTGATCCAGGTGAAGAAGAAGATAGATGAGACTTTCGGTCTCTTTGGTTCGGTGCGGTGTGACGCGTTGAAGGTACCGCCACCCACAAGAGGAACAGCGGCAGACCGGCGAAGTGCAAGTTCAGAAAAAGTGAACGCATATAAAGATTCGTCCCTATAAGCGGAGTATTATATCCAATCCCTGACCCACTCTCGTGTCAATAGCAAAAGGTAGAAAACTGTACCCACCTAGTATAAGGTCATCTTATAAAATAGCTCAGTTAATGCTATATTACTGTAAATAAGTATTATTATATTTTAAATCAATATTCTTTCGTTGACAAACATACATCAATAATTGCAGATAGTAATGAATGCGTTGGAAGAAAACGACATAGTCAAGATAGTTCATTTTATTCTTCAAAAAGTAGGAATTCAAGGAAAGCTTGTATCAGTCTTGACGCGTGTTAGACTTGCACACGCCCTCCGCCCATATTAACTATAGCACAATACTTTTTGGGGTTGGCTCGTGGTATAAGTACAAAAAATGAAACACAACCATTAAACCTACTTAGTATTGGCACAGAGTACGGAAGGGATACCTACTCATTTTTGTAACATATAATTTATCATACATATCATAATGCAACATATTATACGATTTCGATACCTTCAGGGGGAGTGTGACAGGCCTAGAAGGTAGTGGTTCAAGCCTTAGAAAATAAACACCATAAAAGCCACATACTCAATGGATGATTGGGAATTTTGGACAATCTCTACTATAGAAGAGCTCCTCATATCATCGGTTAATTCGTTTTCTTGACACTGACAGACGAAGACAACGTCGGTAAACTTATTAACGGTCTTAAACAACACAGCGCTCTAAGTCTAGAGTCTAGACAAATGCACCCTCATACTTATTAAATCAATAAAACTAATTTATTTATAATTTAAATATTATAACTAAACCACTACCCATATCTACAATTTAAGTTTAGCTACAGGTATTTTCCTTGATACATGGAAACAAGTGCTCGTTACCTCTATTTATTAAAAACGGTGATAAATATAACTCCTGTAATTATAGGCCCATTTAATTTCTAAGTATTTTCTCTAAACTTCTAGGAAAAATTGTCAATAATAGAGTCGTAACATACTTTGAAAGGCATAAAATCGTTCCAGAGCACCAATTCGGTTTCAGCGGCGGAAGATCCACCTGAATGGATTTTGGTGTTCCTCAAGGAAGTATATTGAGACCGACACTCTTCCTTCTATATATGAGCGATTTATTATCACTACCTAACATTAAGGCCGATATTATTAACTACTAGCGCGGCTGTTGCAAGACGCTGTAAATTCGCAGTTTGTTTGTAAATATTGATGCCATGTTTTAAGATATAAAAAAGTAAAAACACAGTTATCTTGTAATTTTTTGCTGGCATGTAAAAAAAGTTTGTCCTATTGTATCCCTTAGCCTACTAAATGTGTTCGTGGAAATAATAATTAAATCTTATTTTGTTTCGAATGCTTTCTTTCACAAATCAAATGTCTCATTTAGATCCCTTTACTTCAAATAATAAGTGTCTCGCCCGCACATGTCGTTTTCGGCACGGTTTTTGACTAGCCTTAAATAAGTAACGCGAGAGCGATACTTATCTTTTTATTATTTATTTATATCTATGGAAAAAGTAGCTATATCTTGTAGCTGCAGCGATGACAGACATGCGTGAAACCTATTTTTGTCAAACCTTTGAGTATTTTTAAGAGCCTTCGATATCACACATACCTACAGACATTTTATTTCCCCCTGAAATTAATTTTAATAATCACCAAGGTCTATAAAATATAATACAAAAACTACTAATAAAAAAAACATAAGGAAATTAATAGATTTAAAATACAAATTATTTTATGGGAAACATTGAAAAAGCTGGTATTACGAGTACTCAGCAAGCCCAATGTGACAGGGCATGCTTGTAAGCAATTATAGCAGCAACGCATGCCTGCTTGTTCTACATTTTCTTTTTCTGACCTAAATGTGTACGAATTTCCTCTTTCAGATAGTTTGCAATCTAGGATACTTTCTAAATATATTCATGGCTTTGTAATATTTGTTTTGTAATAATTGCTATTCTATTATATTTAATTTTAGTTCTGAGGTAAATATATTTTTGTCTCTGATCGACATTCCGAAATTATCTGCCTACCGCAAACTATTAACGAAAATCTTTTTCGTACGTCAAACCTTTAGAATTCACAAACGTCTAGAATCTTTGCAGAATTCGTGAGCCCAAGTAAACTAGATGCGAGCGAATTCACCTAGGTTGCGAGTCAAAAAGATAGGAATTGAAAAAAAAAATTTAGTTAGTGTAATGTAGTACTTCGTAGTTCGTACTGTGACTTGCAGGTGGAGCTACTTGCCATACAACGCTTATTTGTATTTTGTAGGTACTTTTTAAGTTTATAGGTATGGAAGCTTGAGAGTATTGCCTATTGGTGTTCTGTGTATGGTTGGTTTGGTATGGAAGTTTCATTCATGCCCTGCGCGAAGTGCTTACTGCCAAGTGCCAGTTTAGCTTAAAGCTGTTAGCTGAATAGCTTTAAGAATACGTACAATTTTTTGTCTCCCTCTTAAATTCACAAAATAATAAATATCTGGAATGTGATTGACAACAAAAAGATCAAAATATTTTCTTTTAAAATGTTTCTTTTTATGTGAGTGTTGTGAAACAGGGGTCTATCTTTGTGACTTACACAGTGGAGGACAAAATAGGTATGAAGAGACGAAACGCCGATATTGTCAAAATGCGGCGCCCAATAAAGCGCACTAAAATCCCCGAGGCAATATATGGAAGGTGGGTGCAGAAAATTAAGTATTATATGAGAAGCTCTTCAATAATTTTAGGTCCGTACCGTGGTTATTTTCGAGCGAGGATTTTACAACTAAACAAGATTTCTATCAGTGTGTGGGCTTGAGCCATCCGGCGCAAATAGCCTAGATTTATTTGTTGATATTAGAAAAACTAAATGGGAGCATCCCTGGGGGGCTTCGGTAATGTTTGGTCTTCGGAATTGGCTTGTTCACATACTGACCCTTTAGTAAATTTGGTAAATATTTCTATTGTGAATTAACATTCACCTACATAGTGTCTAAAAATAAAGATTGGTTTAAAATATTAGGTGGTCACTTTGTCTTCAGAGACTTCTAAAGGAACATACACAAACATAAATAAAACATTACAATTAGTTTCAATGTTTTGTTTTAATGATGAATATAGACAGAAAAACTATTTGATCAGATTTGTGTCTGTTGCATCAATAAACTAAGTATTATATTCAAGAGAGATCTAGAAACAAGCTCTCTAGGCTTTTGATGGTTTTCCAGTTCCTCCTATGAATAGTTCTTAAGATAGGTAATCCTTTGATTTTGATTCCAGTAATTTACTCCAGTTCCTCCTTGATTATTGGTTATAGTTAATGCCAAAGTATGTTTCTGATTATTTTTGTTGAAGTGTTTATATATTTATCTTATTAGTAAAAATAATTATTATGTATAATGTTGCAATACAAATCATTGGGATTCTATATGTCTAAAATATTTATGCAAATGTTGATGTTGTTCCATGTTAGCTTTGGATGTGCTGCTGAATTAGCCACTTATTGGTTTGCATTCATCCTGTAATCTATATGCACGCCAGCCATTTGAATCCCTGCAAACTGTACCATTAAAAGCTCTTTACTGGATCACCTAGCTATCATGCCGTATTAGATAATTGTTCTTATCTATACTAATATTATAAAGCTGCAGTGTTTGTTTGTTTGTTTGTTTGAACGCGCTAATCTCTGGTACTACTGGTCCGATTTGAATGATTCTTTCAGTGTTGGGTACTCCATTTATCGAGGAAGGCTATAGGCTATGTTTTTTTTTCAAAATTAGGGATCCGTAATAAAATTGCTATTTTGTAACACAAGGTGTAAAATCGAAAACCTATTTTTGCGTGCGCTGCAATAACTATTGACAATAGAACAAAATGATGTACAATATATATATAGGCAATATTTTATTACTTATAAAACTATCGCGTGAATTATACTTTATATGGCAAAACAACGTTTGCCGGGTCAGCTAGTGATGTATAAAGCTAAATTTGCAAATCTCTAGGGCTTCAGGTTTTACCCATGAGTCTCCTGCACTACCTAATTATATAGGTTTCTTCCAGCTTGTGCTTAATTTGCTTTGATTGGCAATTTGATTGGGCAAAAATGACATAGCTTGAGGATGTCTAGATGACTATGTATGGCTATGCAATGCTACAGAAAGATAATAGTTATTATGACTGGTACTCACAATATATATTTTATTAATTTGAAGCTGATATTTTAATCTAATTGCATTGATCATGTTCATGGCAGAACTGCTGAGGCGGTGAGACAGAACAGATAGATATTTATACCTAAATAGATTATTTAGACACACTTTCAGCCTAAGCGGCTAATATATGGCAAAATAAACAGTATGGATACAATTGTGCATGTGACAATTACCTGAAAGGAACTTGCTAAAGATAAATATTTAGTATAAAAGTATGTTAGTCACAATTATTTCTTATTTTTATTTACAGTATATAGGTAAATGAGTATTTTAGGTGAATACCACAAATTAAAAAATATGTTAAATTATTGAAGCTTTTCTGAGACATTATAAACTTTATTTACTTCAAACAGCTTTACACATGGCTTGTCAATGTTAGTACTGACTGGTTTCAAACCAGTTGGAGGCCCTTCATCAGGGTGAGTGTAATGAGTTTGTGGTGATGTCCCATCTCATATGTATGAGTGATGAAACATCGAGTAAAGCCGTTTATATGTTTAGTGTGTATATTGATATGCACCCCCATCACATTACTCTGCACTCATCACCCTCAGATTAAAGATAGTCTCCCGTGTTCCTGTAACTACACCGGGACCCACATCCTTCTCGGAACACATCAATAACTTTGTGGCTGAACACTGCTCATAGAATAAGTACTTCTAGGTTACTAACTTAATGTACTATGTGCAGTGCAAAAATTGGAGTTAGTCACGAATTACCAATCGATATCCATGAATCCATGATAAAAGCTGAATATATAGAATTACACAGTCAGTATCAAGATCAACTGGCAATCATGGCTCAATTTAGAAAGTAGAATGGGGAAGTATCAGTACCCTGCTAATTTGGGTTGACTATTTACATTGTGCAAAGTACATTGCTTCTTGTGACATGGGTTTTATTTATTAATTAACAGCTTGGTTACCTTGATTTGGGGAGGAAGGTGTGCCAAATCATTATAATTAATACATCAATCATCGTCAAGAACATTTGATGTGAATTCTACCTTTTCTACTCCCAAGTTTCTTTGGCAGTTTATGTATATGATATTTTAAACCCAGCAATGCTGTTTTATTAGCTTTGATGTGATGTGTATAATTTTAAAATGACTATTGTTCTTTGCAGTTCATTTACATATGCAAAATTCATATCGTTTTGGCTAATCGTCATCGTGGCTGACTATTTATTGGAGTTCAGATTCGAGTTTATCTACCCATTTTGGATATTATTCCAAGCAGCTCATGAAACATTCAAATTTCAAGGCCTTGTAAGTATATGATATGTATTAACAACTAACCAAACAATTATGGCACAGGCAAGAAATACTCCTTCTATTATTAGGGAATATATTTAAAAAAATGTCTGATTTACTTACTACATTTTTTGCAGAAGAGTAAATGGATATATTTTTTGATGAATCTTCCTGTTTTACTTTAGAGCTAGCGAAGTGTAAACATTACTATGTTTACATTTATTGTTTACAATTTATCAAAATTATTGTTGTAAACACAGAATAGTTATACAAGTGATACTGGTTTGATATATCTGTTTAAGATACATTTTTGTCCTGCTATCATTTTTACATGTCAGAATTGCATAAGGCATGTTTGTAATCCTTTTCATTCATGACAACTTGTCTCAGGAAGTAGCTAATCGAGACACAGCAATTCATAATGGAATAAATAAGTTTGATTATGACATGCATTGGTGTTTTAATAGTAAGCATTAAATTTTTTTCTGGAGTATATTTTAAAATTTTCGTCATCTATTTTTGTATTGAATGTAAAATGTACATTAATATAATATTGTCTTAAACATATAATTCATGAAGTGAAGGGCATAAAAATAGAAACCACATACTCTTTGCCCTTTTTTATGTATTTTTTTTTTAAATATTTGACAATTCTCAAACAAGTTTTTTTATTTATGAATTATGGGCTATTCTTTATTTAAGCTGTTAACCATAACTTTTTAGAACCCATTTATTTTTAAACCTCTGGAAGGAATTTTATATTTCCTTCATTCATCATGTCTAGCTATCTGTAATTTGAGATGATCTAATGATGAAAGTAACCCTCAATGGTAATGCAGGAACGTCCTGTATACCAACCAGATTATTGTCGCTTGTTAATGCTTAAAGAGCTTAGTAAAACCTTAAATCATTAAGTTCATACTGTATTATATTCACTTGTTTCAGGCATTCACAATAGTGTTTTTATGCATGGCCGTGACATCAGATATAATATTCTTCATGGTGATACCATTGCAATATATATATTTTTTAGCCGGCACCTATGTCTGGGTGCATTATACATGGAGCACATGTAAGTATCACTCAATATCTTGCTCTCATTTGGACGAAATTCCAGTAAAACTTTCCAAACCACAATAACTGGTCATGTGATTCATATTAACACACTTACAAAAAATGGTACTATGACCCTACTGTCACAAAATGGCAGCCCTACTGTCACTCTTTAAATGACATCATGATTTGGTAGCCCAACCAATACATATGGAATACACTAAGATATATTTATTAAACTTTAAATACAAATTCATTAAGATGTGACATTTGTGGCTTGGAATGTTTTTCAGGAACTACATCCATTTTTGCTCATCTAAACCTTAAATCACTTGGTAAAATTAAGCTGCATAACAACATTCTTCCATGATTTACAACCTGAACTATGAAATGATCCTCCTTTCTGTGTTGTTCAGTGCTGGAAGAAACATTATCTTATAGCAACCTAGATTTCCATTGTGAGGGTTGCGAATTGGGGTTATATGTGACCTTGTTCGTTTTAACCCCCAGGAGACTCACATTTGCGCCACCTTAACCACCATAAAAATACTGTATCACCACTCTTCCACAATGCTTCCGTTAGTTCCCATACAGGATTAAAATACTCAGTCATTTAGAAGGCAAGGCTAAATTAGCTGGCAAGAAGCTGGTCTCATCATTAGTGCGAGAAAATTATTTCAAATCACATTGTTTTTTTTATATATATTAAGTAGGCTGTAGGCCAAACGGGCAAGAGGCTGACGGGATGGTGGAGTGGTGAAGCAACTGCCCATGGACATCCGCAACAACTGGTGACAAGAGATGCGTTGCCGGTCTTTAAGGTGGGGAGTATGCTCTTTTCTTGAAGTTTTTCCTCAAGTCATATCGGTTCGGGAAAACAGTAGCTGGTAATTGATTCCACATCACTTTACAACACAGCTGCTGTGCGAGGCAAGAAATTTCTTACACAACGCGTGGTTGTGAAATGTTTTACTACATGTTTGAAATAAAATTTTATTTTTAACCGACTCCAAAAAAGGAGGAGGTTCTCAATTCGTCGTTATGTTTTTTTTTTACAATAATGGTGGTTGTGCAGTCTGCGATAAGCCGGGAATGTTCGCGCAGACAGTAATACTGTGTTGCATGATGGTGTATGCAGAGTGCACTGTAATCCGCAGCCCGCCGCCTGAAATATGGCGCCCGCTCGCGGCGCACTGCATCGGATATCCTGCCATGACGATTGGCTTTGGAATCAAGGTATGTTCACACTGTGCACGACTTGAGGACCCTTCAAATGTTACTATATACACAAATAATTGTTAAAAGGCGTTTGTGTGACAATTGATGACAACGATTAGGAATGGAACGACCCTCACGCTATTATATATAATAAGTTTAATTGTACAATATTACTTTGTAAACTTATTTTCTGATGAAAAAAAAAGCCTGCGGATTTTTGAGCCCCGGGTAGTTTTTGACCTTCAATAAGTAATGTCACATCCTATTTTGAATAAAAATATTTGAATTTGAATACAGTAATAGAACAGTACTTTAACTTCATACTAGAGGGCCCGAATCGACGCACGCACACAGACACGAGTTATACGGCCTCTAAGCAATCTTGGGAAGATAAAACTATTGAGTGCCACGCCGTAGTCCGCGCCGTTCGCGTCGTCAATCTTTTTGTGTGTACCAACCCTAGCGCTCCGCCCAGACGTATAAATGTCAAGGATACCGCTGAATTACGCTTCTGTTCTATTACTTGTATTGTGCAGTATGCTATAGAGTCCACGGACTATCTTCTCGTATGCCATTGAGCTTTGCATAAACTTGTCCCACTGTATATTTTGTATATAAGTGATGGTCATCACATCATAAACTGCACAACAGGTCTGTTGTGCAATTTACACGTCTTAAACGGTGGTAATTAAGCAACATTCGAACTTCTGAACAACGTTTGTGCAAAGGCAAATTTGTACGTGACACTGTCATGGTCAATGGACGATGAGGGGATGATATTTTATACGAAAAAAGAAGACAAACCTAGTGTACGTGTTGTCACTTGATGGTAAATAAGTGGAATGGCTGTCTACACTCTGTCAACACCAGAGGAATCACAGGAGCGTTGCAAATCTTTAAAGTGGTAGTACTCGTATTATTGGAATGTCAATTTATTTAATTCTTGTGGTATTAAAAGTATATGTACTAAAATTTATGGATGATGTGGGATTCGAACCTCTGGCATCTAACCATAAAGCTAGCAGTCCCGATGACGCAAGATTCATAAATATTTGTATGTTTGTACAACTATCCTCTCCGTCTTCAAGATCTGCTTTACCTAACATAACATAACCTTGCCCCCTAAACTAGATTCTGTAGACTTTAATTATCACAGTTTGAAAAATTGTTTTATTGCGCTTTCATAAATTTACTGGTATTGGGATGAAAATTAGGCGATAAAGCTTTGTTATACCATAAGGGATGAGACAAACAGGACGTTCGGCTGGTAAGTGATACGCCCTGCCCATTACAATGCAGTGCCGCTCAGGATTCTTGAAAATATTACCTTAAGACTCATTTTCATAGTAATTTCACAAGCTACGGCGCCCTTCAGACGGATACACTATAATGCTTAAACATTACTGCTTCATGGCAGAAAAAGGGGCCGTTGTGGTACCCATAATCTAGCCGGCATCCTGTGCAAAAAAGCCTCCCACTGGTAAATGCCCTTAGTAGCCTCTTACGACACCCTTGGGACTTCCCTATCAATTTATGCCCCGGGGAAGCACAGGGCTGAAAAAGCTATGCCCATGCAAATAGTAAATCTTCTTTGAATGAATGCTCTTGAATATTATTGGAGTTTTGTTGTTATGAACCTAAATAAATATAGTGTTAAAGTTAATTTAATTTAGTCCAGTTATTTTATATCTAAAGTTTTGAACACCTATTCATGATTTTTTTCCTTACGCTAGATACTGAATACATACGGTAAGTAATCTGATTGCATATTCCAAAGCTCAAATACGACTAGTTAGATCTACAGTGCTTACCTTGCTAGAAAACCAATGCACGGCACTGGTTCTGTTGAAGCCACAACTAAATGATGTTACCGTTTCAGTCGTACGTAAGTCAAATTATGCGCGAGCGACGACAGCGGCTAATCCGTGCCGAGAATGAGTTCTACTTCCAGCTGCTGAGAGAGTCGCTGCCGGAAAGCGCACTCGAACAGGTAAACATTTAGAAGTAAAGAAGTTTCTATTGCATCAACCAAATAGGTCAGGCAAAATTAATTTGGAAAAAAGTAGCCTTAAACTGAACATGTAGGACGAATCTGGTGTGTAATGTTAGTCAGATTAGGTTTATGTCAGATTTTTCTTTATGCATGTAGTATGAGACTCTTCAGGTTTAAAGCATTCAACAGTAGTTATAAGGGCAGCAGTTATAAGGGCATTCAACAGTAGTTATGCGAATGAAGCCCTATCTTTGAACAGGAGAAATCTATGCATACCGGGCACTATCGCCTAAACAAGCACCTCAGTGTGGTCGGCATCAAAAACGACAAAACTTGCAGATTCTGCCTTGAGGATGATGAAACGCCTATTCATCTACTCTGCGACTGCGGCCCACTAATGCATAAGCGTAACACAATCTTTGGCGACTACTTCGTGCCACCAGATGGTGTTTGCAACACTCGCGTCAAAGAGATACTGTGGTTCTTAAAGGCAGCAGGGCTTGACGACGAGCTTTAGTATGAGTGGCGAACACAATAGTTCAATTTTGGACGCGGTGTTACTAGGAATCATTAGGACTAGGAAATAGCTACCCTCTTCAAATAATAATAATGAGACGGTATTATACTTGCCAAATATGATAGTTTTAGGTCAACGTTAAATACTCTATGATTTTTGATTCTCTTAGAGTGTCGAAGTACACGTTTTGTTTTATGATTACTCAACTTTTATTATGAAAATAAGGGTCGAGACGGGCGTGACGTTCAGCTGATGGTAATTGAAACGCAATGCCCTTTACAATACAGTCACCTTGAGACATAAAATGCTAAGTCTCATTTCCAGTAATTTCACTAGCTACGGCGCCCTTCAGACCGAAACACAATAATGTATACACATTACTGCTTCACGGCAGAAATAGGTGCCGTTGTGGTACCCATAATCTAGCCGGCATCCTGTGCAAAGCAGCCTCCCACTCCCTCCGTTTCTTGCGCCATAAACGCCAGTATCTTTGCTTACGTTAACCTGAAGTTTGATTTTGTGACTGTATAGCTGAGTTTACGTTTTAATTTTAACTCCATACGTCTACGTGTTTTCGAGAAGAGGTGTTTGGATAGACAGACGGACGGACGGGCGGACGGAAAAAGAAGGGTTCCGATTTTCCTTTTTGTACGGAAACCCAAAAAATGACGGTAGTTGCCAGATCAATAATTAGTATACGTCGTACATTTCGCTTGTATCAAAAAGCACCTTGATAATTTTGAGAATATAATGTGAGCTACATACGAAGTTACAACCGACAATCGTGAATTAACAATGTATAAACTCTGATCAATATTGAAAAATAAATTATGCGAAATTAGTTTAATTATTGAAAATTAGTCGCAATTTAAAACTCCTCGGGGTCGTTAAAATAATAGCATTTACATGTGAACGTCAAAATGTGTATAAAGCTGCCGTCTTTTGACCAAGTTAGGTAGAAACGGGCCAGATTCGATCAGGTTAGTACACACTCACACAGAAAATCGTTGTGAAGTAGTGGCCTACCGCCGCTGTTTGTATATGTTTGTGTCCGAACAGGTGTGATGGCAATATAGATAGATGAGTTACGAACAAAATATGGATTTTATCAGTTTTCGAGTTGATCTGCTTGTATAGTTATGTGTTGATTAAAATATAATATTATTTGAAAATAATCACAAAATATATGCTAATAGTGCCATGCTAGTATACGATGTACTGTGAACTCTATCGTCCTCTTACACAAATTAAATATTTTATCATATTAACAGAAAGGTGTCCTGGTTGTCGTTTAATATATATCTTAAACGTTATGAAATCATTCTGCTACTGGAATGAGCGCCACTGAAACGTGACAGGTTTTAGAAAAGTAGTGAATTGTTTACTTAAATATAATCAGTTATTTTGATTGAAGGCGATGAAATGATGACCTTTATGGTTGCAGAGCCAGAATGGTATCAAAGAGAGTAGTAACATGAGCGAAGCGGTCCAAAGCGGGCCAGAGGCGAGGCACATGAACGACACGTTAAAGAAGCGATTCGTCAAAGAGAACGGCCTGTGTCCCACGGAGCATGCGCAGCTACGGTTTAAGGTAGCCTGAGTGTTGTCACAGTACAAGTAATAGAACAGTAGCGTAACACTGCGATGTCCTTAAAATTTATACCTACGTCTGTGCGGAGCTAGGGTTGACGACGCGGACAGCGCGGCGCAGCTAATTTAACTCGGACAGAGACTAGTCTCGGCGGTGTACTGCGTGGCACTCAATAGTTTTGTCTCCTCAAGATTGCTTAGAGGCCTTGTAAATCGTTTGTATGTGTGCGTGCGTCGATTGTGGGGGCTCTTGTATGAAGTTAGAAAACCTACTGTTCTATTACTTTATTGTGATGTTGTGTCGTGTAGTGTTGTCTTGCAGGCTTAGTGTAGATATACCGTCATTCTCGCACGGACAATGCAAAGCACCGGCTAAATAAGTATACAGGACGCAAGAAGTAGAGAAGAGTAACAAATTTGCATTTAAAATGCAGTAAAAATGTTCTTTCAACGTTGCGTATAGTTTTAATCGAACTATGAATACTTTATATAGATAACCGCGGAGGATTTCGCCGTAAGTAGATTTAATGTGAGTTGAAATATTTCTTACGCTCCGATTAGTCATCGCCTTTCATCACTTTCGTGAAGGTATTATTTTATGTGTGTGTGTTTGTCTCTCTAGATTTGAATAATTCAAATACTGTAGGTAATACGGGAGCTATTTTCATTTAAATTTCAATGCAGTCCAATGGCTGTGTGTAAATTTTACTAACTCACCCTGGGTCAGCGTGTCGTGGTAGACGAGAAACTCCAGGTGCAAGAGGACCTTAAATTCCCGGTCTTTTCATGAAAAACATGCGTCATCATCATCATCATCATATCAGCCGGAAGACGTCCACTGCTGGACAAAAGCCTCCCCCAAAAGATATCCACAACGCACTCCGGCGATATTAACCAAATCATCGGTCCATATTGTGAGGGGCCTACCAACACTGCGACTTCTTTCACGTTATATACATACACGCTTTTGCATCTATAATTTTTTTTTCACAGTTAGAGAAATTAGAAAAGCATTTAGCACAAAGGGAGCGAGATAAAGCGAACCAGACGTTGGAGCGAAACCCGTTCGCTTCGAGTCAGAGCGTGAAAACGCAGACGTCACAGAGTGCGAACAACGCCCCTGCGGCACGCACGCATAACTCGCAGGGCACACAAACACACAGCCACGTGAATGGCAATGGCTGCGCTAAGGGCGCCGGCGCGGCGAACGAAGACGACACGCCTGAGAGCAAGGGTACGTTGTTATACAAATTAAATTTGTAACCAAAATTTAGGAACGATGCTCGAACCCGCACTTCTCAGGTTCTGCCCGAGCGCTTTTACCAACTTAGCTAACCGTTCGAGTGACGCATGGATCGTAAATCTTGGTATGTCTTGTTCAACTCTCAGGTAGATGATCTACCGAGAAGTAAGTAGTAGTAAAGAAGGGTAGGTACGTTGCTAACAATTTTTTTTGAAGCTCATTCCACAGCTTTGTTGTATATGGAAGAAAGTTCCTTGAAAACCGCACTGTGTAGGAACGCCACACACCCAGATGGTAGGAATGATATTCTAATTTGTGGCGTGTCGTGAGAAAGCGGAATTTGGTGGCAGGAATCAGATTAAATAGCTCTTCGGAACACTCCCCGTGATAGATGCAGTAGATGTAAAAAATACTCCAGTTTGTTATCAAATCCTAAGTGAAGCATAGTGGACCATTTAACCGCATGCAACACATCACTGCTCTTGTCGGGTATCCAGTTCCCTGTGAACAGCGTTGCATACAGACATCGCTTCATTGTCTTCTACCGCATTCATCACGGGAGACGTTGCGAAGCGCTCTTAAACCAAAACCCCTACCGCCGTATTCCACATATCCTCAGGATGTGTGGAATTTTTCAAGGCACTTTCTTCTACGGTTTACGAAACTGGATTGAGCTTTTGTTCGCGGTGTATTACAGGTCGATACGGTATGGGTGATTTACAAAAAAAGCGCGTACACTCACCAAAAATGCATTGTAATTCCGCTTGTTTTACAAGATAATATATCGTACAATCAAGTGATCATTACGCTCGTAACCAACGAGCCTCATCTGGAATCCTGTTGTTGCTGAAACGGCTTGTCCTTTGCAAGATAATTGCCACAATAACCTGCACTGCTGCCACAATAAGCAGAACTTACTGAAAAGACTATAAGTAGCCCCTCGGTAGACTATTTGCCCGTTTTATCCCCCTAAGTTTAGGGAGACCTTTAAATTTGTTTAGGGGATACCAAACCTCGTTCGTGCGTTTCATCAATGGTTAGGGTCCCTTATGGTGCTAAAACCACCTTTAGTATAAGGGATAGGCCATGGTATATTAATATTATCCGCCTGGTATTCTCTACCCATAACAGCTATGTCACGTGAATTGCCTAAGCATACGTCATCAGTTGCGATGGCTGTTCTCAATCTGTTTTCGAGTGAAACAACGCTATAGACTTGCTATAGATGTGAGCGACACGACAATAGCGATGAAATGATGTAGTCTTGGGCCATTGTGGGAAGAAAATACCAGGCGTAGTATATTATTATACCATGGGATAGGCAACCCATAAAGTTAGGTGATAGTTAAGTTGAAAATTGTGTCAAGAATAAATTGTCTTGTGGAGGTATTTTTTGTTTTACTTGTTGTAGGTAGGTAGGTTAATAGTAATAGTGACTTATTTGAATTTATAGAGGGCTTTGAAGTTTCGTAGTTATTATTCAAAAATTCATTTTTTAGGCGACGACGAGTATTCGACAACGATCGGACTAAAATGCCAGTACAGACCTTTACGCTGCACACTTGCTCTAAAATTGGGTGAATTTTAGTTATACAAGCAGCTCCTCCCGTTTTGCTTATATTTTATTTTACTGAAAACTTTAAAAGTACGTGTTTGACTATAATAATATAATTAATTACATAAATAGGTGACAGTGTGTGGTTGGAGACCTGTTGATTCTCAGCAAGAGATCCAAAAATTTGATTTGCTTCATATACTCGTCTGTTCTTTTATTTAAATTCGTGTCTTTGTATAGAGCAAGAATTTTTACTGATTTATTCATCTCTACGAACGTAAAATTATGGCTTTTTCAGCAATTTCCTTAAATTCTTACGTATTTATCACACTAAATCTACAAGAACGAAACGCTACCCGAAAATAGGACAAACCGGCCAAACAAACATGTATATCATAAGGGGTCGTAAAAAATTGGTGACTTCAAATAATGACGGTACGATACACGGATACAGAACTTATATGAGTGTCTGCCTCGTCAGAATAATCTTCTATATCTGTGATGTCGACACTCGAGTAAAGTTCATAATTTGGTGACAATGATGTAATATATAAATCAATATAATAAAAATAATAAAAAAACCCTATAATCCATATAGATCGATAATTTTTGAAACCAAAAAAAATAATAGTAGGATGAAACCCATTGGAAAAGGACGAAAATATATCGAAAATGAATGGAAAAATAAATTACGGGTGAACTGAGGTCGGGAAGTAGAACGGGGGGGGGGGGTGTATAAGGGTAAAAAACGGTTTATCTCTATTTCCGACAAAAGTACAAGTCCAATGGCAAAATGTTAAATGGCAAAGAAGTTGTAGGTAATAAAAAGATCTGCAACTTTTGTTTTCACTTTTTTTTCACATACCTAACCTCAAAGTTTATTTGAAAAATTCAAAGAACCAATTTTTTGGATTTTATTTTTATTTCACTTTTCATTTTTACTTTCATTTTTGTTTTATTCTCTTTGTTACCGTACCTATATGTTGACGTGATTTGTCTTATAAATCGATGAACACCGGCGTCTAACGAGCGTGCAAGCGAGAGCGCGGAACCAGCGATAGAGAGGCACGATCGGCCTAAGCGCTCAGCTTGTGACGCATATAATATCTCTTCTACTCGGAGTCATCGGCCGATGGTTTAGGTTGGGTTGTAAAATTGATGAAACGTGGCTTATGGAAAAAAATCGACCATAAGTCTTTCATCAGACAATATCATCGATCATGCAACACAGAAATGTAGAGGTATGGATGCACATCGATAAAACATATAAGACAACATCACTATGCCCCGAGAAGCCTGCGTGGAAGACAGTGTAACATTTATCTCATGGTATATATACAAATTTAAATATACATTGCATTGATATAATATATTTATATTTAACAGGATGTACAAAAACAAAATTGGAGAAGAAAGAAAGTAGTACAATAAGAGAAGAAAAAAGAAAGCAGAGAAATAGAGATAAGGAGAACATTGATAATCATAAGAGCACAGAACAATGTAAGGCTTGTAAATTATTTTTGATGAGCCAATCATGCTCAGCAAAAATACTAAATTTTAATATTTGACTAACATTTTACTTTAATCCTACTAACGTTATTAACACGAAAATTTGTAAGAATGTATGTATGTGTGTTTGTTTGTGCTTTTTCACGCAAAATCTACTGATTGGATTTTGATGAAACTACAATAATATAGCTTGCACATCAGAATAACATTTAAGTTATCATTTATAAAGATATTAGGTGAATTATCCAAAATATAACGATAAGTGCCAAGTCAGTTTGAAAAAAAAATTCTGTAGTCTGGGAGCCATTCTGGTGTGCTGCTGCAAAAACCGTTGGAATTACACGTATATAATGTATAATGGAAATATTTATCTTAAATAGTCCTACAAAAAGCCCGCGACAGCATACAGCTAAATGCTGTATGTAATAATTATTTATGTATATGTGCAAGCCATTACCGCCAAAATTGTGAACCATAAAATATTATAAAAATATAAGTAGTTTATTTTAATGCACATGGGGTCATTTCAAATTGATTCTTATATCAAATAAACATTTTTATCACTTTTGTTATTGAAAATAGATAAACTTTGCCTTTCAAGCTACATCATTTCGACAAATATTTTTGGAAGTTACCACGACGACCAACCGAGTGCGCGATATAATGGTGCGGTCGGGCGGTGGGCCAACTACTGAATAAATTTGATTTAAAGCGTGATAATATTATCTATTGTTACACATGCACAGGTTAATATAAATTCGTGATTTATTAAGCCCCGGATTAAGCTAGAACCGTTAGGTAGGTACATCTTAAATAACAATACATTACTAAAACTTTGCATATGTGCGTAGTATAGTATATTGGAATTTGAAGTGTAGTGTTGAATCCGCAATACCACGTACATATTACAAGACTTGAAAGATACAAATGAAGTTCTTAAAAACCAGAATACAAATGAATACCTCATAAACCTCACCTCACCTTAAAATAAATACCGACCACATTGATATCGTCTCACGCGCTCAGACTATTTACCGCCGTCGTAAGTGTGAAATGTGTCAACAATACTACGCCGAAGTCGGCATACCCGAGTCAGTCTCATTGCAAGCAAACTGCAATGTGGGAGGGGCTGCGGAGTTTAACAATTTTAGTCATAATCCAATGCAAAATACCAGTTTTCTTAATGATACTGAAAAAATAAAAAAGACACGCATTACAATGTTATGTTTCCTCATTCAAGGAGCTGTTGATTTTTTTTCCCACGTAGTGAAGAAAAAGTGAAACTTTTTGCCCCATACCAACTTCCGTTGTGTACTGCTAAAACAAAAACAAATCTTTTCTATTTTACACGCACTTATTATGCCCAAAATATATTTATACAATGCTCATCGGATAACTATAATAAATTCCATAACCAAATCGTTATATTTTCGTCATCAATTATTTTTGTAAAAAATAACTTAACTAATGCTTTTTCAAGTCAAATCAAAATAACTTTATTCATGCAGGTCAAGGAAATGACACTTATGAATGTCAAAAAATATTTTTCTTATTGAATCTACCGTTACTTCGTAAAGGGTTGAGCTAATGAGAAGAAGTAGCAAGAAACTCACGCTATTTATGAAGAAGGAGGACAAACGAGCGTACGGGTCATCTGGTGTTAAGTGGTTACCGCTGCCCACATTCTATTGCTACACCAGCGGTATCACAGGAGCGTTGTCGGCCTTTAAGGCGAAGAGTAAGCAGAAAACACGCAAACATGGTGTTTTTAGACAAGTTTTGTTGTGAAAGTATAGCATTTCGATCAAGAACACTACTTAATCCTGTTACACATATCCTTAAGTCTTATTTGTAGGTTGCTAATGCTTGCTGTTGGTTATAGTTAACACTGCCGAGCCTTTTTGAACTACCACTTTTCTTTGAAGTTAAACAAGTTTTTTGGCATGGCGTGACGCATTTTTTTGGTACTTCTCTGAGAAAAGTTATTCTTATAAATTATACTTTTTTGTGTAGGTTCATTTATTCAGATTAGTAGTGAATAACGAGGATTGTTAGCATATAAACTGTTTCCCACGCAAGAATTTTGAAAATATTGGCTTTGTTACATTGATGGCGGGCCGGCAGCCGTGAACTCATATAGCTCAAGGTCGCTGGCATTTAGTGTCGCCTTAAGAAAGGTGAACGCACTTTATTTGAATGTATCCATGTCGTATCGTCACCGCACAAGGAAGGAAGGGTCAGTCTCGACATTTTTATTTATTTTATGAGTCCGTCAATGTAATTAATTAATTATAGATACCGCAAGTATTCTATATGAACTCTAATTTCACTCTTTGTTTGTCGTCATATTGCTGTAAATTTAATTGTATAAGAGAGCATGATTTCTTAATAAAATAAAATAATTATTCCAAGTCTTTAATAAAGTATTCAGAAAATTAATGATTTCGCCGAGACGTTACAATTCTTCTTTGATATTTCGTTTCTGTTTCGTTTCAATTAACCCTTCGCGATCCGATCCCTCTAAACTTCAAATCTGTTGATTACCGAGCGATTTCAACGCGCGAATTTTACGCGCGCGAAAGTGTATGTACACGAATTACTTAGGTACGTAGCAAAAGAATGCTTATATTTAGGATAATTTGAGTGAATGTATCTTGAAGCTATCGAAACCAAGGTATAAGACCACACAATATATAATCCATTCATTTTGTGTTTTATATTATTTTATCTACACCCATGCTTTAAATCCTCTATTAAAGATTCTGAAACAGTTAGCTTATTGCCAACATTAAAACACCCAATGTTCTAATAACCATAACATCACCCAAAAGAGTGTTGTAATGTTGTACTGAATTTCATAACAACACTCCTATGTTTTTTTTTATCCCTTCATGCGCAAAGAGTTTCAACATACAGCCACATTCTTATTGCTCGATGCGTGGTATCTGCATGAATTTCAAAAAAAGAACATTTTCGTTTACGTGGGCTCCAGACTCCCAGAACGTCGCGCGCCGAAAAAAAAAGTAGGTTATTCGAATCCCCGCCATTTTTCTTCGATATTTTTATTGTTTTGTTTACAAAAAATGAGCGATTCATTTTAAACGCTGCAAAAGAAACTTATATTCGAGTGAATTTTAATTATTGCACTATACAAAATGTAAATTACTACTAAAATAAATAATTGTTTCATTAATACTTATTTTATTTGTATATAATCAGTAACGAATGATATTAGGTTACTACTAGGACTGGTGTTTTAATGTTAGCAGTAAGCTAACTGTTCCAGAATCTTTTAGAGGATTCATATTCTGGGTGTAGATAAAGTCTTGTATGCAACTGTTGATAATTAGGTATTAAAACACTCATGTGATACTATTATCACACTCGGCTTCGCCTCGTGAGATAAATCCACATTCTTGTTTTAATACCCCTTATTACACAACAGTTGCATAAATAACTATTACACACTCGACACAAAGTTGAAAAGCCGTTGTATTTTAGAATAAATGAGTATTTTTAATGAATTTTCAAGAATAGCCTCCACGAGCTTATATTTATACCCGTCTGTGCATGTTTTAAGCCGTCTAGTGACTACAATAATCTGTGATCGTTTTCGAAATTCCACTTTGAATCACTTTTGTTGGGTTTCGCTTTGTTAATGCCAAAAATTAATATTGATAGAAAAACAAACTCTATCGGTTTTTCAAAATCGATGTTATTATCTTATTATTGATTATTTCACCGGATTTATATTTTATTTTAGCAAAAGAACCTATAGCCAAAGATCTGGAGATAAACACAAAGGAGTGTTCAAAGGGTAATAGAGATAGCAGTAGTAATAAGGAACGAGAAAAGGAGAAGGAGAGAGAAGCGAAGGAGAAGGAAAAGCGAGAAAAGGAAGAGGTCAGTTTTACTATTGCAATATAATCACTCCAATAATATTTTATTTCATTTAATTTTGTTTTTTAACATATTTGGGAATTTATTTATGAAAAAAAGGAGCGAGACGAGCAGGACGTTCCGTTGATGGTAATTGATACGAAAAACCCAAATATTCTGAGCGGCACTACGAATGCGCTCGTCACCTTAAAACAAGATGTTAAGTCTCATTTGCCCAGTAATTTCACTAGCTACGGCACCATTCAATATAATATTATACTATTTTAAGTTATTACATTAAATTAATATAGTTGCTTGCATAATACCTTTACTTTTTTACAGTGTATACGATTTAATACATCCACTGCAAGCGTTACTCTTTGGAGTTTTCTTTTGTGGTTAATCATTTTTTTAATTACACATGTTATTCAAAACAATTGAGTAATTTTAGACACATCAATTTACATAACTTCAAAGTTATATAAATCCAGTGTCCGTCGCGTACCATACGCGATGACCATGTTGCGTTTAGTGCGCAGCTGACAGCAAACATGATTGCGCGTGTACAATTGCGAAGTAAAATTAATTCATTTTTAACCTATTTAATGTGTACTTACGCAAACGATTACAGAATGACGGAGAAGATATCATGTTCACCCAATTATTATAGAGCGTCAAATTGAAGAAAATTTTATACAATATATTCGAAATTGCCAGAACACGAATTTTTATTTATGATTTTTGATGACGATGTTACACGCGCGCGTAGGTTCGGTCGCTCGGTCGGCGTGGCACTGAATGCATTAATTTATCGCCATAGCGCGTCAGCGGACCGGCGTACATAGGACCGACGAGCACGACCGACGATTATCGTCAGCGCGACGTAGCTCTACGCGCGTAGCAATTATCGCCAGCGCGAAATAGCTCTACGCGCGTAGCAATTTACGCCAGCGCAACGTAGCTCTACGCGCGTAGCAATTATCGCCAGCGCGACGTAGCTCTACG
>CATIXQ010000029.1:2991840-3037327 GCA_949711755.1 Leptidea juvernica | reverse complement strand
TAGCTCTACGCGCGTAGCAATTATCGCCAGCGCGACGTAGCTCTACGCGCGTAGCAATTATCGCCATAGCGCGTGAGCGGACCGGCGTACATAGGACCGACGATTATCGTCAGCGCGACGTAGCTCTACGCTCGTAGCAATTCATCAGCGCTAGACTGAACGCGTTCATTTTTCAATCTTTGTGTAGTTTGAGTTAGCAACTACAAAAATAATAAGATAAAGTATATATTTATATAATAGCTATAGTAGGGCATTTTCACCAGACCACTTGTTCTGAGTAATAGCAGGCCTTTTTCACTCGCCGTGCAGGTATCGAAATCGTAAGTTCGTGCGGCGGCCTCTGCACAGTAGGCCAGCCAGTAGGGACTCGCGAGCAAGCAGTGACGCGCGATTTACTTTACTTTACCGATATTTTAAAAATGGAGAAACCTAAATAAAGCAAAGCATATTAAAGGTTATTATATTAAAGGCCATCTAAATTTAAAGTTTTTAAGCGTCCTTAAGACGCTGAAACAAACTATTTTAAACTGATTATTATTATAATAAAATTACCATTCATGATAGCTACCTATTTATTTCCTATATACTAAGTAGGTTTGACTGTGTTGTGGTGTTCCAATGCATACATTACTATCTGCAATAATGTAGGTTTGACAAAGAAAGAATATTGATTTAAAACTACGATTACATACCTATTTATATTATAGAAAAATCTGAGCTATTTTTATAGAAGACTTTATATTAGGTATAGTTTTAGTTAAAGAAGTCAACCCTAATGTCGTCAGAAGAGGTAAGAGTCATGCGAGAGTCCCTATTTCTTTAATTGATTTTGCGGAGTGAGGCTTCCGCACTTATTTAGTATAATAATAAATATTGTTTGGGAATAGTTATTGAATGAATAGAGCGTCCTTTTTATCTAAAAAGGTAGAGCATTAGAGATGGTTGTTTTTTTTATTTAATAAGTACATTTTTTACTTTTTGATATATCTTGCCAACACACTGTCATAAAATATTAGGTCTTAAAATTAAAAATTATTAGAATTATTACTATTAGACAAAAGAAAATAATTATCTAAGCTATCCTAAATAAGCATATAGCATTGAGTTACATTGAACAACAGTTAATGAGAGTTATTCAATGTTATTCAACAGAGCGTTTTTCAATTTAAATTAAACTGCACTTTTTTTAGTTTGGGAACACTCCTCAGCATCATTCATTCATTAAATCTTTTGCCATATTCTTCGCGTGCCTTTCCGACTAGCGAATGTTGGCGGTCAGCTTTGTAGTTTTAATTTTTTGTCCTTCGAAATAGTTTTGCCACACTCGCGACGCCAGTCCACTCTCGGATGTTGCGCAGCCAAGACTTTTCCGCGACCGCGTAGGTCGCTCTTCTTCCGGCCGTAGTAATTTTTAATCTTTGGAACCATCAACTTTTTTTTTGAAAGAATATTTGTCACGTAGCGCATAGCACGGGAGTGCATCGAGGAGCTGCGGCGGGTGAAGACGGAGTTGGTGGCGGCGCGGAACGGAGAGGCGGACGCCAGGCGCGAGTTGGCAGCGGCCGTGGCTACCGAGCGCACGAGACGAGCGGAGCACGCGCATCTCAAACACGCGCACACGGCGCTGCAGCACAAGTGAGCTGACCTGGCCAGCAGGGACTAGTCCACGCTGTACCCAAATAATAATAACTTTTAACTACACCCATGCTTTAAATCCTCTATTAAAGATTCTAAAGCAGTTAGTTTATTGCTAACATTAAAACACCCGATGTCCTAATAACCATTACATCATCCAAACGAATGATGTAATGTTGTACTGAATTTCATAACAACACTTGTTTTTTTTCGATCCCTTCATGCGCAAAGAGTTTCAACAGACAGCCACATTCTTATTGCTCGATGCGTGGTATCCGTATGAATTTCATAAAAGAACATTTTCGTTTATGCGCGTTCCACACTACCAGATCGTCGCGCGCCGTTAAATAAAAGTAGGTTATTCGAATCCAAGCCATTTCCAATCGATAATATTTTTATTGTTTTGTTTACGAAAAATAGCGGTTCAAGTTATGACAGCACACCGCCAGATATTTTAAGCGCTGCAATAATACTTAGTTTATTTGTATATAATCAGTAATGGATGATATTAGTTTACTACTAGGACTAGCTGTTTTAATGTTAGCACAACGCTGTTTCAGAATCTTTTAGAGGGTTCATATTCTGGGTGTAGATAAAGTGTTGTATGCAACTGTTGATAATTAGGTATTAAAACACTCATGTGATACTATTATCACACTCGGCTCCGCCTTATGTGATAAACCCACATTCGTGTTTTAATACCCCTTATTACACAAGAGTTGCATAAATAACTATTAATCTGTACTCTTCACGAAATAACTTTTTAAGTACTATAGTAGTGTCTTCTCTACGGTTAAATGTCATATGAAATGTCCGATGTACCAGAGCATTTTATCTGGGTAGGTTTTCAAATTCAAATATTTGATGTGAATTCACTAATAGAAAAACAAAAAAAACTACCACCCATTCCAAAATGAATGCCTCAGGCCTGAGAAGAATGGGCGCAACAAATTCAGCGGCTTTTTTTTTCATCAAAAAATATGTTTACAAAGTAATACTGTACAATTAAACTTATTATTTAATTGCCTGAGGGCGGTCCCTCCATTCCCAATCTATGGTATCATTAAGAAATCATTTATGTTATAGTAACCTTTACCACACAAACATTTTTTTTAACAATTCTTTACTAATACTTTTGTTTTGAACATTTTTTCGGATCTTGTTGTAAAAGCATATACATCGCTCCATAAAAGACTTACTAACTCGACTTATGCCGAGTAGTAGGCATTATAAGCTTATGTCTGTTCCTGGTGTTTACATTATGGTTATAACAATAGCGCGAATAGCCCTCTTCTGCAGCACAAATATTGTATTAATATCGGCAGCGTTGCCCCATAGCAATATACCATAGGACATAATACTATGGAAATGAAGTATACTGATATATAATATATTAGAGCGGTTTTCCTGTCACGCGGAATATTACCCGCATCCTATTATTATATCCATGTGTCCTATCACGCGTTTTGCACGCGGATTGGTTGCAGATGGGATATTGTCTTGCGTGTAGACAGGAGCGTTCGTAGTAAACCAGTGGGAGGCTCCTATGCATAGGATGCCTACTAGATTATGGTTACCATAATGGTGCCTATTTCTGCCGTGAAGCAGTAATGTGTGAACATTATTGTGTTTTGGTCTGAAAGGCGCCGTAGCTAGTGAAATTACTAGGCAAATGAGACTAAACATCTTGTCTCAAGGCGAGGAGCGCAGTTGTAGTGCCGTTATATAAGAATCCTGAGTGGAACTGCATTGTAATGGGCAAGGTGTATCAGTTACCATCAACTAAACGTCCTGCTCGTCTCGTCCCTTGTTTTCATAAAAAAAAAAACGCATGCGGACCAACTCCGCCCCCGGATGGAAATCCGCGTGACAGGAAAACCGCCCTTAATGTAATTTTACATACACCTGTCGATTCATCGGCAAATATTCGTCGCGGTTACAATAACGCCATTTTTCCACGGCGACCACAAAACTTCACTTTCATATGCAGTGATATATATAATATAACAACTTAATATTATTGAAAATTCGGTTTCGATTTGATTTGGATAACTTGCTAGAACCGCTACGAACTCTTTGATTTGTGTTTACAGAATGAATACATGGCGCAACGAACGCATTGCGATGGAGCGCCGACAGAACGAAGAGCGACGACAACCCAATAGTACCGCCCAGACACCGAAGCAAGCCACGTGAGTACCCCACCGTGGATTACTTCAACATTTTACCATTTTCAAATAAGTATCTCTTTTTTATAACGACAAATAAAGAGATGAGCATAACGTTGTAAATATTCTTGACAACACAAAATTCTATGGGGCACTGTGATCAAATCAATCAAATTAAAACGTTTATTGAACTAATAATATTGACACACTTTTTACACAAATTATCTTGCCCCAAGTTATACATAAATAGCCTGTGTTATCGGTTGCAAGACAACAATATATTATATAATACAATATACTTACTTAAACATACATAAATACATATAAATATACATAAATACATTTAAAATCCATGACTCGGAAACAAACATCCATATTCATCATATAAATGCTTGCACCTATCCGGATTCGCCCCGGGACCTCTGGCTTAGTAGGTAGTATCGCTAACCACTCGGCTATACTGGACGTCGTTACCAATAACATTGTTTTTTTTTATGAAAATAAGGGGGAGACGAGCAGGACGTCCAGCTGATGGTAATTGATATGCCCTGTCCATTACATTGCAGTGCCGCTCAGGATTATTGAAAAACCCCAAAAATTCTAAACGGCACTAAAAGTACGCTCGTCAACTTGAGACATAAGATGTTAAGTCTCATTTGCCCAGTAATTTCACTAGCTACGGCGCCCTTCAGACCGAAACACAGTAATGCTGACACATTACTGCTTCACGGTAGAAATAGGCGCCGTTGTGGTACCCATAATCTAGCCGGCATCCTGTGCAAACGAGCCTCCCACTGGTAGTGATTAACAATGGCTTAAGTTCAGTCATACTCTATTTAAATTTCATAACAATAAATAAATAATATCAAACAAATCAAATAAAATGAAAAACATCAAACAATTAAAATCACATTAAAACAAATCACACTAAGTAGATCAATTCAATTCCAGGCTGCTTTATCATTTTAATAATCTTGGATTTTGTAATAGCCTTTCCTGCTTAATTTACTTTTTGTGAAGGCTTTGAAATTGTTTAATCTTAATATATATAAATCTCGTGTCACAATGTTTGTCCTCAATGGACTCCTAAACTAATGAACGGATTTTAATGGTTATCACTTCATGGAGTGCAGTTTGGTCCAACTTGAGAGATAGGGTAGTTTTTATTTCGATTTGGGACCCATAAATATTTTTATTTTCAATATTTGTTTTGTATGGACATATTTTCTATGAGAGAATTTAGTGACGCACGGTTTGACAGTTTGTGAAACAATTTTATTCTAACAACACGGAGCATATTTACGAAATAATTTTTGATGTTTTGAAATATAAAACAGTTGTTGTTTTACTATCTACAGAACAACGTCTGTCGGGGCAGCTAGTAGACATTAATAATGGTTGCATCGAGTTGGATGTGTTTCATGACTCTTTATATAGTTTTAAGCAAAAGATTTGGGAGCATTTCAAAATTTAGTTATTTTATTGTTATTAATTATTTAAAATTTCAAATCATTTAGTATTATTAGTATCTCATAGTTATTTGGCAAAGTGATGTACACCGTAATTGTTATACATATCAGACACATACCCTGTAATATATAATACCAACTAGGTAAGGATTATATGTGTAATGTCGTTGTACTTATTAAATAAATAAAATAAAATAATTTGTTATCTGTTCGGGGAGTTTATTATAGAAACGAACACGTTGACATTTAAAAGAATTACTGACTTTATGGAGTCCTGTGGCAGGTATGGCAAGTTTACCCTTATTTCTAGTATTAATACTATGTAACTCATTTAGTTTTGTGAAATTATTTTTATTCCTTTCTACAAACACCAAATTCTGAGGCCACTGTCATTATACCTACTTCTTTAAATTTATTATTTAACGAGCCGATTACGATAACGAACGATTGCGCTGGTCACGTTAAATATGTTTAGTCTATGACGTAACAAAAAATTAGTAAGTACTAGCAGCTAAAGGTTATTTTTAGATCACTTTTTATTAAAAAGTCATAAACCGATTAAATCTTAACATAACTATTGATTCGACGCGAACCGATCACCGATTCAAAGCGTACTGTCGGCTGCTAGCGCTGGGTGTGTGTCAGAGTAAACGACAATGTCAAACTGACATCTGACGTTAGTGTCAGAGAAGTTTATGTATGTCTTAAAGATTTGCTGCCTTATTCATAATAAAACGTTTTTCGAAGGTATAAAGCTTACATAAAACAAGGTAATTAGTTAAAACGTGTTTTAAGCCTATCAAACGTTCGATAAAATTCCTTATTCATATACGTTAGATAAATCTCCCATAACTAATACGTCTCTATAGTACGCAATGTTGCCATTTCGTACAAAAAAACATGACTTAAACTAATTTAACGAGGAACTGTCAATGGAAACAGACATCTTTTCAATGTCAATGGTTTGTCAGTTGTTAAAAGACGGTGTCAAAATAATTTCAAACTACAAAACTCAAAGTTTTGAAGTCTCTCGGTTGTCAATCTATGACGGATATCCAAAAACTATGAGCGGGAAGCTATTTATCACATTATTTAACGAACAGCTGATCTATGTCGGCCATGTTTTTTTGCGTTCGAGTGCTTAAAATAGATTTATAGAAGGGTCCTAGCTACTATAAGTCACGTCAGCTTTATCGAAGAGATAATGAGCGTTTTAGCTCTAATATGCGCTTATGAATACCATTTTTTAACAAGCGTATATTAGCGATGTTTTAAATCTCCGCTAAGTCATTATGAATAAGACAGTTAATGTTGGCGAAGCTACGACCAAACGATTAACCTTACAGTGTGATCAATGATATACAATAATATTAATACATAGAAAATAAATTTATTTCATCAGCAAAACTTTACCCCACATTTAAATTAATATTAGCTTAATGTTAAATACAAAAAAGCATGATGGCGAGAATGGACCCACACAATTTAAAAATTAAGGAAGCATCGTACTAGTACAAGTTTATATTAATTATAAACTTAAGTTTATACGATGTTTATATATAAAATATTGAGGCGCTAAGATATGGGAGTCAAAAGAAATAAATTTTTATAATTTACTAGTTGACCCGACAGACGTTGTTCTGTATATCTATACTAATATTATAAAGAGGAAAGATTTGATTGTTTGTTTATTTGTATTGAATAGGCTCCGCAACTACTGAACCGATCTGAATATTTCTTTCACTGTTGGGAAGCTACATTATCCCCGAGTGTTATAGGCTACATAACATTTTCAAAAAAATTAGGGATCCCTACTAAAAGTCCAGTAATGTAACGTGTAAGGTTTAAAAATACGTACGCGAAAGACGTTGCGGGGTATCAGCTAGTAATAAATAAAATAATGTTTTTTATGAATTTGTCAATAATATATCATGACATCAAGAATTATTTCGTAAAATATGCTCCCTGTTGTTGCAATGAATTTGTTTTACAGCAGAACTGTCAAACCGTGCGTCAATAAATTCTCTCATAGAAAATATGTCCATACAAAACAAATATCGGACGACGGGGGACACATCAAACGAACACTTTCATATTTATTTAGCTTTTAAACGTTCCCTGGACTTCCACAAATAATTCAAGATCAAAATTAGCCAAATCTGTCCAGCCGTTCTCGAGTTTTAGCGAGACTAACGAACAGCAATTCATTTATATATATATATATAGATAGATTAAAAAACAAAACATCTTGCATTAACGGAATTGACATCTACATTTTATTGACATGCCAGACCTTGTGATTATTTGTATGAATGTTCCGACACCATCATACTATATATACCTACTCAAATCAGTAATTCAAAATAAGATTCAATTAGTAGGTATCTTTAAAAGATTCGATACCTGTTTGAAAAATGAATGAATTGTGAATCCTCAATTATTAGCTGCTGGCTAACCTTCCACATATATAATATTATATTATCTTTTAGCAGACAGTAATTAGGCATAGACATAAGATACAAATTATCGATTGACCAATAGATATTGAATAATAATTTTAGGTTATATTTTACTTTTAGGTATATCTTTTTTCTTCCACTTTTTTAGACTTACTTAAGATTTGCTTTTTTCTTAGTTTTTATACGTTCTACAATTATAAATAAGTTATCATGATGTGCGCCACTTCTTTCAGTGGGTCCCAAAATACATGCATTCTCGCCATCATCCTTTTACCAAAACAAAACAACCGACTTCAAAAACACTATTCGAAAACAATAGATATAATATGCACGAGAAAGTATAAAAATAATTGCGTATTTTTGTAAAATCTATATTATTAAACTAAATCTAGTTACGATTATTGTTATTTTTTTATATACGATTAATGTGAAGGGCCGTAAACCAATTTGTTTGAAAATTTGTGTGTATATCGGGTAGGTCTGAGAATCGGCCAACATCTATTTTTCATACCTCTATAAGAGTCACCCACCCCTAAAAATATTTCTTTTTTTTTGTCATTTTTATTTTATTATGAACAATGAAATGCAATAAAAATACATATAACTTCGCCCTTATATTTTCGCCCTTGTACGATCTACACCTATTTTTGTATCGTGATTTTTATATTATTCTGTTGAAAAATCCGCTATAGAGTTGCAAGATGGCAATCGAATACAATAATTGTAGTTTGATATATTTGGTAGGTCTGAGAATCGGTTGCATCTAATTGTTATATCCCAATTTTTTTTTATTAATTTATATTGCAATACTACGCCTTCTGCGTCGGATAGTATTATATAAAATTGAGATATAAAATAATAGTAGTATTAATAAGAGCAATACTTATTTATTAATACTATGTTTCGGACCATTCGGAAGTCCTACTTCAGGGTGAGTATGGTGGGTTCGCGATAACGTCCCAACTCTTACTTACTTCAATAATGACTCAGGAAAGTTTTAATAATTTAATCGCAATAATAAAAAATGTATGTGTGTTTATGAATTTTTGTCTAGTGGAGAATGCTCAAGCACGCGATGTCGTTCGAAATTGAACTCACAAGAGGCAGAGGCTTCGTCGCTACGCCGAGAGCTGCAGCGCGCACGAGAGAGAGCCGAGCGACTGCAGCGTGACCTGGTGCAAGCCAGTGAACAGGTACGGTTCTCCAGTCAAGATAGTTCACGAGATATAGTCGAACAACGCCATTGTAACTCTATCTGATTGAAGAGAGTGGCCGTTGAGTTTCTCGTATGTTCTTTTCTCGGGCTCTACTTTTTTTTTTATGGAATAGGAGGACAAACGAGCGTACCTAGCGGTCACCTGTTGTTAAGTGATCACCGCCGCCCACAATCTCTTGCAACACCAGAGGAATCACAGGAGCGGTGCCGGCCTTTAAGGAAGGTGTACGCGCTTTTTTTGAAGGCCCATGTCGTATCGTCCCGGTAACACGCGCAAGGAAGTTCATTCCACAGCTTTGTAGTACGTGGAAGAAAGCTTCTTGAAAACCGCACTGTGAAAACACGGCGTGTCGACTTACTCCGAACATATTATTTATTTTATTAGGAAAACAAATAGTATTACGTAACATAAATAGATTAAAAAAGTATACATCTTCATACCATTGACAGTTTTCGCATATAAAAAACTAAAGATAAGCGTGTTACAAATAATGAAAAAAAAAAACAAAAAAAAACAAGAAGTAATACAATGAAAGTAAGTATTTATGGTAGATTCAGTAATATAAATTTTAAAAGAAATATTTATAGTGACAATTCAAAAGCGCTTAGTTTAAGCATAATTGAAAAGAGTTTATTTGACTTTGAAAAAATGTCGCACAGTGTTGTATGGGAAGGTGGAATTCAAGGTTTTTTTTTTCCTTAACTCGATGTGACGATGGATTCAAGCCTTTTTGAGCCCATGGTTTTCAATCGCTCACACTGGGCCGATGTGAATTTGTCAACTTATCACACAAATTTGGAATTTATTCATAATATGGCGGTGTGGTGTCTAAATATCAAAAATACAGATATATTAAACATATATTTACATACTGGTCGTCAAACGTGCGCTTTCCAAATGACAGGCAACGATTTGCACCACAGAACTTGTTATTTATAAACGCAAAATGAAGTTATTTTTACATTTAAAACTATTTGTCTTTATCTTACCTTTGTCACTACAGAATTACATGACAGGCAGAAGTAATTTTAAACTTGTAGTAACTTTGCATTGCGTGTGTGTAATATAACAGTAAAAGTTTAGTTTAATGATGCAGGTCCCCAAGCGCTGAAACGATACAAGAATCATTGTTTAACGGCCATTCCCAATATTCAGTCTATCTCCGGTTGTGGCCTACTTGAGATAAAAAATCGTAACTATCGTTGACTTTTCTGTCCCAATAAACTTATCGACGGTAACTCATCCGTACACGTCTGTCAATGGGACGACGTATAGCTTACCAGCTATAGAAGTTTGTATGGAAATTGAAACAGTGAACTGGCAATAAGAATGACTTATCGGGTATATTGGTACAGCTTCAAATTATTGGCAGCTAGTTACTGAGAGTAGAAAGTAGTTATTTATCTCTATCTGTAGATAGTATATTGGGAACGGCCGTAAGATATTGAGCACACGTAAGACAAGGTTAATTAAGTTAATTTATATACTTAAAACGTTATTTGAATTAATTTTATAGAATAATGCTGAATCGAAGAACCCTCTGTATACGCAGCGAGCGTTTATTTACTAGCCTATTTATTCAAACTGCTAAGATATGAAGTAATCTTCCCATATTTATTTTCCCGAAAAAATATAAGCTTTTACATAAACGAATTGCGCGTGAACACTAACGTTGCCATCAAGCGACGAAGAAGTGAGGACGAAAGCGCTTATTTACAAGAAATAAGAGTCTGGTCGGCTTGTTCCACAAAGGTATACTTAGTTTCAATAATTAAACTCAATCGGACAATAAGTACGGATGGAAATATATAAAAAGTTCAGTGAGTTCTATGAGCGATTCCACCGAAGGCCTCAACACAAAGACTATATAAGAATAGGGGAAAAGAGCGCCCACTCGCGGAGCTCAAGAAAGTTAGCCCCCAGATTTTTTTTTACATCGTTTGTTCGCCATTTGTTCTTGATTGTTCTCTATAAACATTTGTTTGTTCTCGATTTATTTATTTAAAAAAAAATGCAATTTATTAAAATTGGTTAGGTTATGTTAGCACAGTTAAAACAACGCACGAGCCGAGCGTAGCGTGCCGCGGAAGCGGCCGGCGAGTGCCAGAACCAAATAGTAGGCGTGTCCCCCCATTAACAGGGGGCGGGGGCTAACTAAAGGGTATGTTTTTAATTACAAATAACTATTTATAGCGAACAATTAAGAACAAACTACGAACTAACGATATGCGATATTGAAAATTCAAAAATAGAAAATAAATTTTTTTGGGGGGCTAAGTTTGATGAGCCCACTCGCGGCAATTAAATTGAACGATCAATTTGAAGCGCCCTCTGAGTGTTGTAATAGGAACTAGTCTATAGTATAATATTTCTATGTATATAACGACTTTATATTTTTGATATCTGAATAGAGCGCATTCTCCAGGAACTTGGTAATTTTGAATAGTTCTGGGGAAATACGCTTTATTTAATGAGGGTAATATGGGTGAAAAATAAAACGATACAATTTGAAATACATATTAATTATTATATTTCCCATTATGTATACTCAACATGTTCTGTCATCACTTACGAACGTCAGTTTTGACGTCTAAAACTAAACGATATGACACGACGTATCTGCGGAACTGAACACAGACCTCACTCAAACGCCATTTCAATAGGATTTGACGCTTTTTAAATAATGACATCTATCGGGTATTGTTTCTGGCGAAGCTGACTAGTTGACATATAATTTTTATAATAATTTGTAGGTACGAACACTAGAGGCGAGACAGGAGGAAGCGAAAGCTAAACAACCGTGTACTCGCACGTGGCAAGCGTTGCAGGAACGGGCATCTCACCTGGAGCTCTCGCTGTCGTCGGAGACACGCGTTAAGCTGGAACTGCTGTCCGCGCTGGGAGACGCTAAGCGACACATGACCCAACAGGAGGGTAAGTGTTTATTTTCAGGTGGATCTTTCAAGTAAAAAATTCAGTAGGCATGTTGCCACTTTATACACACATCAACACATTCTAGGGATATTTAAAACTTCATCGATTATAAAAAAACGATGCGCAATTTGCTATTGTAGTAAAAAGAAGAATTGAAGATTATTAGGGCCTTAATAATTAATAAATAATACTACTCAATTTGTATTTTTTTCGTTAAAATATTACATCAGTTATCAATCCCCATAGAAAATTAATTGGGAAAAAATTTAAATTATTAAAACTTTCGTGAGTCATTGTTTAATTATCTATTAATACGTAAAAGGTGGGACGTTATCGCAAACCCACCACACTCACCCTGATAAAGGACCTCCGAATAGTCCGCAACTAGTCGCTACCGACACGGACAAAAACTTGAGTAAAGCCGTATTAATAGATAATGGGGAAAAAAAATTGTTTTTCTTATAAAGCAGTGGTTCCTCACCAGTGGTCCCCAGGAGTCAGAATTATTGATTTCACTAGAACTGGAAACAACTTCAAAAGGTATCACGCTCTAGGTTGGCAACGTTAGTAAAACAGAAGGCAATAACAACGCATTGTATCATCCACCGTCAGGCGTTAGCTTAGAAGGCTCTTCCTGGATGCCTTAAGAATACAATGCAATTTTTTAATTCTACCTTTTGATTAATGTTTATTTTCGGATTGATTTATTTTATATTTCTTGTACATCGTGGTCCCTGCTAACAATATAAAAATCGAAGTGGTCCATGGCCAAGAAAAGGTTGGGAACCACTTATAAAGTTAGTAATCTGAATTAAATTAGAAATGTTCTTATTAAATCTAGTTGCTAATGTTCGGTTTTCTCCCCTCTGGCATTGTTCACACATTGGCAACGACTTGTTCATACTTAAAAGGTTGTCAATGTCTTGTGGTATTAGGTCAAATGCTGTTTATAAATGTTCGAAGGGTTGTTATGTTATCAAATTGGACGGAAAAGCACACAAACCCCTTCCAACATGTCCCAGGCATGTTCGATTAGATTTAATTCTCACGACTGAGAAGGACAAACCAAATCTCGAATATCGTGGTCTCGGAGAGCGAGTGACACTTGCCGATTCGTATGGGAAGATACATTGTCGTGCATGAATAGAACTTCCTGGCTCATTTGGATTCTTTGCGGGACACATACAGGTTCTACTATCTATTTTTGTTCAGTCATGCAGCTGCCGAGTATGTATAAACTGTATCTAACGAGCTGGGTTCGTACGCAAAAAAATTGCCTCATCATACCTTGATTGTTGGAGGACCAATACATTTTGATTAGGTATAAAAGTGTATTGGTCCTTCGAGCAGTATATCATCGATTTTGACCACTATAGTAGTTAAACACCCACTATATTCTATACATTATCTCTATATTATAATAAATATTTCTTTATGAAAATAAGAGACGAGACGAGCAGGACGTTCAGCTGATGGTAATTTATACGCCCTGCCCATTACAATGTAGTGCCGCTCAGGATTATTGGAAAACCAAAAATTCTGAATGGCACTACAAATGTGCTCGTCATCTTGAGACAAGATGTTAAGTCTCATTTACCCACTAAACTCACTAGCTACGGCGCCCTAAAGACCGAAACACAATAATGCTTACACATTACTGGTTCACAGCAGAAAAAGGCGCCGCTGTGGTACCCATAATCTAGCCGACATCATGTGCAAAAGAGCCTCCCACTTTAAAATTAGCATTATGGGAGATATCTACAGAAATAATTCGCTCGCCCAAAAAGGGTTGTCATAAATTACATTTCGACTGTTTTATGCTAGGAATATCCGTTTTATTCTTTCAGGACTAATAACACGCCAGGAGAAAGAGATAGAAGAGCTGAAGGCTCAAATGGTAGCGGTAATGCCATCCGAGCCAGTCCGGCCCATGTCCGGCGCTGTGTCCAAACTCAGACTGCTCGAGCAATCTGATCAGTACGAGTACTTCGAGCAGTTCGAGCACCGCGAGAGCGTCGACTATCGTGATCCGTTCGAGAGCCACGAGCTGTATGACCGATCTCCGTTGGATCCTGCCGCGCCTCACTATACCCCGAAACGACTCTGCTCCGATGCGTAATTGTGAGTTAAATATACAAACGATTCGTAAGTCATTCAGTTATCTATCTTGTGGATTACTCTGTGTGCTTGATGATCATTACTTTCATAGGGAGAATCAATGACCTATCATATCAAAGTCATCTTGGATAATTCATTAAAAAGAGTCTTCTCAGCGTAAATTAATATGATAGATCCAAATATTTCGTGTTTCGCCTCTACACGAGGCCTGAGAAGTTGACTCGCCAAACTCTGGCACGCAGTGCCAGTGCGTGTAGAGGTGAAACACGTGTCGAATTGTTTAAAGACAAATATTGGCGGAATTAACGCTAAAGAAAACTCCCAAACATTTGGATAATTATGGATTTCCGCAATGTAACGCCTTTTTCAATAAATATGATCTTCACATTAAAATAAAATTCTTTTATATACCACCAAAATTGAGAAAATGGAAAGTTATTTAGTAATTAATTTTTTGTCGAAATGAGTAGGAAAGTATACTTTCTCCTCTCATATAGCCTTGTGTATGCGGTAATTTAAGTGCTCATATTACTGTTAATATAATTCCTGAGGTATAATTACGTATTTGTATAATATACTACCCCCCTTTTGATCATTACCCACCATTCGACGCTTCATAAGGTCGAAAAAGAAACAAATACTTCTTTTAGTATTATTTTCTTCTCCGGTGACCCGATCGTTTGTCCTCCTATTCCATTTAAAAAAATATATTTTCTCATTAGGTAATATGTTGGTATTCCAAGATGACTTCATTGCGAATAATAATCGTAATATTATTGTCTATTCTTTTCCCATGTTTCGGCTTCAGAAATATCGTTATATTAAACATTTTTCACACAAACTGTAGGATTCAAATTAAATTTGTACACTTATGAAAGTCAATTTTGATAAACATGTATAACTGAATGACTTACGATAAAACAAGAGCTTTAAGCGTCCGGCTCAGTAACATCAATATTACTGATATTTTTACGACATAATATGATCTCATTTTTTATATTTTTTTTTTTTCGTTTCTTTAATGTAGATTTGTAATACAAAGAAGCGGTGGTAATAATATCAAAGGCAAGTTTGCTGATAAACTGTTTACAATAACCACATTTCCGTGTACTTATTTTTGTAAGGTAAGAATCTCTTTGATTAATTGAAAATCTCATAATTTCTTTATTCTATAAGAATACTGTTGTTATTTTTAAGTAACATCCCTTACTTCTGGGATTAAATATACAAATTTAATTTATACCAAAATTTGTACACGATGCGGGACTCAACCCGTGATTGCCGAGCGATGTTACCAACTGAGCCAACCGTTGGAGTGACGCATCGACCGTAAATCTTGCAGTCCCGCATCGTTCGTAAATTTTGGTATACATTAAATTTGTGTATATACTGTTGTTATATTTTAAAACTGTTTAACGCACAATAACAAAAAAAGATCGGCAACGGTCCTGAGATTCCTCTGGTTTTCCAGGAGAGAGTGGGTAACGGTGATCACTTCCCTTAGGTGACCCGTACTCTCATTTGTCGTTGTCCGTAAAAAAACGAAGGTTGAGAAGGAAATGTATGGGACACTGCGCGGCGTTTTGCAAATCTTCAGTATTTGAACATCTTTTTGTTATAATTAAACTTTTTTCCAATGGAAATTAAAACTTAGGTAAAAAAAAAGTTGTCAAGTCATTTATTTTTTAAGCATTTCGTTTAAGCATTGGTATTTTTATATTCATTCGTCCGGTATGTTTGCATAATAAATGGTGATATTTTTCATGAAACGTCAATATGGAATTGAGACGTTATTTCAGAAATTTCTGTGAAAGAGTACAAGTAAGCAGCGGCCTCGATTAGTTAATTTTATCGAAGTGACGTCATTACTGTTGTTTAACATACTTTTCGTAATTTTATTACCGGTTTGGAGATTTATTGATATGCCAGTTCTCGATTGCCATTCAAAGAGTATGTAATAATTATTGCATATATTTTAAGCCAGAAACACACTACTCTTGTGTCGTGTCCAGTTAAAACCGCATCGGTATTATATATTTTGTTAGATGACCTGGGATTATATTAAATATGGGATACTTAAAAGCACTTAGGCATTATTACCTACATTGTGTTATGTCGCAACAATTGCTTCGCCCCCATTACGCAAAAGCTGTGTTAGGAAGGGCTCTGATGTGTCACAATGTTTAGTGTCATTTGCCTAGTAATTTCACTAGCAACGGCGCCCTTCAGACCGAAACACAATAATGCTTACACATTATTGCTTCACGGCAGAAAAATGCGCCTTTTTGGTACCATGGCATGGAGTAGTGTATTTCTACCCTTATTGTGTTATTAATAAACGTGAAGTAAAGTTATTCCAAATTTATATCTTTTTGTCTTTATCTTACCTTTGTCATTACAGAATTACATGACAGGCAGATGTAATTTTAAACTTGGAGTAACATTTCGGTGCGTTTATTACTAAGACAGTTATAGATTATTATCCTAAATTGCCGCCTTAATTTATAATTATCTCAAATGTTGTGTTATGTTGCGATTTGTACAAATACGTAACAACGCTAGTCATGTTGTTAGTGAAATTTTTTTTACACAAAGTCATACCTTATTTCAAATTGCCGTTAATTTTAGAAAACGCTGTGGTGTTACTGCTGAGATCTGATTGATGGATATCCATAGAATGGTCCACAGATGTGCTATGTTGTTGAAACACGACGCATTTCTCATTTTCAATGATAAATGCGTCATGTTTCGCGATACATTAATCTTATTGAAGGTGACCGAGAAATTTGTCAAATTATTATTATAAGTATGAAAGAAATGCCCGGATCCAACAAATGAATAATATGTAATCTTACAATTTGTAAGATTATTAGTCATTTGTTGTATGAGTTGACAGTTTGACACTGTCAAGGATGACGTCATGGAACTGTCAATGTAGGATTTACGAGATGGCGTCCACTGAGTGCAGCCGGTTCACTTTCAATCAGATTTCTCGCATTGCATTTGTGAGGTACTTTCACTAATGTACTTTTACAAGTATGTATGTTTACTTATGACTTAAACGTGTTTAATAAGATTAATGTATTTTTTTTTCTCTACAAATATGATGTATTTGTTGCTTCAAACCTCTCTACTTGTGTTGATAAATATAATATTTAATTTAAGCGTGGCGTCCAAATAATAAATTTACCACCAATCCTATTTTTATAAGTCTGATTTGAATTAATTTCGTGTATAAGCTTTAGAATATTTCCTAATTAATATTTACCTACTTTAAACATTAGCTCGTTAATTCTTCGACTTCTATTTGATAATATGTTTACATTTACTTTCTTCCGTTGTATATTAATTATCATAAAAAGTTTATCATAAAGTCTGAAAAAGACACAGTTAATAAATCAAAGTTAATGAATAATAAATAAAGTGTCTGAACTGACATAATAATTCATCCATCATACTGAAATTACAAAAACGACTGAGAGTAATAAAACAGAACAAGAACAGTTTGTAGCCGTCATTTCTCTGCTACTGTGCTGTTAATATGCTCATGTAAGTTTTTGTGTCATTTATTTCCTATACAAGCCCCTAGATGTCGCCCTAACGACGTATTACGTTTCTTTTTACATCACCGTAGTTAAAGGAGAATGACCAGTATTGTATGGAGCTTGGGCCACGTACAAATATATTTGTGTCTCGATAAATGTTAGCATAAAATAAAGCTTGATAGTTATATTTTCATTCACAACAATATTTTTCTGGTTGGAACACCAGATTCAGAGAAAAACTAATCGTATAATAAAGTAAGTAGGTACATTAGTTCGGACTGCGTTGTTAATTCATAATAAATAACACTCACTGTAATAGTTTTAGCATAATATACGGAAGAAATATAATTAGTAACTCAACTCGACGCAAAAACAACACTAATAACGGTATGGGATTGAAATCAAATTCAATTATCCTTTATTGTTACGTTTCGGTATTTAGTTTCAAGTTTAACTAAAAGTGGTATTTAGTACGCAAAAAATGACGCTGAATATCAATGAAATCATAGACTAACCACATGACGAGTTGTTTCGATTCGATTTTAATTAATGTACTATAAAGATTGGAATTAATAATGCATAATTTAAACAAGGTTTTACTTCTTACAGTTCCTAATTTATGTTATTGCCATATTGGACAACACAGTTTAGTTAAACAGTTTTTTTTATTGTAGATTAAAACTAATCCTCCAAAAATCATAAATTATTATCTAATTATACATACTAATAAATGATTTTCGACTTTATGGCACAGGCCACAGAGAACAGATTATATATAGTGTTAATGTTACCCATCACAGGTCGGGTCGTACCTGGAACGTCGGTTCGGTAGTCAGCCTAATATTTATTTGCTCATTCTGTCCGTGGCTCGATCGGACTGTCCGAACCTGTTTAACGTCACACCTTGGATTGGACCTTTATCGTTCCATTAGAGAACATAGTTCCAGGAACTATTTTAATCCGGAACTATTCATGTCTATTATTTATTGGTCGACTTGAATATATTACATCACTGTTAGAATTGTTATTATAACAAAAATCAAATGTAAGTACCTGTTTACTTTTATAAGCCTTTTTGACTTGACTTCGACCTTTTTTATTTTATTGTTATTCAGATCATTGGCTTCTCATTACTTGCGTCATTTTCTTGAGGAAAATTCTTTTTATAAGTCTCTGTTAAATACGTTTATATCATGTTTCCTCTGTGGATCATCATCTCTCCAATATAGTATGGTGTACGCACACGATAGGAAGTGAAAACGCATGATAAAATAGTTTTTTTTTAAATTTTACTTTCAACATAATAAGTACAATTACCACAATCATAATTTTAGAAAAATGTGTAATGATGAAATATCTAAGTGAAGATCGAAATGAAGTTTTTGAGTATCTAACAAATTATTGACTATCACAGATCACCACGTGTACCTTTTTTTTTCTTTGGCACTGCACAGTATGCGCATTCATCCATACACGTGTACCTAAAAAGGCGCCAAAACCTGACAACAGCGTTTTGACGTTTATATTTTTTAATATTCGTTTCATATGAGGCTATGACCTAGATTAGATAAGTTAATTTGGACGCTGCGCTTTCGAAATTGTATACAAATTTACAACCAATATGGATATACTTGAACGATGCTGTTTATTTTTTTTATTTTGTGCATTACACAGATGTTGATGTTGAGCCTAGCTCAGCTAACAGTAATATGTTTTGACGGGAGTTTGGAAGCATGAGGCTGATTTTTTTTTTGGTAAAACGTGTTGAATATTATGATCTTCCATTCTTTCTACTGTATTTCCATTGCATTTGTTTATATATAAATATTATAAGGTTACGCCAAGTATGACAATTTCCTTTTTTGATTTTCTATGTTTACACAAAGAGGCTGTTGAAATAATTTAGATATAATTTTGTTTGTTTATTCCATTTTGTTCTTTGTAAAGGAGTTGTATACTCTCCTTATGCCATCCATAACAGAAACAAATGCGAAAATTTTAAAAATATTTTTTTTATGGTTATGTAAGAAATAGTTTTTTTTTTGAATAATATCTAAAGAAATTTTGTTAGACAGAGGCTGTTCTTATAGGATTTGTTTATTGTCTTCGATAAAATATTTATTAGATTATTAGCGCCCATATCCACGAAGTAATGATTTTTAAATTTTGTTAAACTGAAACACAGACACTTTAGTTCTAAAGGTTTTTCTAAAAGCACACGGAGGCATTTTGGCGCGTCCGTACGTTGGCTGACACTAAACAGAATTATGGCCACACGTTCAATTGTGCCCTTTAATCTAGTAAATATTTGATCGAAGTTTATTTTATTAAGAATGAGATTGCGACAACATTGTCTACTCTAGTCGCCATTTTGTAGTTCACGACATCATCGATTCAGAACGCAGAAATATTTTATGGCTCAGTGGTAGAACGCTCGCACGGAACGCGAGAGGTAGCGGGTTCGAGCCACGCATCGTTCATAAATTTTGTTTTCAAATCAATTTGTGTTCATTGAGATTTTCGTTGCAATTTGTTGAATTTAGTAAGTTAGCTTTTTGTCCTTATCCTACCTTTGTCACTACAGAATTACATGGCAGGGAGAAGTAAGTTTAAAGTGGGAGTAACTTTACACTACGTTTATAAGTAAGGCTGTAAATCTTCTACCGAACCTTCCCAATCATGACTCATTTTGACCATTCCTTTCACTTCTGTATGGCTTGACATGACATGACTTGTAAAAAATGTTTAAATGGAAGTGTCCATTCTATTGTCTTATAACATCTATTGTCGTCGCTGTTTTTCATCATTTAAATTTTTATTTGATGATATTAATCAGCATAACATCTTTAGATGTAGATAATATTTCTCGTTTCTTTGCAGGCCATCTTTGTTTTCATAAGCCAATAGTATAACCATTCTCTTGTCATTTTCCTGTATAACATCGATCTACAACGTAGAACCCTGCCAGATAAAAGAAATTAACTTGCAAATGGCAGAATGAATGATGTCACGTTATTTTGATGAACTAACTAATCATTTCTATTTTCTTGTACATATAGTTTGACCGTGGTTTTATTCTTGATAACAATGGGCCTTTCTTCATATAACAATTATCAATTGCGTCAGTGTTCTTTCATTTGTCAATAATTCGAGACGATAATGCTAATACTAGTACATAATATTGTATAACTATTATTATTTTATTTATGCCACCATATTTTCGATAGTTAAGTATGTATTTTTTAAGTTAGCAATTAATATAATTATAAAGTAATTGATAACCGAATTGAATAACTATTGTGTGTCCAATATTGATGTCGTGAAGTAGAAATTGGCTTAAACTAAGTTAGAAGTTAACAAGATGTACAATAACCCAGCGAGTCAGTTATATTCTGTGTAGGTAAGTATTGTAAGTATCGGACGGATTTTTTCCTTGTACTTAAATAGCTTTAAGTTCTGTTGTTCAAAATAAGTTGTAAAATGTCAGCAGCTCGGACGTGATAGTATATTTTTCCACAAGAACTGACCTGAGCGCGAAAATGGAGAAAATTGTAAAGTGAATCGATCTGGATCTTCACTAAAGGACATTAATTATGTGGTATTTGTTTGTACTACGAACGAATGTTACAGCAATAAATATCTGTCTTAAAAAATTGTTTTATTTTTGTGTTAATGGAACCCATGGATGTCTTACCCCACTATAACCTACTAACAATTCACATGGAATCCCACAACAAACCTTAGACAATTTGTATGTCAGTTTGTGTTAGAACCTCAATATTTTTCGACGTTTTCACAGCTGCCAGAGTCTATCTAGAAGTATAAATGATCAAAGCAACAAACATAATTTTAAACAGTAATGTATAATAGGCTGGACTGGTTTTCACGTATTTTATATATATATTGCATTGTAATTTTATTTTCTTAAATAAGAGGGGGCAAACGGGCAAGAGGCGCATGGGGATAGGTGAGGCAACTGCCCATGGCCATCCGCAACAACAGTTGTGTCAAGAAATGTGTTGCCGGCCTTTAAGGTGGGATGGTATGCCTTTTTCTTGAAGGTCCCCAAGTCGTATCTGTTCTGGAAAACGAAAATCCACAAAGTGGCTATGCAAGGCAACACATTTCTAGCAAAACGCGTGGAATGCCAGACGTCTACATGATGCGGGTGGTACTTTGCACGTAATGTTCGGTGGTGGAATTTGGCCGCTGGAATCAACCTGAACAGCTCCTCTGAACACTCCCCTTGATAAAATTATAATGAAAATAAAAATACACTCACATGAGTCATGACTATAAATAAGTGGAAGGGAGAACGAAAGTATTCCAAGTGATATTTTTGCCCCAACATGAAAAAAGATCGAAAAAATATAATTTTTAAGTGATCCAATCCAACTGACATATCGCACTGATCACTATTTGGTTTAAGAAAAAATAAAATGATACTCGGATTATCTTTTAAAATAAAATAGCGTCATTAAAAGTTCGAATGTTTTCGACGTAGTTTTAATAATGTTATAACCAGTTAGTAACACCGACTAGAGAACTTACTCCGGGCCGTAAAAAGGACTTAAAATTGAAATGTGGACTTTTACAATATGAAGGGAATCCACTCCAATTTAAACGCCGTCCACCACCACCTTGAGACGGCGCAGCCGCCGTTGTTTTTTCTTATGGAGATATCTCGACCTAACGATATTTAATTTTTAACGTACCCCGTGGTTACAAAATTGAGCATAATTTTTTGTCTCATGCCATGGTATGTGTGTACGTTAGGGAGGATATCTGCTTTTGATTGAGTATTTGAGGCAATTGTGAGTGGTGTAGATTTTTAAGGAACCCGTCCGCATCTATGCGTATGTCTAGTGTTCCATAGTGTTAACGCAGAAACGGATCATCTCATGGGCTGCGTTCAAGCGGCAATTCACGATGTGCTTGCACAGATCTCATCCGCTGAAATCGTAGTCTTGGGTGATTTCAACGGGCACAATGCCGAATGGCTTGGATCTCACGTACTAAAGGCTATACGCAGGGCGATCTGTGCAAAATTTTGCATTGGCGTATGGTCTGTCCCAATTGGTTGATTCGCCAACGCAGCTCCCGAATGTGGACAGCCTCATGCCGTCCTTATTATTTATATTATTATTTATCCTTATTATTTATCTTCTGCTGACTAAACATCCCGATAGTTACCAGGTCTCTGTCAACGCCCCTCTCGGAACGTCCGAACATTACCTGGTTAGGAGTGTAGTGCCTATCCAACGCTCACGTCGCAGACCACCAGCGACCCAGTGCCTGCGCGGTTGCAGTAGCCGATGTGATACTACAGGGTATTAATATTTTTATACCAAGCTGTGTATCTAGTACCGATCGGTGTTAGATCACAGCCCTAGTACGATGCGTCAGTTAAAGCAGCATCTGACTGCAGAAAACAGGCGTATCGAACTTGGGTTGCGGCGCTGGGCTCAAAGGATCCGAACTGCAAAGTTCGAAAGGGGAAATATAACGTGTGCCTCCAGATTCTTTAAGCGGCAAATCGCACGTGCGAAATCGAAGCAAGTTGTCAAAATCGGCGAGCAGCTTTCCAGTTACCCGAATGGCACACGCAAGTTCTGGTCGTTGTCGTAAGCTGCTCTTAGTAACTTCAACCAGCCGTCCCTGCTGCCGTTGCACATGAGGAATGACACCCTGGCTCATACGGCAAAAGAGAACGCCGATCTTCTGTGCGCTCTTTTCGCCTCCAACTCGACTCTTGACGACAACGGAAAAACACCACCGACTATCCCACGGTGTCAGATCTCTATGCCTGAACTACTTCAGGTATCTACATACCTACCTACAGTTCAGATAGAAAACTGTTCGGCGAGCTCTGTTTTCGCTGTATGTCAGGAAGTCGAGCGGGCCGGTATTTCTGCAATCGAGCTTAGACCGTGTGCTCCTGTAAAAATGCCTAACTATTTGAAATCAGTTGTTACAACTAAATAATAAATTTTGAGACCAATTCAATCAATTTGAATTATTATTGGAAGTAGCTACAATAACAATTACTCTATGGGCTATGCCGAAAATACTAAAGCAAAGTAGGTATTTTGTGGAATGAAAAAACATCAGATTAGGTATAATATTAGGTTTTATTATATTTCTTACATTGATAGATTTAATAGGTACTTCTTTGGTAATTTTGAAAGTTATGTGTTACCGCATCGAAATATTTTATGTGAAAACATATTACTTTTTAACTCTTGTTAAACTTTGGAATAATTAAAAAGATTATATAAAAATATTTGGTAGATTTGAAAAACCATATTGTTGCCGTGTCGAAATTTATTAGTTAAAACATTCTTACAGGGATATACTTATTGTATTTACTCTTTACGACTTCAAGTCTGTCGCGGCAGTCTTGTGTCGAAATTTCTTAGTTATCATTTATTTTCCAAGCACACTAATATGCGTGAATTCACTTCTTAATAAAATATACGTCAAAAAAGCCTCTGCAGTACCTCGATTTTTTTGTAAACGCAACACATGCATAAACAACACACCACAACAATGGTTGATAAACCACAGCTGTTGTGATTCAGCACTGAATGTGTGCTACACCATCTAAAATGAATTTCCATTTCACTCTTTCAAACAATAAGAAATTGTATTTAGTCTGTGCCAAAATAAAATGACATGTTTGAAAGATTTGGATTTTATTTCTAAATCAGATGCTACATATTTTATCTGTGCATTATCATTGCTGTCATCTGGGCCACAATCATTTGATGTTAAGAATGAATAAAAAAAGATTTTATTTGTTTATAATAATAAATTAACAGTAAATAATCAATATAATAATAATAACTACATCCTTTACATATTACTTAAAATTAGTGCACTTATGTTGAAAATTGTAAATAAAATTGAACTATAAACTTATTGATTTAAGTCTGATAATCGAGATTCACTTATCATTTCTTGTATTTCAAGTTGTAATCTCAGGGCCTTTTTTAATTCCATTGTCCGTAACTGGGCTGCAACATATTCACCATAAACATCAAACTCATCTTTCCTGTTTCTACTGTTATTGTTTTCTTCATTTGATCTGTGTTCATATTTCCGTCTCTTTGATCTATACACAGTATTATCTTCATTGGCAATAATAGCTTCTTGCTCTGGCTCAGGTTTAAGGATACATAAATATTCATCACTTTGTGAGCTCAAATTTCTTTGATCATCTGATTGATCATTTTCTCCCCAGGATTTGGAATTTGAGTCGTCTGAATGTTCTGCTCCATCAAGTTTGGATTGTGACTTCTAAAATAGATTATGTTGAATGAATGTTTTGTTTATGGTACTCAAATATGCTTAGATCATTTATACGTCTAGATAGGCTATGACAGCTGTGAAAACATCAAAAAAATTGAGTATAGAGTTAACCTCTATTTTGAGCAATACACACACATAAACACAGTGTCATACAAATTCAGAGTGTAAGATGGATTTTGTCACAAACACTAAAGTATTAAACCTGGCCTGTTTTAATCTGTTGTCTAACAGCAAGAGACTATTTCGACATATAAATTATCTAAGCAAATATTATGGCGTCTCTTTACTTTATTTCATCATATTAAATATCTTTTACTGTACTTTATATGTATATGGCTGAGAAAGTCATGTATACCAGAAGAAACAATAAAACATATGAGTTACATGTTCATTTTAACTAAGCAAAATATGTATAATAGTACTTATGCTAAGCATTAATTATATCATATATAACTGTGTAAAATGGGGTGACGCAACTTCTAGCAATTATAGGCTAGAGTGTGGAGTTCGTCAGGGGTGACCTCTCCGGATCTGTTTAATCTTTATGTCAATGGGGTGATTGAGGAGCTGAGGAGCACCAAGATCGGCTGCCATATAGGGAATGTTTGCGTGAATAACCTAAGCTATGCGGATAACATGGTGATCCGCAGCCCCTCGATCAAGGGGTTGAGGAAGCTGCTTTAGGTCTGTGAGCATTATGGAAATGCGCACGGACTGAAATACAATGTTTCTAAAACTCAAATGATGGTTTTTAAGGCAAGAAAGCCTCCGGAGAGAGTGCCGAGTGTGTTTTTGTACAGCACGGTGGTTGGTGTAGTTAAGCAGTTCAGGTACCTAGGACATTTGTTGACGGAACGGTTGTATGACGATGATGACATTGAGCGCGAGCGGAGGGCCCTTGCAGTCAGAGGCAACATGCTCGCTCGACGATTTGCAAAATGCAGCAAGGATGTAAAAACCAGATTATTCAAGGCATACTGTTTAGGCATGTACACCTGCCAGCTGTGGGTAACGTTTTCTCAGAAAGCTATGAGCAGAATAAGAGTCCAGTACAATGATGCGTTCCGGGCTCTTATGCGGCTCCCGCGGTGCTGCAGCGCGTCAGGCACGTTCGCAGATGCTGGGGTCCCCGACTTTTTCGCCATAATTCGATCTCGCGTAGCCTCTTTCTAGCGGAGACTGCAACGTTCCGACAACAAAATACTCGTGGCTGTCACTGACGACATCAGGAATCCAGTGTTTAAGCACTGGATCTCTGTTCACATGGACAAGAACAAAAAATGACTGCACAAATCTGTGCAATATTTATATAGTTTTAGTTAGTCTAATTTTACTTTTAACTTGGCAACCCTTTACAGTGTCCAAAATTTTTTGTAACTATGGGTTTTATTATGCCTGAAATAATACCTTTTATTTTATTTATATCATTCAATAAGGTGCTTAAACACGTCCGAAAATGGCCATCAAGAGAAACAAACAATAGAAAAATATTACCTGAAGATTCCGTTTGCTAAAACATTTGTGGAAATCATAAAACCACTTTATTTTTGGTCTAAACTCATAATCAGGACGAGAACGTGACTCAATTTTTTTCTTTTCTTGACAGTAAGTCGAACACAAGCTTCTAATTTTTGCTTTAACTTCGTCCTCTGTTAGTAATATTCCAGTTTGTAAACTAAACTGTGATATGATTTGTTTGCGCGCAGTGTGTCTATCTGGTTTACTTCTAAAATAGAAATCCTTTGGATTCCATAGGCATTCTTGGGCCAAGTATATTTTGACGAATGCATGAGTATCCTTTTCCCCCCAACGCATAATCTTTTTAACTTACAAAATATGTCCTATATAAATACTTAAATAGGACAACGTTCAAAATTAAATTGGCTAAGTTCATCAAAGTAAACACAACAAAATGTAAGCAAATTGTTAGATTTTTTTTTTTGGGATTTTATGACCTGGTAAATTGTTAGAAAACACATGTGATAGAACTTAGAAGAAATAATAACATAAAAGTAAAACATACAAAGACTAGGATAGGCACGGTTAGACAGGAGCGTACCGGATGTATGAGAGGGTAGAGGCAAGGAGACTCATCTGTGTATATGAAAAAGTGTCCGTCAAAATGCATTATATTAGGGTGGCTTAGAAGAAATAATAACATAAAAGTAAAACATACAAAGACTAGGATAGGCACGGTTAGACAGGAGCATACCGGATGTATGAGAGGGTAGAGGCAAGGAGAATCATCTGTGTATATGAAAAAGTGTCCGTCAAAATGCATTATATTAGGGTGGCCACAGACTAATATGATGCTTACGCATGAGGGTGGCGTCACAGTAGTATCACTCAGTGCACGTTTCCCTATAATAATTCTTTAAGGCTATATTTACTACGTTATTTTAAAATGCTCTCAGAATACCTTTAATTATTTATGGTGTGTGTGGATGATGTAGCTACTGTCTTCAAAACCGTTTGTTGTGTGTTAATTTACATTTAATTTTTTGACTTACTCGTGTAAGGCATTGAATATTTGACATTTGTGTATGTTTGTTGAATCACTATACATATTATATTGTAATTGAAACGATGAAAATGTAAATCTTGATTTAAAAGAATGGCAGTGACTTTTTTGCTACATCTTCTCATTAGTTCAACCCTTTACGAAGTAGGTAGATTCTATATGAAAAAAAAAAATTTGACATTCATAAGTGACATCTCCGTGACCTACATGAATAAAGTGATTTTGATTTGATTCTCCATGGGGTTTTTAATAATATCAAATACTCGGTACACAGGGTGCCATAAATTACCCGTTACCGGAGTGCTCAGGGCAGACGCTTCACTTATCGATACGCGGTATCAATTCATAGATTAAAATTGTGAATTTATCAATGACTCTGGCACATTGATAAACTCACACTGACAGACGTCAGATATAAATTTGAGTTACCCTCAAGACGCGCCTATATTCGTTTTACTTCATAAAACACCTGCACCTTTAAGTAATTGGCTATGGATGATATTAATATTTTTAGTATCTCATTAAAATAAACGACTGAATATTTATTATCAATGAGTATATAGTTTGAACATCCTGGAAACGCTGTTTTGTAATCTCTACAAAACAGGTCGGCATAGCACTCCCCTGGTCTTCGAAACATTCGCCGACGTTGGTCCTTACAATTCATACAAAGTCGAGCCTCATCAGAGAAGAGTACGCTACTCCAATTATAAACCTAGTCCACGATAGGCAATTTCTAGCGAACCTCAATAGAGCAAGTCGGTACTCACGGAGTAACTTCTGGGCCCACGGTGGTCGTTGAGAAAGTATATCAGCGACTATAAGTTGTAGTCCATAGGCTAACTAGTGCTCCTTGTCCTTTCAAGGTTTATGTAACTGCCTTGGCGGTTCCTGTCCGCCCGAGTCGATAAAAAGGCATCGTCGCATGGTTGCGTATGTTTCTCCAGAAACCTTACGTCTCTAAGCGAACTTGTCTCTTGGTATCAAGTCCAGGTTCTTTTGACGGTTGAACGACTCACGTTTAACTGCTGTGAGACATAGCATTGGCTACATCCATCTCCATGCAGTGCTATAATTTTACTAGCTCTTATTGCTTTTTCTGCCATAACAATCAACACAAATGTATCTGTTTAAGATCACAATAAGCCAGAATTAAACTAAAAACGTAATAAATCTAATGACTCAGTTTTAATGAAAATAATTATATTGCAGAAGTATATTAACTCTTGACTTAAATACAAAAACATTATTTGATAAGATCTATGCATAATTGTAATACCTAATTAAATTACAGTAATATAAACATACTAAATGCATCCTGGTTTGATACAAGTTATAATTTCAGTATTTCAAGAAATATTTCTTATACTAAAGGGTGCCTTTAAAGTGAAAAAAAAGCCACCATCTATTGACATCTGCAATACAATGCATTTGCCAACACTGTAGCCAGCAGATATTGAACAAAGTGCTCACACGGTAAATTTGGGGCATTCATAAAATACGTCACACTAAAATCAGCTTTTTTTGACCCCCTCCCCCCTTATTGTCACGCTGTGTCACACTTTCTGTGACCCCCCTAGAAATATTTCGTCACAAAAACTAAGACCCCCCCCTGCTGAGTATGATAAATTCTAAATGATAGTACACAAATTCTGAAAATTAAAAATATTTCGGCAATAAAGAGTAATAAAGTAATTAACTGAAGAGTATTCAATAGAGAAGATGAAAAAAGCGTCTGTATTAGTTCACTGCTAAATGGCGAATGAAGGAATAAAATAATAATAAATACATGAGAAACAGTATTTTCATTTGTTACTGAATCGAGAGTGCTGGGTATGTGGAAACGTTACTCTCTTAAGTATTGGAAAAACAAAGAAACCAGTTGTGACGGATCGCAACGTCGCTAGAGTCGCGCCACAGAGCTTGCGCTATGTCAAAAAATAATAACGGCGAACGTCACGTTGCCGTATACCCCACCCCCCCCCGTATGCGAACGTATTTTATGAACGGCCCCTTTGAGGAAACATGTGCGAACCTTGTGGTGTAGGTGATTTTTATTTTAAAAAATCAGAAAATTCTTCCGAAAACTCCCACTCACATTTGCCGTAGAAGCAGGGAGAGCCGACTCTAAGCAATTTGATGATTTATGCCACTCTTGTTTGTATGTGATCAAATGGAAGGAACTGGTACTGGGCAGAATCCTAGAGGTGCACTTTTTCTAGTCGAAGATGGTGACTTCAAGTAATCTATTGAGCACAATCAACTCTTTTAGAGGCCTTTCCTTCCAGATGGCAACTGAACTGAAATCTCTTGACATTTTGAGAGTAAACATAATACAAGCTGTGGCCGTAGTGTAAGAGTTCTCAGTTAACTGTGATCACTCAAATCATGACTAAATTCAGTGGGCCTGAATATAAGACTTCACATAGTTATCTTGATTTCAAACAAGTTTAATTAGATCCTCATTGACATGTATTGATTATTATTCACATTTGCCATGTTGGCACTGTCTATCTTGCTCTGTATGTAACCACATCTCTCACTCAACTCTAGGGCCCACTCTGTATATGATTTCTGTATAATATGATGTGTTTGTAGGGAAAATAATATGGTAATAAATCTTTATAAACCTTCTCTGGACTTCCACAAATAATTCAAGACCAAAATTAGCCAAATCGGTCCAGCCGTTCTCGAGTTTTAGCGAGACTAACGAACAGCAATTCATTTTTATATATATAGATTATCATCCATCTCATGGACCTGCAAAAATGTCTGGCCAGGTTAACCAGATTATTAAAATGATTTATACTTGCACATTAACCTAATTTTAAATTAATCCTACTAATCACACTGAAACATGTTCCTACACACATATTATCTACAGAATATATAAATACATTCAATTAATCACTCATATCTGATATTCTGGCATCATTAACTATGCTATGAATCTCAAGTTTTAAGCGTAAAGCCTTCTGAAGATGCATTGTTCTTAACTGAGAGGCAATATATTTCCCAAATATATCAAACTCATCTTCATTTGTAAATGATTCATATTTCTTTTCTGGTGGTAACTGTCTAAATTTGTGTTTTTTCTTTTTCAATTTTTTATGTGGTACTGGTGACTTCTCTGGGCTGCTTTCTTCTATTTTAGGCTGGAACCCTTCATCTGGCTGGGGCACCAATGGGTCTGGGTTTTCTTCATAAAAACTGTCATCGGCCTGATCCCCCCAAATGTTGCATGATGAATCTACTTCAGAAGTTTCCTCTGGCTAAAAGATATATAAGATTTTAAAGTGTTTAAGATAGATCTTTGCTATACAAAGGTGTTTTTAATAGTCGAGTTCATGATTCCATTTCAATTAAGTAAAATGATTTGGTCTGCTTCTTCTAAATAAAGTAAGACTATATAAATTAACTATTAATAATGAATAAACATAATATTATGTATACAAGCAATTAGAGTCTATTATTACCTATTTGGGGTGGTGATATTGTTATTACACAACCATTTAATAAAATGTCATATTTGTGTCTATGGTAATTACTAGAGACCAGATTATATGCTACAAAAAATGCCCAAAATATGCATGCAAAAAATGATATTAGACTTGTACACATAATATAGTAAATGATGGCAAAATAATCTAGCTGACTAATATGAAATACTGCATATATTATGGAGTAATAAATTTATTTAATTATATGTATTTAAAAAATGCTTTGAGATTGTATTGTTTACATTGAATAGAAGTAGGCTGAGCTATGAAGGTTAAAAGGAGTATTTCTCTTTAACAATCTAGTTCTTTAATTCTTTGTTGTTAGGACTGTGGTTTCATGGTTGCAAACCATGCATGCAGCACCCAATGCAATAAAAATTTGGTTACTAACCATAATATTGTTGGCTAACATAGTTTGGTTTGAGGTGACACGATTTACGGAAATAATATTCTTCAAACATTTATCCATTTCCTCAAACCATACAAGAGATGGCACGTAAATATATTTTGGAGTAGACTTTTGTAAAATTTTATGAACCTCCTGCATGTATGTTGACCTGAGATTCTTTATTTTCATTTTGATTTCAGGTATTGTTAATAATATATTTGTAGATGCTTTAAAGTCAGCAGCTATATCTTCGTATGCTTGTATCCTACGAACCCTGCACTTGTAATCTGGGTGATTCGGTTTCCATAGGCATTCATTTTTCAAGTAAACTTTGACAAAGTCCACAGTAACATTTTCGTTCCAGCGCATTTTGTTGTTTATTTCATTTAAATCATATTGGAGTAGGTAAAACAACCATTATTATTGCAAAATTCAAATTTTAAAATATAGATTTCTGATTTACAATTTTACAAACTACAGTCCTTTTTTTTTTGGTTCTGTTCGTCCATCTGGACAGGCAAAGGGGTCAAAAGCCCATACAGCCAAGTCTTCATTTTTATTTTTCTATTCTTCACGTTACACAGCTTGTTCAAAGTCAAGCTAAGTATTTATATAATCTTCATCTTCAAACATAAATAGTACAATTTCCCATAAAAGTAGTATTTCGTGTTCTTCATGTTTCATTTTCTTCATAAACATATAGGTTCGCATGAAAGGCCGAAGCCAAGTCTTTTATTGATAATATTCTTGTTCCAATGAAGATCAAGCTTAGCCCCTTATTTTTAATAATAAACTTTTATGATATAATACTAAAATATAAATCTCATATACGTTATAAGAAATATATTATACATGAATTATAAGTAATAATGATGAATATTAGTTGAATATAATTATAAGATAGTATGAAACTAATTTAAGGTATAACTACAAATATAATATTTACATTTATACATTAAAATTTACATTATAAACGCAAGTCCAATAATAATTTATGGACGAATATGTTTTAAGTCTGTGTAAGGGATTGTGTCAAAAGCCAAGCCGTATATTCAAATTTCGCCTACCGTTGAAACTATAAATTTGTAAAGCGGCACGAAGCAGTCATAAGTTTTCAATAACTGCTGAAGTGAGCGCGGGATGTCTTCAGCATTCTTATAAATATCCAAGAGGCAGTCTATCAATGTAAATCTTTGAAGATTATATTGGGGAAAGTCAAAGAAAATGTGATCAAGAGTTTGGATGGATGAATTACAGAATTGACAAGTTGGAGAATCTAAAACACCGATCCTAAATGAATGTCCCAGACGTAACCGACAAATTGTGGTGTAAAATATTTTATTTATTATATAACTTATATTCTTATAAGTTCTTAAATTTCCTCATTTTTGTCCAAATCTGTTTCATTGGTGTTAACCTATTTATGGTGGAGCAAAAATCTGTCCAGTATTTACGACGTTCAAGTCTTAATATACATTTTTTCTTTGCTTGAGCTTGCTTAAAATGAATGTAGTTTTGGATATTGCAATTTGATTTGAATAACAGATAAGCCTGTTTGCAATTTTCTACCACTTTAGTACATTGCCCATTCCACCAGGGAAGTTGTCGCTTTCTTTTAGGTAGATTAGTAATATTGTTACAGTGGTAGTTGGTTTTAGGTACTGAATTTTCTACCGCTCTAAGAATTATGGAACAGAAGTTATTGCAAGACTTCTGTAGATTACAATTATTTATATCAAATTGTTTTAACAAGTCATTTACTAAGTTCTCATATTGGTCCCAATTTACTATTTTCAGATTACTGTGTGGAGGAATGTTGGATGGAATTGAAGAAGATTCAGTTTCTGACACTACCATGGAAAATTTTGTGATTGTAGGCAAGTGATAGCTGCCCAAAGAGTCCTGATGAACTTGCCATTCACAGCACAGGAATAATGAAGATGATACTATTGTTAGATCTAGTCCATTTGGTCTCCAAGAATTAGTACCCACTGTAGTTGGTTGATCATTATTTAAGAGCTTTAAGTCATTATCGTCCATTACATCCATGATGTCTCTACCTCTAGAATTGGTTCTATTACAACCCCAAATGGTATGGTGAGCATTAAAATCACCAGCAATTATTAGTGGTTTTGGAATACTATGCAACAGTCTATTAAATTTAGATTTGTCAAAGTTAGGTACACTGTTGCCAGGACTATAAAAGCTAACAATTGGGATGTCTTTTTGTTTGTATTTAATTTTGATTGCTACATTTTGCAAGGAGTTATCTGAAAATATTTCTAACTTTTGAAAATAAATGCCATTTCTAACAAAAATTGCTACAGTATATTTTAACCGTAGTTAGTATTAGTATTGTATAAACTCTGATAGAAAACTGTATATTTGGTTTAAGCCAAGTTTCTGATATAAGTGCTATGTGTAGGTCCTGCTCATAAAGTAGGTTTTGAAGCTCAAGTCTGTTACTCAACAGACTTTGAGCATTCCACTGTACTATGTTAAGTTTGTGACAGTTGAATGTGATGTTTTATTTTTAATTTGTATGGTATCTTTAATAGCTGAACTAATTGCGTGTGAGCTAATGCTTTGATTCTGTGTTTTATTTAGTGTAATGACTTTTATTATTGATTCTGTGATTAGGTTCATTGCTGCTGGATTGGATAAAATTAAATTAATGATGTCTTGTGTGTTCTCTGTCTTATTGAGTGATGGAAAGTTTGTTGGATGTTTAAATAAATCTGATAATGGTGTTTTACTTTTATTTTTACTATCCAATATAGGGCATTGACCTGATACTGCAAGATGGTTACCTTTACAGTGCACACATACTGCTTTGTCAGATTGAGCAACGCTGAGCATTCTTACAGAATTTAGCCAAGTGGTCAAACCTAAGGCATCGGAAACACTGCTTAACTGGCGGCACATAAGGTCGCACTGGTAGACGCCACATCTTTAAGTGAACGTAATCTGGGAGTGAAGTAGATGACGCAAAAGTAATAATGACTGCCTGTGTAGGTTGTAATATAAAACCACAATCGGATTTGTTTTTTTTCATTATACGCCGAACAGAAATATTTTTTTTTGTACTTGACAAAGATTTGAAATTTTTTTTGTTGGACATATCAATGGGTACGGAGGAAATCACTCCAGACAATTCAGTGGCACCAGCTGGGATGGACGCCTTAATATTTTGTACCCTTAAAAATGTCGTGGTGTCTAGAAATGTATTAGCCAAATTGGGTCGTTCAAACACTACTCCTATCTTATATTTCTTCAGTTTCTTAAGATATTTAATGCCTTTAATGAAGCGCGATAAGTAGCTACTAAGAGTTAGCATGTCACGACTACCAAGTGGCTGTTCAGTGACACTCTCTATGAAGACTATAAATTCATGGCCGGCACCTGCGTCTTCCGGATATCGGCGACAATAGTCGGCCACCCTATATGGCAAATAAAAGTCCTCGTGGTCTTCCAAAACTGTACGCGAATCTGAGTATTCGCTACTTTCAGAGGTGGAATCTAGAATAGACTCACCTTTATCTCGTTCCGGCTTCGTTTTTTTCCGCCTTTTCGACATCTCTTAGCACAAACCTAAATCACTAAATATATAGACTTTTACTCATACTAAACAAATTAAATGATAAACATATACAAATACTTAGATACTTTTCAAAAATATGAGGATTATATACAATATAATAGAAATATTTAATTTTATAGTTAAAAAGACCGCCCTAAGAACTCAAGAGTTCCCGCGCTTTCCAAACTACAGTCTACAATAAATATGAAACGTTCTTTTTTCTGATATCTATTACAAGGTTTGGTAAAGGGTTCAAGCTCATTCAGCCGGATTTTAGGATTTGGCGTTCTGTAACTTAGAAAAAGTACTCAAAAGACTTTCAGTTACACAGTGCGGTTTGGAAGTTTAACATACTGTATTATGAGGATATTCTATATTCGTGTTACAAAATGTAATAATAGGGTTTCTCTTATAAAATTTTAAACAAAAGTGCAATAATTACGCGCGAAATATAAAACACCGAAACGCAATGCTATTGGTTGAAGCGCAGCGTGACCTCAAAGTCTAGATAAACATAAACAATGGTATGGTTGTAGATATTATTTTCGCTGGTTAGCGATATATTAAAATTTTATGTTGGTTTTTTCTTATTCATGACGCGTTTTTTTGGGTTTCAAACTCAGATTTTATTTCTGCTGAATTTAAAAGAGTAAAAGCCAAGGTAATTATGTGATATTTAATTTAATTGTAAAGTTTTTTTTTGTAAAACTAAACATATTCTAAAAATGCAGTAAATAGAATTTAATTGGAATTAGTACTGTACAATGTTTTTTCTGTTATGAAAGAACTTAACGAGAATCATGATAATCATATCAATATTCTGTTTCTGTTTTAAGGTTACATTTTAAAGTAAAAAACAAATAAATTATAAACTAAATGAAAAATAACATATTCATTAAACTCACTTCACAAATTGGTACCTTGTATATTACACCACAACAATATAAGCAAGTTGTTGAAGATACTTTATCTCTTCTCATTGATTTTCTTTTTTTTATGGAAGATAGGACAAACGAGCTTACGGGTTATCAGATGTTAAGTGATCAGCGCCGCCCACATTCTCCTGCAATATCAGAGGAATCGCAAGAGCGTTGCTGGCCCATTAAAAAAGTGTACGCGCTTTTTTTGAAGGTACCTATGTCGTATCGCACACCACAAGGAAGCTCAGTCCACAGCTTCGTCGTACGTGGAACAAAGTTCCTTACAAACGGCACTGTGGAATAAATGTTGATTCTTAATAAATGGTGGGGATGATATCCTAATTTGTGGCATGTCGTATGAAGGTGCAATTCGGTGGCAGGAATCAAGCCAAACAGCTCTTAGGACTACTCCCCGTGATAAATGCGATAGAAAACACATAATGAAGAAGAATGAACAAACGTCCCTATGCAACGCCAAGATATAAAGCCTCTTACAGAGCACTGGGTTCCCGACAATTCAACCAGCTCTGGGTTGCACGTGGTCAAAAGGTTACTGTTCACAACACTTTGCTCGGATAGTTGAGTCTCTTGGAACTAGAAAAAATACTTTATCTAGTAAACTTTTCAATGTATTTTTGCAAGCAAGTTTTTGCTTTGGTCAATTATTTTATAAATCACTAGCTGACCCAGCAGGCCATATAAAGAAATTAAAAAGAAATTCAATAATTAAAATTTTTAGGGTATAATAATTAGATAGAAGTAGGGCAATACATGGAGGTTCCCTAATTATTATTAATAATAGATTAAAATGTAAAAATAGAAGAGATATTGTTAATCTCTCTATAGAACAACTAATTGAGATAGCTTGTATAGAACTAGAGCAATTTATTATTGTAAGTGTATACCGCCCCCCCACTGCATCATATGAACAATTCCAACATAGAATGGAGGAGGTACTATCAAAATTTAGCAAAACTAGCAAGTCAATTATAGTGTGTGGAGATTTTAATATAAACTTGCTTGAACCTTCGGCCAATTGTACTAGCCTTAAAAATTTATTTCAAAGTTTTAATTTGTTCAATGTATTTTGGGAACCTACTAGAATCACTTCTACAACAGCAACCTGTTTAGATAATATTTTTACAGATGTTACTATTACTAGTAAACTCATAATTAATAATCTTCAGTCCGACCATAGTGGGCAACTTATAAAAGTAAATACAAGATTGGACAATGTCAGACCAAAAAAGGTGACGATTATACCAGTTACGGGTAGCCGTCTTGAGAGGTTTAGAAATAATTTGGTAAATACAGTACCATTTTAACACTGTGGCGAAACTACTAATTTTCACTACAACTTAGTCTTCAATTCCTTCTGTGAGGAATTTGACAGGATTTTTACTCCAGTAACGGTGACAGTAAACAACAAACATAGTTTTAATGATTGGGCAACAATGGGTATCCACAAAAGTCGTAAACGCTTATATGACCTTCATTATGAGAAACATTACAATAATAGTGAAGAATTTAAAATATATGTAAAAAAATACTCCAAGCTCTTTAAAATAGTTTGTCATGAAGCGAAAACACGTTTCATTTCAGATAAAATTAAAAACAGTAATAATAAAGTAAAAGCGACTTGGAGTGTAATTAACAATGAAACTGGTAGATCGAATTGCCGTAACACCTCTATCTGTTTAAATATTAATAATCGCGTTATAAATTCGGAAATAGAAATTGCAAATGAATTTGATAAATACTTCTCCGAAGTCCCGATTGTCACGACCAAATACCTTAACTCTTCGCCAAAAGCAGCATATGATATGCTTAAATTACACGTACCAGTATCTTCTACTGACTTGAAATTTAAGTATGTTACAGGTAGCGATATAATAAAAATCTTCAAATTAATTAACCTAAAAAATACAAAAGACCTATGGGGCCATTCGACTAATATTGTTAAATACATACTTGACATTATAGCACCTGAATTAGCAATAATATTTAATGAATGCATAGATGAGGGTGTGTTCCCTGACCTCATGAAATACAGCAAAGCTATACCTTTGTTTAAATCGGGCAGTTCTTTTGACCCTGCTAATTTCAGACCTATTTCAGTGCTGCCTGTTTTTAGTAAAATTTTTGAAAAACTTTTGCTTCAACAGCTACAAATGCATTTTTGTAAATTAATGAACAAAAATCAGTTTGGTTTCACTAGGGGCTTATCAACAATTAATGCGGGTACTAGACTCATTGAGCACATCTTTGACGCCTGGGAAGAGTCACAGGATGCATTGGGCATTTTTTGTGATTTGTCAAAAGCATTTGACTGCGTCCACCATGAAACTTTACTCCTAAAACTAAAGCATTATGGAGTGAAAAATAGAGCCCTAAATCTGTTAAAATCATATTTAAGCGAAAGAGTTCAGATAGTCGATGTAAATGGCAAACGGTCTTCGTGTAAACCTGTGGGAATAGGTGTTCCACAGGGTTCTATTCTCGGTCCTTTCTTGTTTCTTGTATATATTAACGATCTACCGTTTGTGGTAGATGATAGCCATGAGATTGTATTGTTTGCTGATGATACTTCACTTATTTTTAAAGTGAAGCGACGTGCGGATATTGATGACGAGGTAAGCAATGCACTCTCAAAGATAGTGCGTTGGTTTGAGACGAATAATCTGCACTTAAACAGTAATAAAACATAGTGTTTACGGTTCATTACACCAAACACAGCGGAGGTACAGACCAACGTACTTATAAATGACCAGAGATTGAAACTTGTGGACACTACGGTCTTCTTGGGTATCACGTTAGATAAAAAGCTTCAGTGGGGTCCACATATTACCCATCTAGCAGATAGACTCAGCTCTGCGGCATATGCAGTTAGAAAGATTAGAGAGTACACGATTGTTGCGACCGCTAGATTAGTGTACTTTAGTTATTTTCACAGCATCATGACGTACGGTATATTACTATGGGGTCATGCTGCTGATTGATATAGTGTTTGCACTGCAAAAGAGAGCTGTTCGTGCTATATATCAGCTTGGTTATAGACAGCCTCTCAAAGAAAAATTTAAAGTAATAAATATTATGACTGTTTATTGTCAGTACATTTATGAAAATTTAATATATATTCACAAAAATCGTCACCTGCTCTTAATAGTGATTTTCATTATTATAACACTAGAAATAAGGGATTGCTTGTAACTAATTCTAGTAGGCTTCATAAGATACATAATAGCTTTAAGGGTAAATGTATACACTTCTACAATAAAGTCCCAGTCACTGTTCAGGCATTATCTATAAATAAATTTAAATGTTTTATAAAAAAATGGCTCTGTCGTAAATCCTATTACTCCACTGCTGAATATCTAAATGATCGGACAGCCTGGGACTAGATTGTGATTATTTTATAGCGACTGTACAATATTGTATATTTTTATTAAAAAGAGCGCAAAAAAAAAAGAATGCTGGGAGAGTTTCTTGCGCCGCTTCTTCTCTCTCAGAGCGCCATTTGTTTCCGAAGCGGTAGTAGTATCTAGTAGTATAAGAAATGACATCAAAAAGAATTCTAAAGGAATCAATTTTGAGAAAATAAATGCCTTTTATGCCTTTTTATGCCTTTTAGATGACGACCGATTATCAGACCTACCAAATATATGTAGATACATAACATTTATCGTACTACAATTATTGCATTCGTTTGCCATCTTGCAACTCTATTCCGGATCTATGGATGCAATAGAATATTATAAAAATCACGATACAAAAATAGGTGTTGATCGTAGTGGGGTGAAAATTTAGGGTTGTAAACAAAAAAAAATTGTACAAAAAAATAAAAATTAGGGGGATGAAAAATAGATGTCCGATTCTCCACCATAACCGATATGCACGCTTCACGAAAATCGGTCGAGCAGTTTCGGAGGAGTTCAATTACGTACACCGTGACACGAGAATTATATATAATAGTAATATAATAATTAATATATATTACTATTATATATAATTCTCTACTATTATATACATAAAGCTTAATTAAATTTAATATGTTTCAACAGAATTTTTGTAAATTTGTTTATACAAGACAAGTGCTGGCCCGGAAATTACCCCGCGCCCGCTCATTATAATATGAATTACCATAATGTCATTGAGTTATTTAGTATTATTGCGAGTTAATAGGTTTTTCTAAGACAAAAAATATAGGTTGCAGATACCAACATATCACATCCTCAAAAATTCTCCGAAACACGCTGCATTTTATGGTACATGTATTATTGCGATCGGTTCAGTAGCTTACGCAATATAACCGAAGGAAAAAACCAGCCATACATATTATATATTAATACAATATAGATTGATATAGACTCTGACGTCACAGAAACGCCGCGCAAAATGGCGCGTGTGAAAAGCCGGAATATATTGCCTGAAAAGAACATAAATTTTTGAACTCAATAATTTTTTTTCATCAATACTTTGATGTGTTTGATAACTTTTAGGATGTAAATAATAAAATTCAAGTATTTTCTTAAGTCATGCATATACCCTATTGAAGTTAAACTTTTCCAGTAATTTGTCAATTTAATGTATTATTCCACTTCCTTTTCAGTAATGTTAATATTTTCGACATTACTACAAATTTTACCATGACTAAATCCTTAGATCATATACGTCAAAGTGTCATAAGGATTTTAAACACTTTCCATTTTCCATATCCATAGTAACGTCGAAGCTGGGAATTTTGAGATTTAAAACGCTAGTAGTTGCAGCTGTTACGGCGGAGCCCACCAGTTTTTAGCTTCCTGTCATGGACACTGAACTTTCTTTCGTAAGTGCTAGTGGTTGATCCATATTCTCGTGACTGCATATTTAACCTTTCAAAGTCTTCGTTCACGGCATCTAATAATTATAATAAGAACTTTCTTATTATTAATAGATTATAATACTAATATTACTTTAGAGCAGTCATTATAGGTTATTATGTATTGTGTCTTTATTAATGATATTAAATATAATAACTATAAAATGGCGAATTAAAGCAAGACAGAGATAATATTCGATAACCAAAACTTCAAGCAGCAGGATGATTATTATATAGTGACGTTATTCATTAAACATCTTTTTAATTTCAATATTTATATCATAGCTTAATACTTACTTTAAAAAAAAGTAACATAAATGTAAAATACTTAATTAATTTACAACGTTTTGAAATAGGTGTCTAGTTATTATATGTAAAAATTAAGACATTTAACACTTATGCATATTCATTTATATTGTTTAATACGAATCTTATGCAGTAGTAACCAACAGAACAAATGAAAAAAGAATTCTTTTTCTAAATATAATACTTTAACATCATTAAAGAAACATATCCGTGATAACAACCTACAACAAAATGTCGAGAACAATTCCAAAACAACATGCTAACGAAACATCGATTTATGTAGCAATCCATCCCTTCGCCATACATTCTGGTAAAAAAATGTTGTCACACCGGATGCAACAAATGGGATTTTCTTTCAAATTCAGATGAATGTGGAATGTAATGTGTTGATATCAACTTTGTTTTTTGTTTGTCTCAATATTTTATTCCAGTAAGAACAAAATGTACTTATCTTAAAATCACTACTAATACTATAAATGTGAATGTAAGTTTGTTGTAAACAAACGTAAGGGTGATTTGCCACCGAACCGATTTTGATATAATTTAGTACAGTGATAGATTAGAGTTTGTGAAATGACATAGGATAACTTTGATTGCAAAAAAATGTGGGTTATGTATGAAAATTCCTCATTATCGAAGATTAAACCATGAAACTTTGTATTTAGACACTTGATAAAAATAATTTATAGGGAGCATTTTTGAAACTTCGACCTATATGGGAATGGAATAGGAGATGAAAGTTCACAGGGAAATACTATTAAAGAGACTGTCCACAAGTCTGACAAGGGATAGGCGCTGTATCATAGAAGAGCCAGCAGCGGAAAGACCAGTTTGTATGTGTTCTATTTGAAAAGAATCCTTAAAAATAAAAAAATACGAATAGTAACTATTTAACGCTAACGAAGTCGCGGGTAAAAGCTAGTAATTATGTACTATAATATGCCATCTCATATGTCAAACCTGTGATAACTGAATAAAGAAAATGTATTGTTTTACTTTAAAACCAAATTGTGGATTAAATAATTCATTTTTGAGGCGAAAAATTCTATAGCGGCGTTGAGCAATTTCCTTGGAATGGATATAAAATGTTAAACTCGCGTCAGGACACGTGACCTGATCGAAAATTCGTAAGACATTCGTTGAAATTATGGATGCAAATTGATTTTTCTGAGACATAAACTTTTTAATGTAAAATAATTGTAATGGTTCTGAAGTGTCAAATTATTTATGTAATATAATTTGTCTTTTTTGTGTACGATAGCGCAATAACTGAATATTATATTTAACCACAAAAATGCTAGTACTTTTTTACTGATCACTATAGCAATTCATGCGAAATTATTCCATAACCATTCCAAAGTATTCAAAAATGCACAACGTTAATGTTCAAGTTTTCACTTGTGCCAGTGCTCCCGATACTCACGGAATGCAACCCGTTATTTTTTTATTTTCTCTTCTTGAGTGATTTGACGATAGATTGAAATTATAAACAATGGAATTTTTGAATTTTTGTGCATCACTTTTATAGGTACATTTTATAAAATAAAATGTAAAATGTTGAAAGTGTAAATATAGATTTGAAAGAGTGGCAATGAGTTCTTTGCCACTTCTTCCCGTAAAAGCTCAACTTTTCCAAAGTGGTGGTATAATCCTTGGCATTCTTAAGTGCCTAAGTTCTTTTGACCTAGATGAACAAATGATTTTTCTATTCTTCTTTCTATTTTCTTTTCAGAGATGATAACAGTACCCCATTTTCCCAGTACAGGGCTGGTGGACCTGTGCCTTATTTTTCAGCGTTCAAACGTGGTCCGGCTTGAAGAAGTGTCTCGCTCTATTGGTGACCCCCAGTTTTCAAACGCTATTTGGCGAATGTACTTACTAGCCAAGGCCTAATTGGTACTAGTATGGAAAAAACGCGTAGCTTAATGTGGTATCTGACACAAATCACAAAAATTCTATACTTATTACACTATATTTATTATCTATTCATACTATGGCACATTTCTTACTTATCGAACGAAAATATTTTGAGGAGCTTTTGCATTTATTTTATTACGGATTAGACACTTAAAAGCAATTTATGTTACTTTCAGTAAGTAATAGTGAAACTGTGCAAAGTTTAACGTGCTCAGTTAAGCCTAAATTAAGCCTGGATCAAAGACAAAACCTTAACAGAGGCACATGTTAAAACAAAGTGCCTGTTTGATCCAGTGTGTAGTGTTTGTTTAGAGCTTCAAAGGGTTAGATTAAAATTTTCTGGGTCATATTATTACGCTATTTGTAAAGGGTTTTCACAGAAATTGGTTTTCTGTGAACTTAATTGAGATTGTAAATGCATGTTTTATGGCTTGCTGGAATTCTCATTCTTCTTCCCATTTTTACGTAATTTCAACACATAAGGTTCTCCAAATTCAATACGTTACTAAATGTTCCTCGTGTTTTAAATTAAATTCAAACGATTACGTTAAATAAATTAAAACATTGCGTGCTTACAAAGTACACATCTCAGAAGTGAAACCTACATGGATCACACATAATTTCAACCGCTATACTACATTGCTACCACGACTAATATATATATTAATATGTTCTCCTGGTGTCTATGTAGTAATACGTCGTGCGCTTGGAGTCAGAATATATTAAGGTATACTCGCGCCATACTTAAGACAATCTCTTCTTTAACTATGATCGCCTGGTACCAAAACATTGTATTATGCTTCCTATCTCATTATCTCCCATGTTAAATATTATGAATTGATGTGACTGCTCTTTTTACTGTCGCTTTTTCGTTTCATCGACTTTCAAATCACAACGATGATTAAGAAGTTTTCACTTCAACAGTATGCATATTTGTGTCTCATTCTTTGTCGGCTTCATCCTACACATTTTTGTATTTGTGTCTCTTACCTGTCGTTTTTTTCCGTTGCATCCGGTTTGAAATCACAACGATTCTAAAGCAGTTTCACTTCAAAAAATTATATCTTTAGTTTACTCAAAATACACAGCGCCACGTGATTTAAATTATATATATATATATATATATATATACAGGGTGTCCCAAAACTCAACGATAACCTGGCACCGGGCGAGAGGCCAAGGTATACCAGTTATGAAAAAAATAAGAAAAAAATCTATGTCACTTAGTCAAGCGATGATAGACATTTTTCGAAAATGTTAAAAATTTGACACCCATTGTCGCATTTTTAGGTACTGTGATCGCAATTTTCACAATTTTACAGAGGTTTTTTTAAAAATGTTATCTCAAATAACAGAGCTATTAATGGTAACCACAAATGAAAGTAATATTCATTGTTAACTAAGTAAAATGAATTAAATTTTGACGAGTTATGGTTTGTAAAATTTATGTCAGTCAACATTGACACTCTACGTTGGAAAAAAAATGTACTACACTACCTATGGCAAGTTTTTTTAAAAGATGGCCCATTTAGTCTAGATTTCAAAATAGTACAACACTTGCCACTTTTCTTGCCAATAAAACTGCTTTTTCGTATGCTATGCGTAGGGATCCCTCAGTAAAAAAAATACCTGATATTCTTTTGTTTGAAAAGTTCGAAGTCTCCATTGTTTGTAATGAACAAAAGTGATAAAAAGAAATGGATAGTAGTTATGGAATTTGTCAAAACGAGACGTCACTATCCGTGTCACTCACAACGACTCATCAGTCGTTCATAATAAAATTTAAACAATAACATTTAGTACGCATCGTTTCTTATATATATTATACATCTTAATGTAAATAAATCCAGTGTCCTGATGTTTGTTTCCAGTGAAATCCTAAACTAATGAACAGATTTTAATGGGAATCATATTATATAAGGGGACTTAATGGAGTGCACTATTTAGTCCAACATGAGAGATAGGTTAGTTTTAATTTTGATTTGGGACACATAATTATTAATATTTCCAATATTTGTTTTGGCTTGACAGTTCGGCTGTGAAACTATTTCATTATTTGTTTTGTATACACATATTTTCAATAAGATAATTTATTGACGCACGGTTTGACAGCCAGGGAGCATATTAACGAAATAATTCTTGATGCTATGAAATTATTGACAAATTCATAAAAAACAGTATTTTATTTATTATGTACAGAACCACATCTGTCAGCTAGTTTCAAATATATTCTGAGCGTCACGCATACATCGTGTGTACCGAGCCTACGCGTCTCAAGACTTGTTACGCAAATATTTTTACACAGAGTACACGCGGTGCGTTTCTTAACCAATGACCAGAACAATTATCACGATCTATTAAGCAGTGGTTTCTTACAAAACTAGTGGACACACAAGTCACTTCTACTATCTTAGGTAATGTTCTACAAACATACGTCTCTCGATATTGTCTTATTTAGTTTAGTCATCAAAAAAACGTGTTAATACTTGATAAAGCTTCTAAAAATACCAGCGAGATGCCGGCTAGATTAGGGGTACCACAACGGCGTCTATTTCTGCCGTGAAGCAGTAATGTGTAAACACAATACATGGTGTATTTCGGTCTAAAGGGCGCCGTAGCTAGTGAAATTACTGGGCAA
>CATIXQ010000029.1:2959708-2981840 GCA_949711755.1 Leptidea juvernica | reverse complement strand
TTCTTTCCGAAGCGGTAGTAGTATCTAGTAGTTATCAGAAATGACATCAAAAAGAATTCTAAAGGAATCAATTTGGGAAAATAAATGCCTTTTTTGCCTTTATGCCTTTAAGAAGCTGTATAATGGTTGTTTTCTTATTTTAATAAAGATTATTATTATAATATAATTTGTTTTAAAATAAAGAGACGCTTTATTGTTTCCAAGAAATACTGAGATAGGTTCTCAATACAAGTTAGCCATTGCTTTTAGGCAAATTGAGTATCTGGTCATTGCGCAATGGAGCATGAAATTGGATGATTCCCTGAACGTTCAGGTTTAGGGCAAACTGGTCAACTAAATTATCTCAACGGTCAACTATTTTGAATTCTACTAATCCAACGAAGATTAGAACGGCTAGGGTTCTCAATTTAAATTCAAAGGGCTTAAGTATTTGATTATTTTGTTCCATTTAGTGTACATAAGATTTTGTTATAACTTTGTCTAATACAGAAATTTTCATGATCGCAACGATATTATTAACTTTGATTATGTTTTAAATCTTTTGTAAGTTGCAAAAAATTAGGAAAAATTAATAAATTTTAATTTTCCTTAATTCATCTTCTATTAAAGCGTTTTTTATTTCTTTTTTTCCAATAATTATATTTGCTGTTTTAGTCTTAAACGATGATAGTTTCGTAGCAATTAATAAAGCGCAGTGGAGACCAATCTCCACTGCGCTCTAACTAGATACCGCACTACCCAAGAACGGTAGCTTTTTTATTACGGCAACTATTAGGTGTTATGTGTGTATGCTACCCACTCACTTGACTCTTAATGGCATGTTTCTAATTTTGTAACTTATATACGCTTCGTGTTAATTTACAATAAAATTAATTAAATATAAAACACTTTGCGACTACTACTGCGGTATCAAGTTGGAGCGCAGCGGAGACCAATCCAAAATCTAAGTCCGGAGTCTATATTTTTTTTAACTCATAAATAGAAATAATTAAGTGAATGACATTTCATTACAATATCCTTGAAGCTGGAATAATTTCGTTTTAATAAAAGTTGAACAAAGCATACAAGATTTTATAACGATACGTCACTCGAACGGTTAGCTCAGTTGGTTAGAGCACCGGCACGGAACGCCGGAGGTCGTGGGTTCGAGTCTCGCATCGTTCATAAAATTTTGATATTTGAGGAATAATTTCATTTTAGCCTTAAAGTTGTTAGGTTTGACTTAGTAAAAGACGTTGGCGGTGAATATATGTATATTATTTATAATTTTACCCAATCTAAAAGAGTAACTAGTTCTAACGCAGAATGTCGATTATCCTAATAGAATTTCGTTTTCCCCAAAAAAAAAAGAATGATTTTAGCTGTTCTGTAATGTTCTTAGAAATTCAGATTTTTGCAGAGTCTCGTCTTTCAATGAAGTGTGTCTTTCAAATCTTAAAAATTATGAGTGCATTTTCACGCGTGTCTAAATAATATAATAATTAATATTATGCTTTTTTTAATTCTGTATCGATATGCATAGAAGCTGCCAAATCCGTAGCATAAGTAACATTTACGTAGACTCGTCCTTTTTGAAATGGAAAATTGTTGTACCACGGACTTTGTGGTATTGTCATATTCACCAGGTGATATATACCCTGAAAATAAATGAAATGTTACGATTAACAAAAATATCATACAAATTAACCTTCTCAAAGTCTAACTTAAAAATTGTACACATTTCTATGACTATTACTTTTTTTATGAAAATACGGGACGAGACGAGCAGGACGTTCAGCTGATGGTAATTGATATGCCCTGCCCATTACAATGTAGTGCCGCTTCGGATTCTTGAAAAGCTTAAACATTCTGAGCGGCACTAAAATTGCGCTCGTCACGTGGAGACATAAGATGTTAAGTCTCATTTTCCCAGTAATTTCTTTTAGCTTCAGACCGAATCACAGTAACGTTTACACATTATGCTTCACGGCAGAAATAGGCACCGTTGTGGTATCCATAGTTTAGCCGGAATCCTGTGCAAAGGAGCCGTCCACTGTTTTTAATGTGTTATTTACTTACCGGTGGGTAAGGGCATTCTAGATTCTTGACAAAGCGATCTTCCGGGGCCATCTGTTCCAGCATTTTTGTCAAAGCCTTTGCTATTGAGGCTCCGATAATAAAGTGGTCATTTTGTAACTCACATATCTTTAGGCGAGCCCCCAGGAACGTTGGCTTGTATCGGTTTGTCAGAAGTTCTTTATATACAATGCCGATCTGGGGATAGATTCATATATTTTTATGTAACTTTTGGGCTTTCAGTGATGACGACTTACCTTATGACTAATCTTTTTATAAAAAAAAAAAAACAACAACTGTAAAGTAGATCCTGTAGATGAAGCCACAACCTGAGAGTTGACAACAAACAAGATTTTATGACGATACGTCACTACAACGGTTACCTCAGTTGGAAGAGCACTCGCATGGAACGTAAGAGGTCGTGGGTTCGAGTTCCGCATCGTTCATAAAATTTTGTTTTAAAATTTTATTTGTGAAAAAAAAAGAATTAAAATAATGGGGCTACAATGCCAGTAATTGCAGTCGGCTTTGAAATGATGTTAAGCCACTCTTGCAATAAAAGGTTTTAAAATAAAAATGGAGAATCGAAAACTAAAAACATGTAATTGCCGAAAGCTAAATCAATATATTATGATGATTTTTATCATTATTACATTTTTAATTTTGAACGTTTTAAAAATAAGTTACAAATTCAAGAAGTAATACGAATTTTATTTTTTATTGTTGTTAACCTGCAGTCGGAGATTTTTTTTTTTCTTCTCAACAGAAAAAGCTTTGAAATCGGTAAAATATTAATATGTATTGCCATTTATTGAATTAGGCCATATTTTGCGGAAATCCATAATTATTATCCAAATGTTGTTATTTTAAAGAATTATATGGATGTACAACATACATTGTTGTATGCTTTCAAATATTATATTCCGCTATGTTTTGTACTTAATCAATGCAACACGTGTAACGACTCTAAACGAGGCATCTTCTCACTCACTCTCGTGCCAGAATTTCGCGAGTCAATATCTGAGGATTCTTCGTGCAGAGGCGAAACCTGCGGCGAATTGATTGAAGACAAACTTAGCGGAATTTAAACTCGATACAAATCAAAACATCTGGATGTATTGCCACTACCGAAGTGATAATCTAAAGCTGTGTGTGTGGTGTCGCACCAGAATAGCACTACCCCATCTCCTCCTGTGGGTGTCGTAAGAGGCGACTAACGGATACAAGCAACGGAGGATGGGCAGCAGCATCTTTCGTTAAAGCACACGAGCACATCATCTACTGCGATTGCCAACCCGCCTGCCAAGCGTGGAGATTATGGCAAACACCACCCATGAAAACATGACAGACACTATAGGCCCCGGCCACCAGTCCCCGGCGGCCCCACTCGTGGTGGCCACGGTAGCAGCCAGCGACGGGGCAGGGGTGCTAAGAATCCCCGGGTGCAGTAATGCTAATACAAAAGAAGAGTGTTGGTATGCCCCCCACAAGATAGACCGACGATCTGGTCAAGATCGCTGGAATTCGTTGGATGAGGGCAGCTCAGGACTGATCGTCGTGGAAATCTTTGGGGGAGAGAGTGGACGTCTTCCAGATGTCGATGATAAATCTAAAGTTGACATAACTTGGTAGCTCCAATTTTATGAATATAATAATATATAACCCGACGTTTCGTGACAGAGCACGTCAGTCCTCCTGAAAACGTGCTATACAAAGTTCTCGTAATGTCGGGTTAAATAAAATAAAAATAAAAATGTAACTTTAACGCAAAAACTTAACATAAAAATACAGTTATAATTACGCATTTTGTAATATTTTTTTGACGTAACTTGCATAAAAGCTTTTTATTTTCTTCTTTTAATTTTCGCAAAACTTTACGATTTCATGTTTAAGCTTTGTAAAATCTATGTTAATATGTATCCTAACCGTCATATTATCATCAGCTACAGTCAGTAAATGGAAGTGTAGTCCCATGTAATGTCTCGGATCCTTCCTACTGATTCTTTGGGATGTTAAGTTGAGGAAAGCGAAATACTTCGCGTTTACGTAAGTGACTTCAGGACGCTCGCAGCTGACATAAACGTTCTGTAACAAACATAAAGAGAAAACATAAGCAATAATTTTCCTATAGAATCCAAATGATTTGAGTTTTTTTCTTTAGTGTTAATTCCGCCAATATTTGTCTTTAAACAATTCGACACGTGTTTAAAGAAAAAACCCAAATCGTCTGGATAATTATGGATTTCCGCAAAGTACTTTATGCCTACTTCAATAAGTTTTCTATAGAAATCTTTCCGACTGTTTTGTCCTTGGTTTTTAAGCCAAGATCATGTTCTTTTCAAAATAGATCATATAATCATTATATGAATCTCTCTGGTCTCCCCTTTTGAAATTTTTGTAAGTGTATATTAGTAGTCCAACATATTTCATCCAAATTCAATTATTTTTAAACAAAAAAGGATTGTGTGGTTTTATGAAACCAAACAAAACTAAACATGAAACTTTACCAAAAGCAAATAAAAGTTTCACTTTAAAATAAATAACAACATTTACATTAAACACTGACAAAACCAAACAAAATAGCGTGGAGCACTGGCATAAATAAGTAATAGTCTATACACTACACGGTCAGCTGCTGCGAACTATAGGCGCCGCCCGATCGTCACGCGACATGCAACACACAAACGAAAAAGTTTGAGACGATGTAATAAAAGTTTCACTTTAATATAGGATTTAAAATAACTTCAAAAAACTACCTGACAATCGAAACAGTATGCCTCAGAATGGGGGAATTTAGAAAGTAATATATGCAACAGTAACCTTACCACAAAAACGCTTACACTCTTTTTGTTAGCGTCACCTGTATGTATGTTTGTTTGTAACCGACTCATTTGGACGCGATTTTGACCCACTTTAAACGGCCAGATTTCGTTCAAACGTCGTAGATTTATGGAGGACTGTTGATAACATTAATTTTATAAAATTATTCCATTTTTCAATTTGAAAAATAAAGATAAGATTTTTGTTAAATTTCAACCATTATCTTTAACCGATTTATCTAATATCAGAAAATTTTTAAATACCAAAGAGAAGTTTTATAAAGAAACCAATATTTTTAAGTTCGGTTTTCTATAAAAAGCGTGTTTTTTAGTTTCTTTGACCTACTATTTTAATAATTAACAATGATTTTGAAACTCGTAACACATTTGCTTTGTAAATTTTTTGGGATCATGTTTTGAAAGCAAAGACCTACCCGAGAATCATAAACAAGTTTATGTTTGTGCCTTGTATTAATATTATGATTTTCACAGTTTCTAGCAAATTCGTTAATGGGCTTATGAACATACAGAACATTATAAGGAATATAATTATATTTTATAGAGTTAATGAATATTGAAATAGGTGTTATACATATTTTTGCATGCTTTTAATTTAAGCTGGATAGAGAACAAATTGTAATATTTAAGATCTGGACATACCCTATTCCAAAGCAAAATAAACAATTTCATTTAATTTCATTAAATACAAATGAGATGCAACAGCTAAATTTATAATAATATACATACTTAGTCATAATTGCTGTTACAATTAAAAATAAACAAAATATTACATTTGAATTTGGAATCTATCATTTTTATATGATTGTTCATCGAGTTTTCTCATTTTGGCGCCAATACATTGTACAATATTTTGAGATATTGCATTACACAAAGTAGGTACGCTTGGTGTTCGTAAAATGTTTGTGTACTGGGCTGTTTCAATTTTACCACCTTTCTTTTTTAAATTTTCAGTTAAGAAATGAAAAGTACTTCTCTTATAGGCTCCAAGTCCTGAGTCATCTTTTAAAATACACGACATGGTTCTAGGTGCTATCTTTTTCTCCCGAGATAATATCTTTTGTTTTCGGACAGGATTTCTTCGAATTGTTTCCCTTACTGCTTTGGCCACCTTTTTCGTACGAACACTACGTGGATGGCCAGATCTTTTTCTGTCACAAACAGAGGAGGTCTCATTGTACCTATTAATAGCCAGCAAACATTTTACTAATACCAAGTTTTAAAAATTGCATTTGGCTCCATACCTACTTCGTGTAATGCAAGGACAGCGATTCGGATCTCTATCACCCAACTCTATTTTAATATCGCAAAATACATATTGTGCAATTTATTCGCCCCAAAATGAGAAAACTCAATGAACAATTGACCAATGTTTAATGACAGTTTCCAAATTCAAATATAATATTTTGTTTATTTATTAATTGTAACCGTATTTATTGTCAGACTAAGTATAGCCAACATTCACAATTATTATTGTAAGTGTAAATTTGTCCCATTTTGCCTGTTAGTACAAAACTTTTCTGGCACTTTCATAAATGTAAGTAAAATTAGGCTTCTGTATTTCCTGTTATTTTATTCTATTTATATTTTATTTATTAGGGTAAACAAACAGTGAAACGTTAGATCCTACTAACTAAAGGAACTACATTAAGTAATACTAAATATGCCACCAGCACCGTTAACCACAGATTAATTATAAAAATTGAGATAGGTAAACATTACAAGGTTAAAATTTAATATATACAAGAAAAGTAAGTGAAAAAAGTGCTACAAACTATAAATTTTATAAAAGCACATTAGAAGACTTATAAAATTATTCGTCGCCAGATTTATACATCCCTATCGAGGGGCTAGAGCATACCCTGGATTACGGTGATAATGCCTTAGTGAGCCACGATGACTTGGTATGATTTGGAAAGTTTCTTACAAATCCTTTGAATTTCTTAGCAGGTTTTGTTTCACCGTAAGAACGTCAAATACACATGGTAAAAAGGGTGAATTAAGAGAAAACGGGTGAGAAGCCGCCAAAAGATATGCTTCTCACATTCTTAGCGTCGCAAGACGCTGATCCATGTCATTAATATTATTATAATTATAATATCTTTATTCATTTATATAAACAAGACGGTTGAATTTTAAAATTATTTAGTTCTTAATAAGGAAATACGTTTATGTGATAAAATTAATAAAAATTTTGATAGCGATCATGAAACAGATAGGCAAATAAATTTAGAGCCAATAGTTTTAATTTATGTGGTATAAAGATGTGATGTACAAATCACATCATAATTTAACAAGGTTTAAATTGTTAACACAAAAATGAATAAAGGGAAACATTACCAAACCATTGATGAAACATACAAAATTCACTGATATTAATACTATGTAATAAAGAAACAAATTCGCTAACGGTTTGTTCAACATATTTACTTCAAAGTGATGGTTGTAATGCTGTTGTTACAATGCAATATATATTTAATTAACATAATTAGATCTAATAGAGACATTATACGAATTGTACTTCCGGTATTTAGAAGTAACATTAAAAGCATATTAAAAGGCTATCAACACTAATAATATTATAAAACGAAAAATTGTAATTTGGTAATTTGTATTTTGTAGTATTTTGGACTGTTTTTTTTTTATAAAATCAATGCTATCTTTTCAGGGGAGATTTTTTTACTAAAAAAGATAACGGGTTGCATTCCGAGAGTGCTGGCAGTGAAAACTTGAACATTAATGCTTTATTAATCAGTATAAAAGTACTAGCACTTATGTGCCTAAATACAATATTCATTTATTGCGCTATCGTACACAAAAACTATTACAAGTATTTTACAATAAAAAAGTTCAATGACTGACTTACGAATTTTTGATCAGGTCACGTCCTGACGCGAAACATTTTATACCCATCTCAAAGAAAGTGCTCAACGCCGCGGCCGGTAAGGGAGTTTTCACTTAAAAAATCTTAGAATCATGATTGTCTGATGTTGTTTGTTTATGTCTAGAGTAAGTTTATGTTTAAAATAAATATTGATGAAGGCTGAAGTGCTGTAATATTTCTGAGACTATGAAATTCTTGGTTTCGAATCTCTTGTTAATGTTGTTATTGATTTTTGTTTTAAGCCTTTGCTGCTAAGGTTTGAAACTCACCAAACCCTAGTATGTTTACTTGAACGACAACGTGAATATTGTGTACATTTTAGTAACATTAACATTTATTTCATATCACTTTTAGTTAATATAGTGCTGTTCCATTTGACTTTTATCTTAATACGTTAAGACATTAATCATTAGCCGGTCGATGTTGGTACTTAAAGTCTTTGTTTTATAACAACTCGATAAATTACCGAACTTTCAGTGTAGCTGCGTTTGACAATGGCTCGCCATGTTTTATGATAAATTGTGGGCGGTGGGGCTCTTGACAATACCATCCGTTGGTGACCAATGTTTAACTTATAATAAAAAAAAGTAAGGGTAAGTAACTTCACTCCGGGAGTGCCGGCAGAAGTGAAAACTTGAACATTAACGTTGTGCATTTTTGAATATTTTGGAACGGTTAAGGAATAATATCGCATGAATTGCTTTATTTATCAGTATAAAATTACTAGCAGTTATGTGGTTAATATAATATTCATTTATTATTATTATATAGCGCTATCGTACACAAATTGTAAATTTATATTACATAAAAAATTTAACAATTCAGAACTGTTGCAATTATTTTACATTAAAATGTTTATCCTCTTAACCTCTAAACTGCATATGAAGTCCTGGTACTGGTGCTAGGACACCGACTCCAAAAATAACAATAATCGTTACTAGAATTTGACTGTCTAAGAATACGCAATTATTTTTATACTTTTTAGTGCATATTATATCTATTGTTTTGGAATAGTGTTTTTGAAGTCGCTTGTTTTTTGTTATTTGTTTTTTTATTTTTAGATTTTTAGTGAATCTGAAGTACACAAATATTTTTTTAATGGAATAGGAGGACAAACGAGCATACGGGTCATCTGATGTTAAGTGATCACCGCCGCCCACAATCTCTTGTAACACCAGAGGAATCGTAGGAGCGGTGTCCACCTAATTAATTTTTGCAATGCAGCAGTGAACGTAAGCGCATTGCAATTTAATTACAGACACTTAGAAATTTCGCCACAGATCGTACCCTTACTGTAAGTCGATAAGGAGTTCCATTGATCATCATATTCGACTACGACAATTACTTGACCATAACGACGTTACGGTAGGTTACTCAAATACTTATCCGGATTTTTTTATATGAAAAAAAGGGTTGAGATGAGCCAGACGTTCAGATGATGTTAATTGATACGCCCTGCCCATTACAATGTAGTGCCGCTCAGAATTCTTGAAAGACCCAAAAATTCTGAGCGGCACTACAACTGCGTTCGTCACCTTGAGACATAAGTCGTTAAGTCTATAGCATAAAAAAGATTCGGCCGAGTATTGTTTATATGCTGCAAAGATTCCGTTGAAGAGTTCCGTTACTTTGTCATGGATCCTATAATCAGAACATAACCAAACTCTCTCCTAACTATCTTTGAAGTATATCCTTTACAATAAAAAAAGAATAATCGAAATAGGTTGGCGCGATATTGAGTTATTCGTAAAGTTGTCGCGCACATACTAACAGCAAATTTAAGACTTTTATGGTTTTCTCATGGATGCCATTGTCAGATTTGGACCAAATTACAATGGGACTACATGGGAAGCACCAGCTTTAAAATAAAACAGAATGATCAAAATCGGTTCACCGAGTCGAAAGTTCTGAGATAACAAACATAAAAAAAAACCTACGAATTGAGAACCTCCTTTTTTGAAGTCGGTCAAAAAAATCGCATACGCGAAAGGTATAGTAGATATTGTAGTGTATCTCGCTTATTCTCAATACCAATCTAATTTATGTGTCTCTGTCACATTATTATTGTTATTTAAGTGACGCATCTATTGTTCATCTTCTATCTACGCGTCATACGTCAGTGTTTAAATTCTCTTTGTCATACATAAGACAATCTTTTCTTTAACCATGATTGCCTGGTACCAAAATACTGTATAAAATTGTCTTACGAATTTTCGATCAGGACACGTGTCATCACGCGAGTTTAATATTTTATAGGCGTCCCAAGAAGAGTGCTCAACGCCGCTAAAGAATTTATGATTTAATTAGGAATCATGAGGGTAGTTGTACGTGCTCCGCTGGCCGATGACACAAGTCGGGCTTGGGTTGACAGCCGGACAGAGGGTGTTGAGCTTTGTTCGGGCGTGGTCGCTGACACTACATATTATGTAAACCGTGTTTACTCAGAGTGATATCCTGTGGACATCAAATCTACCACAGGCCTTGTAACCCTCCACCAGTGTTGACGTTCAATGCTAGTGTCTTTACATTATCATTCATACAAATTTTTCAAGCTTACGATCGCTAGTGTGACGTTCACCTTAGAATACCAGTATCAGGATAGTTAGAGGCTAGAGCTACTGCGCCGCCGCCGCCTGAGTGGCTTCGGAGTGTTCAAAGGTTAGTGGAGTGCATTTTACTTCTTTCCTCATGATTCTTGGTAGGTTGCAAGTGCCTACATAAATACATTCATTAAATGTTATCTCTAATCATAGTTCATTTTAATAATATATTTATCTAGTTGGTACTTATTCTTTGTATGGTGCTAGTATTTTTATTATCATTTGGTTTTGTATTACACTGTAAAATAATGTCGTAGGTATTTTTTAGTTCCAAATTGTAAGCCTAATGCACAATATAAAACGAATGACTTAAATATTGTTTGACAATAATTGTTATTAAGAGCAACATAAATATTAGTTGACAATTATTGTTTGTTGATATAATGTGGCTCTAGAAGTCCCTTAATTATTTTGACAGTTGACAGTTGGTTGACGCTTGAGGACGCTTGAGTACCACAGAGCAAGCAACCATAGGTTCGACACTGGTTACACCGAGAAAGTCGCAAATGAAAACGTATAATTCACAAAAAATTTAAAAATTACAAAAATCATAGCTCAAGCGGGAGATCGGCGCTGGTCATACATGATATGTGTGTCAGCATATGCCGTGCTTGTGCCTATTTGCAGCTGATGTTTGAGCTACTTTTATTTTTATTATGTTTAAGTTTCATTTTAAATTTAAGCTGTAATATATTTTGTTTTAATAAGTTGACTTTTGTTAATTATACATTTTTTTTAGCTGCAAATAAAATATTTTATTATTATTATTATTAAATTAGCCAAAAACCAGCGATCCTCTAGGAAACCTTATTACAGTCCCAAACATTGTTCCTTGAGCCGAACACTATGTATGTAACATAATATTTACATGTTTAAATCATTGAACTAAAACATTTTAATGTCAACGCGTTAAGGATATAACTGCGTTTAGTTTATGTTGGTGAAATCCGAATCGTATCTCTAAACTCGTTTACAGTCGTAAGGTTAGTTCAGAGTGTTCTAATATGTTTACTGATACAAGACAAATTAGCGAAAGCATGTTGCACTCGCACCCGACCCCAAAATAAATTTGTCTAAAGGCTTGGAATGTCAACGGTAAATAAATTTTCAGGATCCCACCTTGAATACTGATGCAGCTTTAATTATTTTTTCACGTGTAGGCCAATCTATATAACTTGTATATCTCTAGCCACTGTGTCTAATTAATTAATTGTTATAAAAATTTCTAATAAATAAACGTTTTATGATTCACTGACACTTATTCTATTATTGTTTAAATTTCTGTCTGTATGTCCTTTTATTATAAACATAACTCAAGAGGCGCTTGCACGATCTTGATGAAGATAGGTATGTAGTAGAACATGTGACTAGCTTATGGATAGGCTCTTAGATCATATTTTATACGTCTAGATAGACTATGACAGCTGTGGAAACGTCGAAAAGAGTGAGTTTGGAATAAAACTATATTTTGAGGAATGCACGCACACTAACACAAAGTGTCACACAAATCGCGAGTGTCAGACGTAGCTTATGACGCACACTTAACTAATATTTCAGGCTTGTTTTTTCTGTTGACTAATAGAAAGAGACTCTATCTACGGCCGCTTTTAATAACCTATGTATCCTTAGTTTAACTTACTAGAGGAAAAAAAATCTAGCCTTTTACGCTAACTTACAACCTATCGACAGATAGCATTGGACTATAACTAATAATATAACTATATTGGACATAACTATGGATAGATAAGATCTTGTCATGAAACCGTGATAGCAATATTTTTATTTATTGCTCCAACAGGGTGAACACCAATACAATTTCTTAATAACTAACACAGATATAACTATTTAAGTGACACCCCAATAATAGGTGCAAATCGAGAACAATTAACAAACGAACATAAACAGAGTTTTAGCAAATTTAATAAGCAATATATATTAAAAAAAATAGTATTTCAAAATTTTAAATTAATTAAAACTATGAAAAATTAAATTTAAATTAAAATAAATTAAATTCGTCCTATGGAAAAAGAGCTCATCAAATAAATCATTGTTAATGCATTAGAAATAAAACGATTACAATTGCAAAATTAGACATATTACATATATTAGCGAAAGCTAGTACATAACAGAGTGTGAGGACATAACAGAGTGCTGTATTTTTCTTTTGTAGCTATGAAGGTGATCAGAGAAGATATCAATAGCTTGGCCACCCTTAATAAAATTATCATCGCCATTAACAGTGCAGTTATGAACAGCGTTGTAAGTACTTGTAATTCTGTTCAAAGGAGAATTGAGGCCCAGATTAGACCGTGCTGGACTCATTATAAATGGGGTGTATTTCTTGGACCTGGGCAGTCTTCTTGGAATAAAAATTTTTAATTTTGAATTTAGATAACATTAGATTAATTAGATAAATATTATATCCGTAACTGGAGATACGTTATTGAAAACGACCGCTAGACGTATAAATTATCTAAGGATAGGCTGTATAATTTTATTGATTGTAACCGTGACGTCATCCACTTAAATTCGCAGTTGTGTTACAAACAAGCTCATATTATTAAATATTTTGTGTTTCGATTTGCACTGTTTTTTGTATTAACACCATTTTAGGGTTAATAACAAAATACTTAGCTGTGTCTGTTATTTATCGTAATCAAAAAAAAAATATGGTGCTTTAATATCAAACAATGGAGGGTGCATAGATGAAGTAAAGCGCCATAAGGCGATAACAAGAACTGCTATGGGCAAATGGAAGAACAGAAACATAACAAAAGCTACCAAAATCCAGCTCGTCCAAACACTTGTTTTTCCCATATTTTTGTATGGTGCAGAGACGTCGACTTTGCGACAAGTCGAGAAAAAGAAAATTGATGCTCTGGAGATGTGGTGCTGGAGGAGAATGCTGGGAGTTTCATGGACCGAGTTTTGCACCAACGTCTCCATTCTTCAAGAACTTGGCAAAAAACGCCAAACGGTGTTAGTACAGAGTCGCATTCTTAAGTTATTTTGGTCTTGAATTATTTGTGGAAGTCCAGAGAAGGTTTAAATAGGAAAATGCTGCTAAATTAAATAAAAACAACAAATTTGTTTTTCCTTTGATGTGCCCATACATAATTTCTGTGTGACATAGTTCTGCTGTGAAACAATTTCATTACGACAGCAGGGTACACCTTCCATAAAGGCCGGCAACGCTCCTGTGATTCCTCTGGTGTTGCAAGAGATTGTGGGCGGCGGTGATCACTTAACAACAGGTGACCCGTACGCTCGTTAACCCTCCTATTCCATAAAAAAAAAGGTGCATATTTTACGAAGTAATTTTTGATGTTATGATATATTATTGACAAATTCATATAGAAACATAATTTTATTTATTATATTCAGAACAACGTCTGTCGGGTCAGCTAGTATATTATATATTATTTTTAGCAGACAGTAATTGGGCATAGACACACGATACAAATTATTGATGGAACAATAGATAACGATTAATAAGTTTAGGTTGAATTATTTTACTTTTAGATATATATATTTTCTCCCACTTTTTTAGACTTACTTACGATTTGCTTTTTTCTTAGTTTTGTTACGTTATACAAGTATTAATAAGTTTCCATGGTGTACTCTACTTATTTCAGTGGGTTCCAAATTACATGCATACTCGCCATCCCCCTTTCAAGGAGGCCGCTGAGTTACGCTTCTGTTCTATAACTGTATTGTGACACAGGTCAAATCAATTCTACAGCATGTCCAATCAAAACACATCAAAACAATGATTTAAATTGTCATACTAACGGACAAACAAGGATACCTTGTGTTTAATAATTTAGCAGGCTTGCCATGCCGAGTTTGATGTAAGATTAAGCTGACGAAGCAGCAAACGCAGCTAGTCTATACTAATAATTAGAGATCCATTTTTCCTTTGGTTGTACTGCGAAAACAACTGAACCGATCGGAGTAATACTTATACCATTAGATGACCATAATCGTGTTTCGGAGATGGTTATAGATGATGGTTGAAATATATTATTTATGTTGATTACTTATCCAGAATCGCAATACAAATAATTCAAATGACAATTCATACAATGAGCGGTCGCTGATTAAAAAGAAATAATTTTTAATGTGTTATTTACATACCGGTGGGTAGGGGCAGTCCAGATGCTTGACGAAACGATCTTCCGGGGCCATCTGTTCCAACATTTTTGTCAAAGCATTCGCCATCGCGGCTCCAATAACAAAGTTATCCTTTCGTAGCTCGCAGACCTTTAGGCGAGCCCCCACGAACGTTGGCTTGTATCGGTTTATCAGCAGTTCTTTATATACAAACCTGAGCTGTGGATAGATTCACTTATTCACATGTAATTTTTGGGTATTTATTGAAGCTACTTATATTTAAGAGTAAGTTTAAAAAAAAATTAAAATAATGACTACAATGTCAGTTATTGCAGTTGGATTTTAATTGATGCTAAAGCTACTCTTACAATAAAAAAGTATTTAAAATAAAAACAAATAAAGTTTATTAATCAAACTTTATAAACAAAAACCAAGAGGAGCACCAGCTAATCAGCGACTGTCAGTACGGTTTCCGTCAGGGTCGCTCAGCTGGTGATCTTCACGTGTGGTGCATACCTCACCCATAAATGGGTGCATGCGGTTGAGTCGAAGGGTGGCATTGGCGGTGAGTTTGGAATTAGCGAATGCCTTCGATCGGGTTTGGCATAAAGCACTTATAGCAAACTGCCACCTTATGGGCTTTCCGAGAGGTTGTGCAAATGGGTCACTAGCTTTTTGGCCGATCGGAGCATCAAGGTTGTTATCGAAGGTGCATACTCCGACTTAAAACCCATAAACGCTGGAATCCCGCAAGGCTGCTTACTATCCCCTACACTGTTTCTTTTGCATATCAATGATATGCTGCAAATCAGCAGTATTGATTGCTATGCAAATAAAACTACACTTAAAAACGCAAAACTATACTTTGCAAAGTCTCGGGATGGGGCCGATAATATTTAGTTTAATGAAACACCCAAGAAGACACAAGTTTGTGCGTTCACCGCTAAAAAGTCTTCCTTTGTTTAATTTTATTTTGAACCACTAAACGTTTCAATAATAAGTTACTATTTGAAGAAATATACGAGTTATATCCTATTTTTGTTAACCAGTCGGAGATAACTTTTTTTCGCAGAAAAACAGAAAAAGCTTTCAAATCAGTAAAATATTAATATGTATTACCATTATCAAAGTGATTATTTGAAAAAGTGAATGAATTCATGTATGGCTTAAAATCATATTCCAGTGAATAATCTTACCGTTATATTATCATCAGCTACAGTCAGTAAATGGAAGTGTAGCCCCATGTAATGTCTCGGATCCATCCTACTGATTCTTTGGGATGTTAAGTTGAGGAAAGCGAAATACTTCGCGTTTATGTAAGTGACTTCGGGACGCTCGCAGCTGACATACGCGTTCTGTAACAAATATTTGCAGCATTTTTATAGTGATACTTCTTGGAGTTATACTTCTTTAGGCGCGTTATGAAAAAAAGATTAGAGTGAAATTTTAATATACGCGTGCATCACTGTAACTCAAAAGTAACAGGATGAAGTTGGTTCCTAAACTTTTCTGACGTTTGCAACATTATTTTTTCTGTTTCTTCGTCCATTATTATGATAGGCAAAGAGCTCAAGCCCGTACAGCCGTATTCGTTATTCAATAATTAATTGTCATCTTTGTAGGATTATTACAATATTGATCTTTCAACAAACGTAGAATAGCACGAGGAATAGATAATTTTAAGGATTTTTGCTTTCTTAGGCCAAAGAAGTATAACTTCTTGTGTGCATACGTAAGTACACACACACTTTTTTTCTATACAAACATTCTTAACTGTTTTCTTCTTAACCTTAGATTTATAGTATTTTCAAATAAGATAAAATCATCATTATGTGTCTCTCAGATTTAGCCCTTTTGATCATTTTTTTTGTAAGTATTACTAGTGCTTTATTAGTAGTCCGACCTTAGATTAAGGATTGGTTGCCAACTAGATACCGTAGGCAACTAATACTACGCCCAAGTGGGCGTACTCAAACAAGTCTTGAACAACTTGTGACGATGACGTGCCATATGTTCTGTTAAACTTTGCTAATAATTAAAACTAAAATGCCGGGTTGCGTATAAAAACTTTAAATAATAGTACTTGTAAGAAATAAGAAAGACACTGGGATCACATTGAGTGTCAAGATGCCATGCACACAAGCATCTAATAGTTGTTGTCATGAAGAAACTTTTGTTCTCAGGTAATACGGTAAATGTAGGTAGTTTGAGCGCAGCGGAGACCAATCCTTAATCTAAGAGTCCGACATATTTTCATCCCATTCAGAATTTCGTTCCGATTGGCTAAGTTTAAGGGGACGAAATATTCGAGAACAAAACCCTGAGGTTTTTATTTCTTTCTAAGGTCTTTTTGCTGGAGTTATAGTGGTCCTGATATCACTGATATTCATCTCGCCCACGTTAGTGTGACAGAAATATTGATAAAGAATTATTAAATATAAGAAAACGATCCGCTAATGTTAGATAGGTATCTCTAATAATGAAACAACTTAGAAACTATGGTCCGAATTCCACATGCCATCTCATCGATTAAGTGTGTGTTGCCAGTTGCCAATGTCTCCATAAATGTACACAAAAGATATAACTTTAGGCTGTATCATCTTTCAACCATGTATCAGCAAAATTTGTAATGAACTTCCTTGCATGATGTTTATTTTTTTTGGAAAACAAACATAATATAAAATATTTACAGAAATACATAAAAGATTATAAAAACTTACTAAATCTTAGAACAAAACAAAAAACCGACTAATTACAGCTAGCCTAAATAAAATTATAATTGCCCAAAGTTTTCCTAATATATTTTTTTTAATTTGTTATCGATCAAGTATGTGAAATAATTTAATTAAAATTTTCTTTTTACTTATTACAAGTCTGGTGTGCTACAAAAGAATGACTTATTTCTCGTGCTAACCTTAGGACATCAGACACAAAATGAATAAAGGGATACATTACCAAGCCATTGATAAAACATACAAAATTCACTGATATTAATACTGTGCAATAGAGAAACAAATTCCCTAACGTTTTGTCCAACATATTAACTTCAAAGTGATGGTTCTAATGCAATTCTCATTGTAATATATATTTAATTATCATTACTGGCTAAAATATACACATTATTCGTATTGTACATCCGCTATTTGGAAGTAACATTAAAAGCATATTAAAAGGTTATTAACAACACTAATATTATAAGACGAAAAAAAATATAGTTGTTTGTAGTTTGCAGAGCTTAAATTGTTTGATGTTTGAAATGAATGCTTTGAGTCCGAAGAGCTGTTTCACCTGATTCCTGCCACCGAATCAACCTTCGCACGACACGACATAAATTAGGGTATCATCCCCACCATCTGGATGTGTGGCGGTCCTCCACTGTGCGCTTTTCAAGGAGCTTTCTTCCACGTTCTACAAAGCTGTGGAATGAACTTCCTTGTGCGGTGTTTCCGGGACGATACGACATGGGTACCTTCAAAAAAAGCGCGTACACCTTCCTTAAAGGGCGGCAACGCTCCTGTGATTCCTCTGGTGTTGCAAGAAAATGTGGGCGGCGGTGATCGTCTAACACCAGGTGACCCGTACGCTCGTTTGTCCTCCTTTTTTCATAAAAAAAAAATGTAATTTTTCAGGGGAGTTTATTAGAAACGATTATAGTCAGATGTGATTTCTTTGTGTTTAGAGTATATTACAAAAAATATGGATAGTGCTGTAATATTTTTGAGACTATGAAGATCGTTAAATATTTTTTTGTATCCTGTTTCGAATCTCTTGTTAATTTTATTTTTGATTTAAAATTTTTGCCTTAGTAGAAACTCACTTAATCCTAGTTTGTTTTCTTGAACGACAACGTGAATTTTCATATATTTTCTAAAAATTTTACTAACATTACAGATTTATTTCAGTCAATATTGTGCTGTTCCATTTGACTTTCATCTTAATAAGTAAAGACATTAATCATTAGCCGATCGGTGTTGGTCCTTCAAGTCTTTGTTTTACAACAACTCGATAAATTACCGAACTTCCAGTGTAGCTGCGTTTTACAATGGCGCGCCATGTATTATGATAAATTGTGGGCGGTAGGACTCCTGACAATACCATCCGTTGGGTTGACCACTGCTTAACTTATAGTAAAAAAAAAATAGTGTATAAATAGAGGATGTAAATACTACGCAATAAGAGGCGGGGCTGCCTAAGTAAAAATTGAAATTTAGTTTAGTATGAAACGTTGAGGGCACGTTTCTTTTGACATATTTTTGAAATAGTAGTAATTATGTAAGTAATTAAGTAAGTGTCATCCGAGATAGGTTTTTAACTACATACATAGTTATAGGTGAGATGTGCTTGAGTCGTGAGTCTGATTCCAAAAATAACAATAATCTTAACTAGAATTAGATTTATTATTATTAGTCAATCTGTCAAAAAATCGAGTGAATCGATTTTTTCTAAGAGAGTTTCGCTATGCTGAGTGGATAACTATGTCCAAAAAAATCAAAATATAACTGAACGCTGATGTAATTAAAGAATTATGACGAAGAAAATATATTTTTTGTACTCCTCTCAATTTATACAGCCGCGAACAGTAGTATTATATATATAACATACTTTATTGAGTCTTTGAAAAAGTCTATACCCTATACTTATAAAAAATAATTGTTTACCTTACTATATTGTCAATCTTGTCGTTATAATTTGCCACGATGCTTCTAGGTATCTTCTGTAATTTTCATATTTCCCGCGTTGGCTGTATGGGTGTAGGTACCTTTGCCTTTCCTTGATGTTGAAATAAAATCACTCACCATGCACGATAAACTATGTATAGAATATTTAAACAAAACACTTTTAAAGCATTAAAACGCGTGTAATTGTAACTGTTTTAACATTAGAATTTTGCGTAAAAGTTACACTTTGATTTCAGTTGACCCGACGTTTCAAGACCTTTCCAGATCTCGTTTTCAGGGGGACTGCAATTTCCCGCCCATTTAAGTGGCAACGCGAAAACTTGTGGTACCTATTTGTTTGATTAATTTTTATTTTATTTAAAATTACCTAGTAGTAGAAAAATTATTGTATGCGACACGTTGTGTAACTAGGTCAAAAAACGCTGGTGGCGTTCATATTCGTATGCGGCTCACATCGCAACCCTCACGTTTTTAATCCCTTTTTATACAACTGTTGCTTAAAATACTATGATAGTATAGTGTCCGTTAGTTCATACATTATTATAATAGCACTATATATAACTATTATATCTATATGAATCTCCGTCTCCATTGGCCTTAATACAATCCTTTAAATGTTTAGGTCATTTATCAATTGAAACACGCTATTTCTTCATGGAAACATTCTTCAATGCCAATCTTATGGATTGTTTTAGGGACTCTAATTTATCATGGCGTTCTATACACTCTAAAAGTGACCATAAATCATAGTCCAGCGGATTAATATTGGGACTAGATGACGGCCAGTCTATATCCAGAAGCGTTCGTTACCAACCACGTTTGTGATCGATTCGACGCGATCTTTTTTTTATGAAAATAAGGGACTAGACGATCAAGACGTTCAGCTGATGGTAATTGATACTCCCTGCCCATTACAATGCAGTGTCGCTTAGGATTCTTGAAAAACCCAAAAATTCTAGGCGGCACTACAATTGCGCTCGTCACATTGAGATATAAGATGTTAAGTCTCATTTGCCTAGTAATTTCACTAGCTGCGGCGCCCTTTAGAGTTTAGACCGAAACACAGTATTGTTTACACATTACTGCTTCACGGCAGAAATAGGCGCCGTTGTGGTACCCATAATCTATCCGGATGCTGTGCAAATGAGCCTCCCACCGATAATAACATGGCGTGATAATTCTTAGTTATGGAACATTGTGTTGTTTAGAGATTGATACACCTTCTCAAGGATTGTATCTTGATACCTGTGCTGCTGTGTTGACACCAAGCCATCACTGAAGTTGAATAATGCCCACGTTGTATTTTGCTGATTAGCTGAGAAGCTTTTGTAGAACTAACTCGGTTATTCAACTTGTTAAAATAGTGCTCGACAGGAACAATTATTTTGTGAGAAATTAAAGAAATTTGCGGTCTCCCTTTCGGTACGGCATAAGAAATTCATTTAGTATTTACCACTCTATTCATTATTCAACTAATTTACGTCGCTAATTCTTACAATATCACAGTATGAATTCTTTGTAAAGTACTACGAAATAGCGTACTTATTTATGATGTTTAAAATACTTACTTATTATATTATTATTTATGTTTAGGAATGGGAGAAAAATAATTCTAGTAGAATGTTTTTAAGCTACACCAATTTCAAAAAAAATTTTTAAGCTAGATTAGATGTGAATTGGTTCGACACAGAAACTTCCGAAAACGATTCTTAATTTCTGAAGCATCAACAATCCAATATTTTGACCTGAAATTCATTCTTCTATTGAACACTCATTGATCTACGATAATTTTGTTTAAAACAATCAAAAAATTTCTCATTTTTGCTAGTATATTTTTAGTTTGGTCGAAGTTGGAATTGTTATCGAATAAATAATTTAAAAAAATATTCTAAACAAATATAGGTATGTAAGATCAGCAATGATTTTGTCAATCCTAAGAGAGTATACGCCGACCTGATCCCATACCATCCCTATTGTATTCGTGTCATCTCGGGTCTGGCGCACCCCAGTATCAGCTCGAACCATTTACCGCATGCAACGCAGAGCTGCTCATCCTCACCATCTGGATGTGTGGCGTTCTTCGAGAATGCGTTCTTCAAGGAACTTTCTTCTACGTACTACAAACCTGTGAAATGAGGTTCCTGCGTGCGGTATTTCCTGGACGATGCGACATGGATACCTTCAAAAAATTACGCGCGTACACCTTCCATAAAGGCGGGCAACGCTCCTGTGATTCCTCTGGTGTTGCAAGAGAATATGGGCGGCGGCGATCACTTAACACGAGGTTAAGTGTTTAAGTACGTACCGGTAAAGTACGCTCGATTGTATTCAAATATTTCTTTCAATTTTATTACGACATTTGGTATACTTATAATGAAGAAACATCTTATCTTAAAGGGAGTGCTGTCTGGATGAATACATCATTTATATAAATTTTTTCCGTATTGAAACAGTCTGTTTAAGTTTGAGATTCAACTCTGCTTCAATCTCTCAATATTTAATTTTCAGATTAAAGTTAGACAAGTGATGTATTAAACGGTGAAATGAGAATTTGCTGGGCAATCTGAGAATAACGGTATAGTTATATTTATATTAATATTAGTTTATTTACAATATACTAAAATTAATATAGGGTAGTGGATTTAAAAAGATGAACGACCCCCATAAGAACAATCATAATAAAAGTAGAAAAAATAATTTTATGAGTTAAGAAAGTTGGGGAAGTTATTGGTTTTACACCGTTTTTTGAAAATCGAGTTTTCATCAGATATCGACGTTTTTAGGTCCTAGGAAGCTTCCCTGACTATTCCCGCGCTGGTGTCCGTCTGTATATATGTATGTGTGTGCGTGTGTGTGTGCTTGTGTGTGTGCTTGTGTGTGTGCTTGTGTGTGTGCTTGTGTGTGTGCTTGTGTGTGTGCGTGTGTGTGTGCGTGAGTGTGTGTAGATTGAATTGAATACAATTT
>CATIXQ010000029.1:2770892-2925788 GCA_949711755.1 Leptidea juvernica | reverse complement strand
ATTACATCAGCCGAACGAGTGATGTAATGAAATTCAGTACAACATTATATCATCTGTTTCCATAATAACAATCCTTTGGATGATAATATTATGGCTCCTAGGACTGGCTTTTTTAATGTTAGCAGTAAGCTAACTGTTTCAGAATCTTTTATAGATGACTCATATTCTGGGTGTAGATAAAGTCTTGTATGCAACTGTTTAAAATTAGGTATTAAAACACTCATGTGATACTATTATCATACTCGGCTTCCTGTGGTAAACCCACATTTGTGTTTTAATATTACATAACAGTTGCATGAATAACGAAAGATATATCTCTTCCACAGTTGTGTTTTGCATCATGAGGGTCCTTCAGCTGTAGTTCTTGAAGTTTGTAGACTTTATCGTTAGACATGTCACCTACCAAAAGGTCAAAATAATATAACAAATAATAATTTATATATTTATTATTTACAAACCTAATCACATTTTCTTGCTTATCTAAATTAAGCTATATTTAAACAGTAAACATTTGAGATTTCCTAAAGTAAATGAACTAATTATATCGTTATACATTTACTATTTTTTTTTTAATTATCACAAAATCTTCATCAAACCTAGAATTAATTACATCAAATCTCATTTCACTTTGTTTTTACACTACATTTCTGGTAACATTTTTTTTTAATTGTCGTTTCTGTTTTACGTACATACCATGTCCTTAAAATTCAAAAAGTACACGTCATTATACAGACTTCAAAGAAGTTAACATAAATTGTAATTGTAGAAACATTCTACAAATTTTAAACTACGAAATAATAAGAAATCCTCAATAGAAACCATCCCAAAATAGTATGAAAAGTGAATTTTGATTTCAAATAAATTGAATGAATATGACGATTTAACGTTGAATCTTTCGTGTTTTTGAAATTGTATTAGGTGTTACCGCGTGTGATTCATATTTTATAGTTCAGAGTGAACTGATTCGATCCACAAGTCGCGGAACCAGTTCTTCGGCTCTCGAAGACGCAAGCACAATTCATTCCGTATCGAACCTCCACGCACGGTTTACCAATTATTTGTAGGTACATATTGTATTCAGTAATTTTGTCATAGTTATAATATATACATATTTAAAGTTCAAATCTTTTATTTATGTTCAAGTACTGAACATTAGGCAAGTAATGTGTAAAGACAATTCAGCAAACCAATTATATTGGAAGCGTTCACAGGGTCAACTTTTAATCACGATACTTTTATTTCCCATCTGCTTAGTGAGATACTAAGCTATCTAATTTCATAATCCAGCTATATCCATACGTATTTTTTTAGTTAAAAAGTTGAGTATGCCACACTGAGTAGATGTGGCAATTAGAAGAGTGATGTCGAATCTAAAAACGAAAAAGGGAGACTTTTTTATATAAAGTTTAAAATGTATAATAGTTCCGGGTCCTTACACAACCGTAAGTGACAAACGTTGATAGTTTATTTACTTGCTAAGATAATAATAATAAAGTACACTTATTGAACTTCACGTGATTAAAAAAAAAAATTAAGAATGATGGATTATTTTCAGTCGACTACAATTAATGTAGACTTATTCACAAAATAAATATTGTACACTAGCTGACCCGACAGACGTTGTTCTGTACATAATAAATAAAATACTGTTTTTTATGAATTTGTCAATAATATTTCATGACATCAAAAATTATTTCGTAAAATATGCTCCCTGTTGTTGTAATGAAATCGTTTCACAGCGGCACTGTCAAACCGTGCGTCAATAAATTCTCTCATAGAAAATATGTCCATACAAAACAAATATTGGTTATAAAATTTATCCCATTTCTCAAGATGTACTAAACTGCACTCCATGAAGTAAACCCCATTAAAATCCGTTCATTAGTTTAGGAGTTCATTGGGAACAAACATCAGGACGTTGGATTTATATAAATTGAAATGTAAAATGGAAGATCTTATGCTACTATTGAGAGTTTCTTACTCATTATACCGAGGCCCTATGGAATGTGATTTATATTTACATTATAACATTTACAGGCCCTATAGGCACTACTCTAAAACTACTTAAACTGATCGAAGGCACGTTTTATTATATTTTAAAAATCCATTTTTAAAAATTACATCACCTAATATTAGACTTTCTTTACATTAAATACTAAAACACGTTCTCCTTTAGTATTTCCACGGACTAGTAAAAACATAAGGACTCCGTGTCACCTTACATAACAGTGTAGCACCAAAATAAGCCGATTAACGTGTCAATACATAGCCCCACGCACACACTTACACTTCTACAGGCCGATAGGCGACCAGTATGAGAATTGTCATCGTCAGTGACAGATCAGTTTGCGTCACAATATTTTTTTTTAAATATGCCGTCGTGCGTCTTGAAAAAGTGTAAAAACAATAACATAAAAGTATTTGTGGATATATGATTATTTAAGGGAGAAAAAATTGTGTATCTGGTATACCCCGTACACACACTAGCATAAAGGTGCTTCACTTGCTAATATCACGGCGCGGAGTTTTTACTAGTCCGAGATTATTTCATGATTTGTATGCGAAGAAATTCATTTAAAAAAATTGTCAAGGAACCGCTAATTTAATAAGTTTTTTGAAATGCTAATAAAAGTTTATTTAGAAAAAATAGTGTCAAAGTTACTAAGGTAATATTATCAAAAATTGTTTTATGTTGTATGTACATTATTGCACCCAAAAGAAAATTAACATTGACAATCGCATAATAACCTGAACACTGAACCTGGAATTGAGCTTAAATAATGAGATATATTTATGTATATAATACCCAAGGTTTTTTCGACCAATATCTACTACATCAGCGATTCCCATTTGCCGAGTTGCGACCCGATACCATAAAAAAAAAATCGAGTCGGAACGCGTTTAATAATATTATCTACTATGATCGGCGCATAGTAAGTATTCGTATGGTATATAAATAACGAAATAAAAAGCAGTGAGCTCACCGCTTTTTACTATTTATAACCTTTTTGCAATTAATAATTGTGTATTATTATACCTAATGGAACCAGCTTGGGTTTAAAAGTATTATGTGTGCCACGGAGCATAGTGAAAATTACCGGGCCATATTATTAAAATAACTATACTTTGAAAACTTCTATTAAGTTGCGCTTTTAAAATAATATTTTTAACGGATTCAATCACAGCTTTATACATCGTTCATCATATATTATAATTATCTTCTGTCATAGATTAAGGATTGGTCTCCACTGCGCTCCACCTGGATACCGCACTACCTAAGAACATTAGCTTTTTTACTACGGCAACTATAATATGCTTGTGTGCGTGGCATCTTGACACTCAATGGCATCTTTCAAATTTAGTAACATACGCTTCGTGTTATTTTACATTGAAATTAATAAAATACAAAATACTTACTGATGATATGTGATCGCAGTGTCTTTCTTATTTCTTGTAGTATTATTTTTACCAAGTTTAACTACGCAACCCGGCATTTTACTTTCAATTATTAGCAAAGTTTATCAGAACATGTGGCACGTGTGTCTACGTCACACATTCTTCGAGACTGGCTCGAGTACGCCTGCGGTATCTAGTTGGAGCGCAGCGGAGACCAATCCGTAATTTTCTCTATTATCGATGACATTGGTACTTTAGGCTGAATTTTATAAAATTTTATTTATTTCAACTAATAATCAAACTTTACGCACTAATTATAGTGTAACACTGTAAAATAGTCATCTACCGCTCTAGTCTCTTGACCCCTTGAAGTCTGACGAGCGGCTAGTCATTTACTTTCTGTCAGGTAAGCAACTTGCCCCATGCACTTAAACCGAAAGACGTCCAATACAAGGCAAAGGCCAACCCCAAAGATCTCAACGACGATCAATCCTGCGCTGCCATCATTGAACCCATTCCGGCGATCTAAACCAGATGATCGGTCCATCCTGTGGGAGGGCCTACCATGGGTCGCTATTTTTTTATACTTGTGCACACGATTATAATTATATAATATAACTATATAGTTAACTAAAACTAACGTTAACATAACGTTAACTAACGTTAAAGTTAACTAATAACTATATAGTAAATTCTGACTATATAGTCAGAATTTACCCTGAATAAAAAATATAACATTGCAATAATAGTGTAAATAATACGTTGATTTATGGTAAATGTAACAATAATATCGGTTATATTAAATTGGATTTTCTAGTAATATTAATTATAAAACATCTGGCAATAAAAGTGAAAATATGGAAAGTTTACATTTATTACAATATCAATAGTGTCAGTAACATTTACCTGTTTCAGTAGTATTTCATATATAAACTATATCTTGTGATGTTTAAGCCGATTGGTGTGCTTGCCAAACCTAACGGGCGTTGTCCTGGTGAAAACCAGGACACCATGGTGGCGCAACCAGTTAACGCTACCAACAAAATGAATACAGCTCTATAGATTTACACACCTGGTGTCCGTTTGGTTACTCAACCAATTTGGTGGCGCCACCAACTCGGACGCGTCATGACTCTGCAATCGGTATGGTGTCCCGGCTTACATGCAGGGGCATGCATTGGTTTTCTAGAAGGTAGGCACTGTAGATATAACTGTACAGACAGTATTGGGTATTGAGGTTAAATATTGAAGTTGTTTGTGTTTCGCATATAGTTTCCGGACCATTTGGTGAATCTTGTACTTTAGTTTTTTTTTAAATAAAAATAATGGACTACACGAGCAGGACGTTCAGCTGATTGATACGCGGTGTCCACTACAATGCAGTGCCGCTCAGGATTCGTGAAAAACCCAAAAATTCTGAACGGCACTACAATTGCGCTCGTCACCTGGAGACATAAGATGTTTAGTCTCATTTGCCCAGTAATTTCACTAGCTACGGCGCCCTTCAGACCAAATCACAGTAATGTTTACACATTACTGCTTCACGGCAGAAATAGGCGCCGTTGTGGTATCCATAATCTAGCCGGCATCCTGTGCAAAGGAGCCTCCCACTGTTGAGTTTAATGAGTTACTATTGAATACAATACTGTTGTTATTAATTGAAGAAATCGAACCAAAATTATCAAAACCATTAAAAGAATATCGGAACCAAATTGAACTAAACAACTTTAACACTAGTCCTATATTAATTTAGGTTCTAACGAGGTAGGCACTGCCTTATAGCCTATAAGGTATGAAAGCCCCTGCTTGCATGTAGGTTTCTTTGATTTTTCCTTGGAATGCGCGAATGCTTTTTTTCCTCCATGCTAATATAGGTATTTTATCAACATTTTAGCATTCGTAAATATTGTTGCATTATAAAATGTAACATTTAAAAAAGTAACAGTTTTAACGCTCACATATAGGAATAATTTGACAAGCACATCAACAATAATTATTTGAAAAGTTATTTCAGGTTTTCATCACACATTGCCGTAACTATTGACATGTTTTGCGTCGTTATATTTGTCACAATTCATAGATTTAACTTTAAAAAGTCGTAAGAACGGTAAAAGTAAAAAATATATGATTTTAATGTTCCAAAGCTTGATAGTTTTAAGAGTTATATCGACATTTGGTATGTAATCACCACACATCACATTGTTATCATCACCACCATCACCGTACACCGCTCAGTACTCCGGCGCCACCCGCGCCATGCGGAGCGGACTGCGGAATGGAGAGCGGTGGGCGTCCTGCTACTTGAGCCTCTTGAAGCCCGCACCGTCATGACCCAGCTTCAACTCCTCGTACAACGTGGGCTCCACTTCCCTGGCTGGAACTGCTGTGCTGTTCTGTGTCTCCATCCTCCACGCTTGGCTGTTTGACACGCTGCCGTTGCCATTGCTATTATTAGCTGATCCATTTGGAATGTTGCCCTATCAAAACAGAATACACTACATAGTCGTTCTTGTCAAATTCAAATTCAAATATTTATATTCAAAATATTACACGATATCACTTAATGAAAGTCAAAAACCACTACCCATTCGAAAAAGTATGCCGCAGACTTGAGAAGAACGGGCGCAAAACACTCAGCAGGCTTTTTTTTCAAAAAAAATGGTTATAATGTTATATCGTACAATAAAACTTATTATTATTTAATAGCCTGAGGGTGGTCGCTCCATTGCCAATCTTGAAAGTTCCAAGTGGCATCATTAAGAAAGTCATTTGTGTTGTAGTAACCACACAAATGTCTTTTATACAATTCTTTTGAATTTCGTAATACATTTGTTTTGAACATTTTCTGGGATCTTGTTGTAAAAGCATATACATCGCCCCACAAAAGACTTACAAACTGTCATGTCTTTTAGATCGGCTTTGGAAAAAGTTGTTGATATTTGGAGACTATTGAGAGTTTAATGAATTATACAATTTTAATAATAAAAAGAGTAAGTATGATAAAAAAAATAATGGTTTTCTTACGTTCACGATAGTGTCGGTGGTCTGCTCTCTCAGATAACTGGGGTTTTCAAACGCGACTCCACCTTGAGCCTTCAGTCGAAGATTCTGTTACAGTCATTGTTGAATATAAATATAATTAAAGGATTTAATGATTTACATGAGATTTATATGAAACACTTTATAAATAATTCGGGCTATAACTAATTTATTTACTAAAATATACAGTCTTTTATATATGATTGATATTCCGTTTGTCGTCAATTTCTGTTGATGGCAAGCGACAACGAGGAAGAAGAGTAGAAACGCACAGCCACAGTAAATATATTTAAAAAAGTAAATTTTGTCATTCTGTCCTGATGATTTGACGGACTGATGGCCCTTGGCACAGTAATATCCTCGAAAGGCGACCACGAACCGAAAGACGCAGTGTTGGTAGGCCCCCACAAGATGGACTGTCAATCTGGTCAAGATGGCCGGTATATGTTGGGTGAGGGTAGCGCAGGACCGATCGTCGTGGGAGGCCTTTGTCCAGCAGTGGATGTCTTCCGGCTGATGATGATGATGTCGTGAAATTTTGTCATTTGTCTTATGCTTAAGTGACAAATACTAGTCCTCTGTGATAGATCGGCGCCATTTTGGCGCGCGCGCAGCGGTCTGTCAATGTGTATTATTCTACGTTTATTAATAGATTGCTCATAATTATGATGACTTGAGTGAATTTATAAGAAAGCTATTGAAACAAGCTATAAGACCATGCGAAATGATCCATCTTATAAACCAAATGATGGTCAGAACTTGGTCAGGGCGTAGTGTGCCGTACGGCACTTCCGATATTGGTGTATCTGAAAAATCTAGTGACATATGGAACTTCCTGATTTCGGAAGGTTCACACCATCCTTTTAACATCATTTTAATGGTGCAGTGTACTGCTCGGAACACTCTTCGGTGGTTTAATCATCATTGAAGAACCTGACGCTTTTAATATAAATAGTGTTGAATGACTTCGTAAATATGTACAGCGATTGTCGACGTGTTGAGAAAGTTTATTGAATTAGGCGTTCTTTTACGGAATCCATTATTATCCAAATGTTATGAGATTTTTTTAAATGTTTATTTTATTTGTCTTTCAACAATTCGAGTCTCGTTTTAGATTTCGGCGAGGCAAATATCAGCGGAATTAACACTCAACGAAAGCTCATACGGTGTTATTACAAAAAAATAATTTAAACATGGCTTAAACACGTGTTTTGCTAGACAGTGAAACGCTAGACGGTAAATTCAATAAGAAACAATATTTATATATTTTTTTTTGACATTCATAAGTGTCATTTTTGTGACCTACATGAATAATGTGTTTTTGAATTTGAATTTGAAAAGTGACCTAACTATAACAACTTCAGTGACCTAACAATAAAGACGTCTAAAATGGAGTATATCTATCATAAAATAGTGATTAGCTTGTGTTAAACTAACACGTCGTTAAGCACAACATAAACTGAAGAGTTTTAGAACAATTAAATGCAACGCAATTTTTGTCAGCTAGCTGTCATTTATGTGTCATCATATTATACCTTATCTAAATTTTCTATATGTATATGATCTATCTGTTAAACACACATTAGACAAGCTTCGACTTGTGTTTAATATAAGCAATGTCTAAAGATTGTTGAACGCGAAATAACAGAAAGACACAGATTTGTAATAGAACTTTTTTTAAACAATTGTTTAAATTTTTTGTGCAAAAACAGTTAATGTTTGGATAAACTCAGAATACCTATGTATATATGCATGCTGAGATGGTTTGAATTTCGGGAGAATGAATGAATAACGATTGACGAAGAAAGTGTATAAGGCCAGTGTGAATGAAAGTGTTGGAAGGGGTAGACCTAGGCGGACGTTTCGAGATCAAATCTGGGACGTCTTGAAAAAAGGCCAGGTCAAGAGTACCCTAAACCGAAGGGCATGTATGAAAGGAATAATGAAAGTGGACGAAGCGAAACAAGTATGTAAGGATCGTAGCAAGTGGAAAGAAGTGGTCTCTGCCTACCCCTACGGGAAAAAGGCGTGATTATATGTATGTATGTACGTATGTTTGGATAATAGTTTGGTTCAGGCGTATATTTTATGATTACAACAGAGGTGCATTGATAAGTGTACTATTGTATTGGTCACTTTCAAGAGTGTATTACAAGAAAACAAAAGCCGCAGTTTCGTCCGAAACGAAAGAACGGCGAACTTCAAATTAAATCCTATTACCTAAGTACTTCGGATCCGAATAGTGTGGACGGATTTCGTTTCGGAACCACAGACATAACCATAAAAAGTGAAGTTGTAGTTACGACCTTATTAATCTCAAACAACGAAAAAGTAAATGTCAAGTGAATTTGGGAAGAAGGTAAACGAAAGACAAAATGTCTAATCACGAATTTCGTATCGATATTCGGATCCGAAACACTTTCGTAATACGAAAATGTACAATCCGTCAACCGAAACTTCGTATTTCGATTTTGGAAATAGAGCTCCAGGGCTAATCCTTCTACGTATCAAGATATGTAAGTGCATTTCTCACCTTGCGATGTCTATAATATAGTCCAGCAGCCAATAAGATTGCAGCGACCAGGATGCAGGCGACAGCGACGCCGACGGCTGATGCTGAACCAGATCCACTGACTGGAGCCGCCGCAGCTCCCGTCTCTTGTCCCGCCGTTGTAAACAATATTGGCTGACTAAGTGATGAAGTTCCTGGACAGACAATAATTTACTGTATATTTTTTTAATGAAAATCAGGGACGAGACGAGCAGGACCTTCAGACGATGGTAATTGATACGCCATGTCCATTACAATGCAATGCCGCTCAGGATTCTTGAAAAACCCAAAAATTCTGAGCGGCACTACAATTTTGCTGGTCACCTAGAGACATAAGATGTTAAGTCTCATTTGCCCAGTAATTTCACTAGCTACGGCGCCTTTAAGACCGAAACAGTAATATTTACACATTACTGCTTCACGGCAGAAATAGGCGCCGTTGTGGTACCCATAATGTAGCCAGCATCCTGTGCAAAGGAGAATCCTGGTGAAAAATATGCAGAGAAATATGTTTCAATTAACTAAACAAATTATTTAAGTTTTCTTTAGTGTTAATTCCGCCAATATTTGTCTTTAAAACAATTCGACACGTGTTTCGCCTCTACACGAGGCATCCTCAGGACGTGTTGTCTCGCCAAAATCTGGCACGAGACTGAATCAAATGAGCCGGAAGCCGCTCTTTTATACCCTCGTCCCATGAAATGACGCGCTGTGATTGGTCGGCTGTTGTGACGTATTACCCCCGGAAGAGACACGTAACAAAGGTGATGGGACTAAATTTGTTTGTTCATTCAACAATGTAAACATATTGTTATTTTTGTGTTTTATTATTTCTAATTGCTCTAACACATTTAAGCGAAATCCTTTTTCACATGTATGCAAAATATTAAAATTATTATTGTTTCCGAGTGAGTGACCTGTATCAATTAAATGTTTCGCGAAGTTTGATTTTTCGGGATGATTATTCGTAAATGCGGCAATATGTTCCTTTAATCTAATTTCGAAATTTCGACCTGTTTGACCTATATATACCCCGTTACAAGTGTCACAACTTAGTTTATAAACGCCGGATTTTTCGGAATTATTTAATCGATCTTTGCCATTACATATTCGACTGACATTGTGATTCGTTCGGAAGGACACATTAATATTGTTTTTCCTAAATATTTTAGCTATTTTATCCGATATTGGACCAATATATGTCAAACTACCCACATATTTAGTATGATGCCTGAGGATGCCTCGTGTAGAGGCGAAACACGTGTCGAATTGTTTTAAAGACAAATATTGGCGGAATTAACACTAAAGAAAACTTAAATAATTTGTATAATTATGGATTTCCGCAAAGTAACGCCTAATTCAATAAATTTTCTCAATTAACTAACAAAAGTCTTATTGAATCGATAAAGATTGGAAAGGTCTAAACAATATCAGATTGGTAAAGAGCTATTATTGACATGTATGTGGGACATGAAGTGCCAACGGCGCGCTCCGGCTTCAGTTCAACCATGCCTGTTCACTGTTCGAGAAGTTGACTGAAGGTGAATGAAGTGGAGCAACTTTGACTCGGTCTACAAGCCGAAAGCTTTTGTATATCGCCCGAACAGTGTAACCCGTTTTACAACAGTTACAGCATTAGGCATCTGCACGCTCAATTGTGTATCGGCGCGGGAGTCCCTAGCTCTGGAGCGGGTAAAGGCCGGGTAAAAGTCTTACCTGGCATCTTTTTTTTGCAATCATTAGTTATTGCGCGTTTTCCTATCAAGTTCAGGTCCAGAATTATCTATCCTCAATATATACAATACATATGTAACAGTAGTTGCCCAACTTACCGACGTCATTAGCAGCCTTGACAACACATTCGTATCTGACGTCATCTTGAAGCCCGGTGAGCACCACGCTTGTCTCACTGGTGTCTAGCTTCTCTGGAACCTTCGCGCCATACGCCCGCCAAAATACGCGGTAAAGGTATACTGTTTGAGGGTTCTTCATCGGAGCATCCCAACTAAATGTGAAAATTAATTTAAATTATAATACTGACTCGATATACTGTCCTGACTCATGCTCGAGCTTGACTTGGATAATGGCAGTCGCTATCTACACATAAATATATGAAATTTTGAGGTTATATAATATGGTCTGTTATGCGACAAATCTAAGGTATCAATTTTGTCTTAAGATAATTAGCGCGCCCTCTAATCAGTGCAAATAAAAATCTAATAAGTGATCCATTCAGGTACCCACAAGATTTCACAGCCTCCACAGGACGACAATCATCCCATCAGCCTATCCACGCATCTCCATGTGGAGACATTGCGTTTAGCGAGCGCCTGACGAACTCGGCGGATGACGATACATTGCCGGTTTCGCTTACAGCTTGTATCGCTGCGATTATATCGCCGAAGCAATCTTTTCTAAGAGTATATAAAAATACGCGGCATATATACGAAGAAGAGTATATACGAAATATCACCTGCTCGGAGGTGGCGCCTCAGAAATATTTATCACTGAACTATCAATTAGGAGTATCTCAAGATAAAGTTCCGCAAAGTCTAATAGTCCGGCGTCCAGACTACGACATGCCGATGTAGGTAAAGTATAGTAGGCAAAGGTACAAAGTGTGAGGGTTCTTTATCGGAGCGTCTCAACTAAGTGTCGAAGGAAAAAAGGGATAGTCGAATAATAAACACAGTAACAATCAAATTCAAAAAAATATTTACATTAGAATTTTGTATATACATTATTAGTATCAATTAGTTATCCTTTAAAAGTAACAATTAGTTAGAGTGAGAGAGGAGGAGGCTGCCTACTGCTGCCGTATGCGTGAAGGGAAGCGAGACAGACTGGCAACGTAACGCGTTACTTTACGAAGCGGTTTACCCTCCCATATGAAGTTATGACTTCAAAAAGGAACGTCTAACTGTTGCGAAAATGTTGTTAAAGAGTTATATATTACCTGAGTAAAACAGCATGCGGTGTTGGTGCTACATGAGCCTTCAAGTTACGAGGTGGTCCCGGGAGCTTCGCCCCCGAGTCCCGGAAGCAGGCGAGCGCACGTCTGGCGTGTTGGAGCGCGCATGTCTTGGAGACGGGTCCACCACGACACAGCTCCAAACAATTTCGAGGAACCCCCCATGAAGCACAACAGCCGCGGTGATCTAGAACATTCAAACTTTAGGACTACTACTAATAATAAAAGAAATATTGTATTATGTAACGGAACCAGAAAACGTCACACCAGACTCATACTTCTTTTTTTTAAATCGTCCATTATAGGCAGGCTAAAGTCGTTTGAACATACTGCCTAGCAAAACTCATATTAGTGACAATAATATATTTTTTTGTTTCTTGGTCCATTTTTGGAACAGGCAAAGGTTTCGAGCGCATAAAGCAATGTTTTCGGCTTTCTTTTTGTTCTTTTTCTTGTAACGTCTTCGCAATATGTCAAGCCTCTACCAGATGTCTTGCCTTTTATGTGAGTGTGCGACTTTTGAAGTTGGAAGACAGGAAAGAATGAAAGACATTATAATATACATTACAAAAATTAAATTTGTAAACAAAAATTTATGAACCATGCGGGCCTCAAACCCGAACCTTTAGCGTTCACGTTAACAAAATTTGCGGTAGAAGTAATAAGTAACATAATTGATAATCTTTAATATATGATGATATATGATCACACAGCTGAGACATGAAAGCAGTACCTGATCCATCAGCAGCGCATTTCATGAGTTTCTCGAAGTCGTCCATACACTCGGGGCGATCCATTATGTTGTCCATATCAAGGTGGAAGCTGCACGCGTCAATACATGATGATGATACGTTCATCTGTGTAACAAATATAATCACGAATGAGCGGATGGAATTTTTTTATATAAAAGGGGGAAAATTGACGACGTAGTTTCTAATATTGTTACATGACCCATGAACCAAGATCGTCAGACATGTGGGACCGAGAGAGATAAACCCTTTAGCGAACTTATTTGAAATGTTAGTGGCCATATTTCATCATCATCATCAACCGGAAGACGTCCACTACTGGACAAAAATCTCCCCCAAAGATTTCCACGACGATAGGTCCTGCGCTGCCCTCATCCAACGTATTCCGGCGATCTTGACCAGATCGTAGGTCTATCTTGGGGCCTACCAACACTACGTCTTCTGGTACATGGTTGCCATTCGAGGACCGTCCGTCGAACTATGTGCCCTGCCCACTGCCACTTCAGTTTAGCAATCATTTGGGCTATGCCGGTGACTTTGGTTCTCCTCCAGATCTCCTCATTTCTGATTCAATCTCGCAGGGAAACTCCGAGCATAGGCCCTCTCCGTTGCCCTCTGAGCGGCCATGAGCTTTCTCATAAGGCCACATAGTAAGCGACCACGTCTGCGTACCGTAAGTCATCACTGGCAACACAAACTGGTTGAAGACCTTCGTCTTAAGTCACTGTGATATTTGGGACGAGAAGATTTTACGGAGCTTCCCGAACGCGGCCCATCCGAGTTGGATTCGACGAGTGACCTCTTTCGCGAAATTGGGCCTGCCTAACTGGATTGTTTGTCCGAGGTAGTACGTACTCGTCGACAATTTCGAGAGTACATTTCCCAATTGTTATGGCATATTTACATCTTACATATTTACTTCATCTTACTTATTTCTATGTTTAGGAAGACTAGGATGGGAAGTACTATAGGCAACGCAAGTTACTATAAGTTTTGTTATATTCAAATAACTCGTTAGAAGACTACCACCCTATATGAATTTATGCCCAAGATTTTATCACCAATTGAGTTAGCAAATCTCAAATTTAATTAACAACACTCACAATACGCTGAAGCCGTTGACTTAAAACTTATCAAATTATCAAACATAATTGGGTGGAAAACTTTCTTAACACAGTCGATTTGTGCAGCTTATTCAGAACAATACTTTAAGGTTTCATTGTACGAAACGGCTTGTTATTTACTTTGATACCTACTTTTGTTATCACTTCTTCAAAGTCCGAAAGTATAAAGAACTTCTTTGTTTAACTTTGCAGCAACATTTTCACATTGCGATGTAATTTCAAATACACTGTGGAATATTTGGAAGAATCATTTAAGAAAAATAAATCAAACACTCAATAGTTAATTTATAAATATTGCTTCTTTTATATATATTATATATTTACTAGCTGTCCCAGCAAACGTTGTATTGCCGATATTAAAATCGCAATACAAAAGTAACTGTTGATCGTAGATGGGTGAAAATTTGAAGTTGTATGTATTTTTTAATGCTGACTCATAATCAAACAAATCTAAAAAAAATGTAACAAAAAAATCGTGTGTGACCACCCTTTACATTATCAGACCTACCTAATATGCACTCAAAAGTTCATGAAAATCGGTCAAACCGTTTCGGAGGAGTTCAATGTTTAACACCATGACACGAGAATTTTATATATTAGATATTTGTTTATTCTTAAAACTCTTTCATCTTTACGTCTGTTTCACATAAACCTACTGTCTGTATGTGCGTTTTTTATTTTATAATCCTAGCAATAATAACTTTGTACCTACTCCTCTAGGATGCATTTACCAAACTTAAGTAGGTATCTAGACTTTCCTTAATATTTGTACCTAGTTCATCTGTTTGTAAATGGAAATCTAGTTTATATAAATTACTTAATTAGTTTAAATTAAAAAAAAATCTTAATATTATTACCTTATTTATTCACTTCTATTTGTCCAAATATATATTTTCTCTATCTTTTTCTTTTATAATATTACATTACCTAAAGCTAGTTTTAAAATCGCTATTTCTGTTGTATTTGCATAGTTATTAATTTATGCTAAACATGCTGAGTACACACCCTCGTGGAGTTGCAGCCTATCTTGTATTTAGCTGATAGTTTTTTTTGTTTATTATGTATTTGTTGTAAGTCTGTTGTACCTAATAAATAAATTAATAAATGGTTGTGATATATGTTGTGTAATAGGTATTATAAGTATGTAATAACTTGATCATGTTTTTTTGTAGAACAATATATTTTTAGTAACGTAAGTTTTTAAAGTAATCTTCAATTAATGTATTGTAGTGTTTTTCACTTAAGTATACATGTTGAGTTAGCCTGTAAGTGAGGTATACTATTTCTATAATTAAATTTATGAGTGCTCCGTGCGAGCGCTCATCCAACTGAACCAACTGTTCGAGTGACATGTCGATGATAAAATCTTTGTTTGTTTTATTCTACTCTCAGGTTGTGGCTTCATCTACAGTTGAAAACCTGCGCAACCCCAATATTTGCATATTAGGACTTGAGATGTCGCTCTTGCAAATCTAAATAATTTGTAATGTTTTAAAGTGATAACCCTCACTTCTGGGATGAATTGCACAAATAAAATTTGAAAACATAATTTTGTGAATGTTTTTATTTTCAAATTTTATTTCACCCAGAAGTGAGTGTTATTAAAATTTATTATTACTTATTAATTTAAAACATTACAAATGGCTTAAGAGTGTGCTTTAGAATAAGGATTATTAAGGTATGTAACGTTGTTTTCCTCTTTGATAAATAAAAAAAAAAAGAATACGTTTTTTTTGAGACAAAACAAACTATTTGTATCTAGTTGGGATGGGTTTTTATCGATAAGAAATTGAAGAGAATCGCAATGATAATATTTATGTGTCCTTCTATCGCCTATATATATATATATATATATATATATAAGAGATTTCCACGTATATAGTCACTCATCACGATATCTCTGGAACCATTATAGCTAAAGACTTGAAATTTGGTAGGAATATTCCGTTCACCGAGTAGAGGTCAGCTCAGAACGGATTTTTACGAAATTCCACCCGCATTTTTTTTATTATAAACAGAACAACGTCTGTCGGGTCAGCTAGTAGGTATATATACGAAGACGAACTTATGAAATGCTGTTCGGTAAAGTAGTCAAATAGATATTTTGACATTAGGACTAACTGGTACATACTAATGGATGTATTCCCGCTTATGTGTTGTAATACCTTTAGTATCATTATTAATGAGTCTGTTGTAGAACATGTATCTTGTATGTGCCTAATCAAATAATCCTCTCTCGTTGAACAACAAGTTAATATTGAAGATGTTTATTAAATCAATTCCTATTAGGAGTATTTTGAAATGATTTGCACACTTATCGCAATTGAAGTTCCTAATTTATCTTTTGAATTCAATTTTGGACACAGTTTCAAGTGTTTTCCAATACCGTTCTGTAAATCATTCTGTAAATGATATATTATTCAAACAAAACAAATCTTATATCTATATTTACAATACTACGACTACATAAAATTAAAACTATCATTACGTGGAAGCGTATCAAGAATACTGGCAGCATTACCGCGTTGGATAGCAAGGCTGATCCGTTGACCAAAATAGCTGCCAGCGCTTGGGTTTCCAGTAGCCTTATTGAGGCGCGAAGATAGTATTTTGAATATTCTCCGCGCCTCTGGGCCCCACGGGCCAAGTGTCTCGACACCAAACGGCACAAAGATGTATGACTCACTGAGACCAACATATTTGCGACGCTTGCTGTCTTCGGCAGTCGAAGCAGCAGACCCAGCACCAACTGATATATGCTTTTGTAATTCAATTTTAGTTTATTTAGGCACAATTCATTTTACCTGCGCACAGCACTCGGTGACGTTGTGGTGAGGAGTGCTGGACCGTAGTCTCACACTCACGGGTCGTAGAGTCTTGCCAAATGCGTTTTCTGCGTGGCAGAAGTAGTCTCCCTCATCAGCCTCCGATATCTTCTTTATGGTTAGACGCATTGTGTATTTCGTTTGATCCTGTCGAAATAAAATAAATTTTAAAACTAGGTTGCATCATATTAGGTAAGAGGCTTAAGTCAAATTTAACGTTAACAGTTACGCTGTAAAGACAGCCCATGTTAAAGAACATAGACTGCGGAATGTGTTGCACCATCGTATTCGTTGGCATAGTTAAAGTTAAAAAGTAAAATATCAAGTTAGTATCGAATATTTATTTGAGACTTTTGACAGGTCGCTATTTAGTTATTTAACATTTACAGTAGCTTTAACTGGCGAAGATTGGACGGTTTCGGTTAACAGTTAAAGTTATGACGTCATCTAAAAATGGTCAAATGGTGCAAAACATTTTTTGCTTAACCGGTACTTTAAAATGTTTGCTATTGCTAAAGTTAGTTGTACGTCACTCGGACGGTTAGCTCAGTTGGTTAGAGCACTGGCACGAAACGCCAGAGGTCGTGGGTCAAATTCCCGCCTCCAACCCCAGCCTAAGACTTCGGGTAGCTGACATTAAACGCAATTAAAAGCATTTTGAAGACAGGAAAATAGATGTCTTTGCAACGAAAATCAACAATCAAACGGATTTGACAGTATAGTGGAGGATTTTGAATAACGAGCAGACCTGAGGAGGCCTATTTTTGTTTCGGAAGTGCCACAAACGAGCGTACGTATACCTACCGGTCACTTCATGGTATGTAATAAAACGGCCCATAGTCTCTTGTAGCACGAGAGGAATCACAAAAGCGTAGCCGACCTTACGTACGTATGAATGACAAATGGAGTAAGAAAGTGACAAGATGGTATCCCAGGGAAGAGAAAAGGAAAAGAGGTAGACCCCAGAAAATGGGAGGACGATATCAGGGAAGTGGCAGGAGTAACTTGGAACAGAGTGGCTCAAGAAAGATACGAATGGAAACGTTTTGAGGAGGCCTTTGCCGATTGGCAATTAGATCCACATAAAATAAAAAAAATACAAATACTAGAATAAGTTATTTTGTTTCTAACGTTTTATGTTTGTTTTAGAGTATTGTTAGTTATGTTTTTTAGTTAAGATCTGAATAAAGGCTATATTATTTTTATTATTAATGAGAAAACCAAAACACATCGGTACGTGACGGATGAGGATCGAACCAGGGGCTCCGATGTGAGAGTAAACACTTCTATTATCCGTTAGCAGTGGGAGGCTCCTTTGCACAGGATGCCGGCTAGAATATGGGTACCACAACGGCGTCTATTTCTGCCGTCAAGCAGTAATGTGTTCACATTATTGTGTTTCGGTCTGAAGTGCCGTAGCTAGTGAAATTACTGGGCAAATGAGACTTAACATCTTATGTCTCTCTTATGTCTTAGGTGTCGAGCGCAATTGTATTGCCGCTCAGAATTTTTGGGTTTTTAAGAATCCTGAGCGGCACTGCATTGTAATCGGCAGGGCGTATCAACTACTATCAACCGAACGTCCTGCTCGTTCCGTCCCCTATTTTCATATCCTTCTTTGAAGTCAGTTAAAATGAGATGAAAAATAGAAATAGAAAACTTCAAAATGGCTGAATGTCAAAACCCGCGAAAGCAATTATTCGTGTCTAAATATTAACGTTTTTCATTGCTGTAACTTGTTTTGCTTCTCCAATTAATATTGCCGAGATTCGATTACTCGCTGCTGTTATTTATTCATGACGTTAATATACTTAATTATTAGCCATTTGCGGAATATTTTTAGCGCAGGAAACGATTTTATGAAGTTTGAACTACAATATTAATTATGATGTACAAATGTTGAATATATATTTGAAACATTTTTAAAATGATAACCCTCACTTGAAGGCTTAATACACAAATAAAATTTGAAAACAATTTTTTTTATGAACGAACGGTCTCGAACCCACGACATCTGGCGTCCCGTGCGAGTGCTCTGCCAACTGAGCTAACCGTAACAAAACATACAAGATTTTATGACGATACGTCACTCGAACGGTTAGCTCAGTTATATTTGAAAGTTGTAGAGCGAATATGCTTTCAGCATGCCAGACAGTTGTAGATCACAGTGATAGTAAGCAATACTTTCTAACAGAAATACACTATATTATTATAGTATGTAAGTAAAGAGTCGCTTTTAAACTTCGACTGCTATATCTATACATTGCCGCATTTACTCCAGTTGTTTAAAATATTTTAGGTGGATAAGCAGCAATGTAAAACATTTATTCTGTTCAGGTTTGATTTAGACAGTGACAGTCGACACGACTAAGGAGAAAAGTTAGCTTACATTATCTTTAAGCACACATTTGCCGTTCCACTATCGGACTGCGAATTATGTGTCCTCATATGTATATAGAAAGAAGGCTATAAGTGATGAACATTATGCAAGGTGCATGGTTACTGATATCTTTGATAGAAATTTGATTGTCATTCTATACCTCTGTGTCTGGTACTAGCTGTATGCTGTAGTTGGGTCCATCAATGACAGGTGTCCTGCCATTAGGGTCTCTCCAGAACGCTATGGTGGGTTTTGGAAGCGCTTCCACTCGGCATTCCAAGATAACAGAGTCGCCAGCAGCTGCCATGGTGATTCCTGATGCTTGGATTGATGGGACATCTGTTTTGAAAATGAATGGTATGATTAATGACTTCTTTTTCTTTTTAATTTACAAAAGTAAGTCAATACGTTAGAGTAATTTTCGTGCATCACTTTACATACATTGTATAAAATATAATGTAAAATGTTGTAACTGTAAATATAGATTAGTGGAGAGATATCCTCAAAGCTTTCTAACGGCCGTTCCCAATATACTATTTACATATAGAGATAAATTACTACCTTCTACTGTCAGTAATTAGCTGTCACTAATATGAAGCTGTCCCAATATACCCGATAAGTCATTCTTATCGCCTATATTTGGACGCATGTATTGCAATTTCCATACAAACTTCTATCGCTGGTAAGCTATACGTCGTCCCATTGTCAGACAGCGGGTACGGATAAGGTGAGTTACCGTCGATAAGTTTATTTGGATAGAAAAGTCAACGATAGTTACGATTTTTATCTCAAGTAAGAGATAGACTGAATATTGGGAACGGCCGTTAGTGTTCCAAGTAATGTTATATCTATTTTGAGCAAACTTTTCATATAAATGTAAACGAAGTTTTGGGAGTGTTCAATCATTACTTATTAAGATTTCTGGCATTTATTCCACCATAATATTGTCGCTAGTAGACCGTAGCCAACGTCAAACACAAAATCCAAAGTCAAACACAACACGAAATTTTATGACCGTTTATTTATACAATTTGTTATGTTTTTAAAGTGATAACCCTCACTTCTTAATACACAATTAAAATTTGAAAACAATTTTATGAACGATGCGGGACTCCAACACGCGACCTCTCGCGTTCCGTGCGAGTGCTCTTCCAACTGAGCTAACCTTTCGAGTAACGTATCCGCATGGCTCATTAAATTTTGTTTTCAAATTTTATTTGTGTTTATTTATATTTAAGACACATCAAGATCTTATAAAATAAAATACAGTATTATGGTCATCTTGACACATAAGATGTAAAGTTTCAGTGGCTTATACTACTACTCGGTTGGGTCGAGTTAGTAAGTCTTTTGTTGGGCGATGTATATGCTTCTACAATATGATCTCAGAAAATGTACAAAACAAATGTGTTACGAAATTTAAAAGAATTGTTAAAAAACGTTTGTGTGGGGAAGGTTATTATAGCATAAACGATTTTCTTAATGACACCACGGACTGGGAATAAAGCGAACACCCTCAGGCTCTTTAATTATAAATGTTTATTGTACGATATTACATTGTAATCCATATTTTATATTAAAAAAAAAAGCCCGCTGAGTTTCTTGCGCCCATTCTTCTCAGGTCTGAGGCAGTCTCTTTTGAATGGGTGGAAGATTTTGACGTTCAATAAGTGATTTTAAATCCTATGTTGAATAAAAATATTTGAATTTGAATTTGAATTTATAGCTTACGTGATATGTTGATCTTGCGTGACGCCTGCATGGGCGTCCCGTAGCCGTTGTCACCGTAGCATGATATTTGGTCCATGTCCCGCGTCACGTTGTGTATCACCGTAACCATATGCCGGGTCACGTCCTGTCGCACTAAACGACCTGTCAACATATTATGATAAATTAAAAACTATCTATATTTTGATACTACTTATTTTAAACGTGAAAAAAGGAAGTCAATTTAATCTGAAAATGCTTAAAACTTACTTATTTATAATAACTGATTGAACTTAAAGCATTGCCACAGAATATGAATAAGTAAGTAATGTGTTAATTTGACATTATTCATAATGGTCCGCTTACTTAAAACAGCTGCTACAGAGTGTTATTTCACATTCTGACTTAGGTCAATAGAAGAAGACAGAGTGAGAATTAGCAATGCTTTAAGTTAGCAGACTATTATGAATAAGGGGGTTAATGTAGACATTCGGCATAAAATTAACATTTATTTATTTATTTATAGGACAACCAGTAGTTGTTACATTCTAATATGCTTAAAATATATCAAATATTAACAAATAATGAGTTGAATGTACAACAAATTAAGGTGTCACAACATGCACAGTCTTTGCTTCCGTGACACCAAGAAAACAATTATATAAAATAAAACAAAAATTGTAAAATCAAGATACGAATTTGAAAAGAAGGAAAAAAAAAGAAGAAGAAGAATATTGATCATATTTTGGCATCTCGTAATATTTATTTCAACATTCAACATTAGATACGCGAATGAAGCCCTATCATAAGGACAGGAAAAAATCTATGCATAATTACCAGGATGCTAACTGGGTACTATCGCCTAAACAAGCACCTCAGTGTGGTCAGAATCAAAAACAATAAAACTTGTAGATTTTGTCTTGAGGCTCATTAAACACCTCTTCATCTGGTCCGCGATTGGGGCCCACTTTTTTTTTATGATTATATGGGACGAGACGAGCAGGACGTTCAGCTCATGGTAATTGATACGCCATGCCCATTACAACGCCGCTCAGGATTCTTAAAAAACCCAAAAATTCTGAGCGGCACTACAATTGCGCTCGTCACCTTGAGACATAAGATGTTAAGCCTCATTTGCCCAGTAATTTCACTAGCTACGGCTCCTTTCAGGTTGAAACACAGTAATGCTTACACATTACTGCTTCACGGCAGAAATAGGCGCCGTTGTGGTACCCATAATCTAGCCGGCTTCCTGTGCATAGGAGCCTCCCACTGGTAAATTAACCTCCCACTTAATGCATGAGCGTAACGTCCGCAAGATACAGCGGTTCGTAAAGGCTGCAGAGTTTAACGACGAGCTATAACTTATAAGTATGAGTGGCGAACACAATAGTTCAATTTTAATCGCGGTGTTACTAGGACTCACCAGGACTAGTCAAATTGCCACCCTCTTCAAATAATAATGTTGTCATGCTTAGCCGAATTGATTGTAGCGTTGTTTCGTAAATGAAATTAATATTTTTACAGAAATTTGTGTAACGATTCTTGAGAAATATAAATATAAACAGAATATTCTATGTAGGACTTTTTAATCTTTCCGTTTAGTATGTCCAATTTGTATACTAGGCTTCTGTTTGTGGGCTATACGATTGAGCCAATTTGAGTTAGAGCTTTTTTTTATGACAATGAGGGACGAGACGTGCGGAACGTTAAGCTGATGGTAATTACCATGCATAAAGGCAGGGCGTATCAATTGATACGCCCTGCCTTTTATAATGCAGTGTCACTCAAGATTATTCAAAAACTCAAAAATTCTTAGCAGCACTACAATTACTGCGCTCTTCACCTTGAGACATAAAAATATGTCATGTATCATTTGCACAGTAATTTCACTAGCTACGGCGCCCTTCAGACCGAAACACATTACTGCTTCACGGCAGAAATAGGCACCGATGTGGTACCCATAATCTAGCCGTCATTCGATGCAAAGGAGCCTCCCCATGTCACCTTCATTTATATGAAGCAATCTGGACCTTAGAAAAAAAAGCAAACCGGAGTGACACAGACAATGATGATAGAAGAAGGAAACAGACGAGAACCTCTGTGAAGTAAAACTGCTTGATTTTCTTTTAAGAAGTCTTAAGACCGGTGGCCCTTCAGTGATTCATATGGAGTTGTGAGGGCGCACAGGCTACGGTTATCATCAGGCCATCTCTTATTAAAATAAAACCACACTCACCCGAAATATACAACGATATGGTTGGTGTTGGGGTCCCCATCGCGATGCAAAGGATAGTCATGCTGGAGCCTTCCACTACCAGGTTCACAGGGTTGATTGTCGGCGGCTGTTTCATAATAACACATAATATTTATATTTTATTAAAAATAATGCTAAGTGAGTTTGTTGCGCTGTTTCTTCTCTGTCAGAGCGTTATTTGAGTCAGTCATTGAAAGTATGGATAAAAGTTGATATTTCTGAGAGATAAACTTTTCAATGTAGAGATTGTAATAGTTCTGAAGTGTTAAATTCATCAGGGGCAAATAGAACACCACAATTACTGCCTAACCTATAGAAATCAAAATAGGACGGATCCAAAGTGACATAGCTGCAATCAATATGTTGCCTGAAAGGTGACTTACGGCCGTTTTCAATAACCTATCTATCCTTAGTTTAACGTACATTTCAATAATCTGTCTTTTTTTTTCAATAAATGTGTAACACTCGCGTTAATTATAGAAAATACTAGAAAGAGAGAAAGTTTGCACATTTCCATAAATAACCAATTATTCTAAAATGTACTTGCATTTGTCAATTAAGAATTTTTTTATGAAAGAGTAGGTTCCATTACATTCTCTTGCAGCATCCGAGGAATCACAAGAGCGTTGCCGGCCTCTTAAAAAAGTGTACGCTTTTTTAAGGTACCTATGTCGTACGAGTATCGTCTTGGAAAAACCGCACAAGAAAATTCATTCCACAGCTTGGTTGAACGTGGAAGAAAGTTCAATTAATTTATTAATTAATTAAGTACCGTTAATACTTTCCTGAACATCCTAATGGTGTCAATTAATTACTCCGTAGCGATAACGTTCGTATCGTTCCGTAGTGGCATAATGAGCTACGAAGTTCAAATGAAATAATTGCTCAGCGGAGCGTGTCAGCGGTTTTAAGATATTAACTTGAATGTTATAATGAATGAGTTATTACTCGCAGTGTTAATTCATACTGGTGCTATAAAAGAGTTAAATGAATAAGGCGAGTTATATTTAATGAAATATATGAGCTTAAGAATTGCTTGGGGGAGGTACTTGATCTATTGTGCTGCCGTGTTAGAACGTTTTCTGGCATTTTCAATTAGCATTTCACAAATTTAAAGTACAGTCATATTTGAAAATAAACAAGGCGGAATTTAGACGGTATATATTATTGTTTGTGTTCCGCATGTAGTTCTTGGTTTATACGTACCGGTGTTTGCGGTTCATATCTAGTTTCGTGTTTATACCAATTTATGTACCGACGTTTGCTAGTTTCTTGTTTATACCAATTTATATGCCGATGTTTGCAGTTCATCTCTAGTTTTTTTGTTAATACCAATTTACGTACCGATGTTTGCGGTTCATATCTAGTTTTTTTGTTAATACCAATTTACGTACCGGTGTTTGCGGTTCATATCTAGTTTCTTGTTTATACCAATTTATGTACCGATGTTTGCGGTTCATATCTAGTTTCTTGTTTATACCAATTTATGTACCGATGTTTGCAGTTCATATCTAGTTTTTTTGTTAATACCAATTTACGTACCGATATTTGCGGTTCATATCTAGTTTTTTTGTTAATACCAATTTACGTACAGGTGTTTGCGGTTCATATCTAGTTTTTTTGTAAATACCAATTTACGTACCAATGTTTGCGGTTCATATCTAGTTTCTTGTTAATACCAATTTACGTACCGATGTTTGCGGTTCATATCTAGATTTTGTTTATACCAATTTACGTGCCGATGTTTGCGGTTCATATCTAGTTTATTGTTAATACCAATTCATGTACCAATGTTTGCGGGTCATATCTAGTTTTTTTGTTCATACCAATTCACGTGCCGATGTTTGCGGTTCATATCTAGTTTTTTTGTTTATACCAATTTACGTACCGTTGTTTGCGGTTCATATCTAGTTTCTTGTTAATACCAATTTACGTACCGATGTTTGCGGTTCATATCTAGTTTTTTGTTTATACCAATTTACGTATCGATGTTTGCGGTTCATATCTAGTTTCTTGTTTATACCAATTCATGTACCAATGTTTGCGGGTCATATCTAGTTTTTTGTTCATACCAATTTACGTGCCGATGTTTGCGGTTCATATCTAGTTTTTTTGTTTATACCAATTTACGTACCGATGTTTGCGGTTCATATCTAGTTTCTTGTTTATACCAATTCATGTACCAATGTTTGCGATTCATATCTAGTTTTTTTGTTTCTACCAATTTACGTACCGATGTTTGCGGTTCATATCTAGTTTCTTGTTTATACCAATTCATGTACCAATCTTTGCAGGTCATATCTAGTTTTTTTGTTTATACCAATTTATGTACCGATGTTTGCGGTTCATATCTAGTTCCTTGTTTAAACCAATTCATGAACCAATGATTGCGGTTCATATCTAGTGTGTATTTGAGATAAGTGACGAACCGAGCAACGATTATCTGGTTGTAAGTGATACGCAAGGCCCGTTACACTGCAGTGCGGCTAAGAAATATTGATTGAACATAATGCCTCATGGTAGAAAAAGAAGGCGCTAATAATGCAATTAAGCAACGGTATTATTGTGGTAGAGTGGCTGTTTTAATTTACAATAAGCACATTCTGACCTGATAATACAAAAACGTATGTTTTAGACTTTTGCTATTGACGATGTAAATGATAAGCGATTTTAACATACCCAATGGGCTATTGGCACATTTGATTTCTATTTAAAACAATCGGCCAAGTGAGCGTCGACTAGCACGTTTAGGGATCCTCGTACAACAATAAAGCGATATAATTAGGACATCATCCCCTTCATCTGGATGTGTGGCGTCCCTTTACAGTGCGGTTTTCAAGGAACTTTCTTTCCACGTTCAACCAAGATGTGGAATGAATTTCCTTGTTGGGTTTTTTCATGACGATACGACATGAATACCTTCAAAAAAGCACGTCTAAGATGCCGGCAACGCTTCTGTATTTGTTTTTGGAAGAGGAGGACAAACGAGCCTACGGGTCACCATTTGAGATTTTCACCAATAATAGTTTGCTGATGATACTTATTTTTAAAGTGACGTGCAGATATTGATGACGAGGTAAACAATGCACTCTCAAAGATATTGCGTTGGTTTGAGACGAATAATCTGCACTTAAACAGTAAAAAAAACTAAGTGTTTACGGTTCATTACACCAAACACAGCGTAGGTACAAACCAACGTATAAACGGAAATTGGAACTTGTGGACACTATAATCTTATGCCTATTATGTCTATTAATAAACTTACTTCAACAAATGCTGGGTAAGCTGGGTCGGTCCACGCTAGCAGGGTTTCTGATGGTAGGGAGTCCCCTGCGGCGGCATGCGCTATCACCCACACAACGTATTGGGTGTTGGGAGTCAACTTCTCCAGAGTATGACCAGGTACTGATGTCGTTATCTTCGTCAGGTTGCCTTGTCCTTGGATTGGCGATTTGTAGAATAATCTATGGAGTAATATTATTATATTGACTTCAAATTGCTGTCTTATCAAAAGTAATCTCCTTTTTTTTATTTTTTTTAAGGAACATAAAGTATAATATAATAAAATAGCACCTATAAACCTCTTGGGTTTGTGTGTCCGTACGTTCTATATTGCAACATACCAAAAAAATAATTAATACCATAAAAAATATACTAAATAACCAAATATAAGCAACAGAAAGAAAATCCCTAACCATGACGTATTATTAAAATGAATTCAATTCTTGTTTGCAAACGAATTTTTGATTCGATCTCGCAGGGAAACTCCGAGCATAGCACTTATAAAAATATAAATAAAATAGTAATTGATTGATTAATTCGGCCATTTCCCGTCAAATCACATACACACATTTTTTACGAGGTCAATATTAAATAGCTAATAATATGATTTTATGTTGCACTATCGATAGATACAACAATACATTCTCTGACGAAAACCATAGTGCACTGAGAAATAAAATACTGTTAATGCTATATATACAGGATGGCACTACAAATAATCATACAAAATATTTAAAACAGAAAATATATAAATCTCCCAAAATAAAACAATTTTCAATTAAATAATTTCGGAGCAACCTGTAAGAAATCTAGTAGCCGCGCCCTAATGTAGGCACATCTACTTCGTGCCGTCATGCCACTGCGTTGGATTGATTTTGATTCTTAAATCTATAAATATCCGGACGACCGAGCCTTGCTCGGATTTTTAAGAATGTACGAAACTTGAACAAAAAAAAAAACTAATAGGACATCTGGATTCGAACCGGGGTCTTCTGCTTTCCGGATCACCCAATGTCCCATCTGAGCTATAATAGTCTTGTATATAGTGGCGAAATTTACCTTTGTATTCTAATGTTATTGTAGCTGTTTCTCATTCAAACATGGATAAAACCATTTTTTTTAAATTGAAACCTAGCTAGATCGATTTATCACCCCCGAAATCCCTCTAATAGAAATAATTCTATAGATAGAACGTCGTTGGTGTGTTTATTTAATGTCACCATTATAGAGCGCCAAAAAATTCTATTTTTTTATAATTAAATTTTATTGAGAATTGTAGAGTTATTTGTAAAATATAAAGATATATAAAGCTAATAACTAAACTATTCATACAATTACGAGTGCCGTCAGTTCGCACTAGACACACGTCTCTACTCCAAGTCCCGCTGAGTCACACCAATTAATATTAAAATTCGATAATCTGTCGCACTTTATGAAACTATGTTAAAGAATTAAACAGTACTGAACTTTTAAATAACAGTAAAGCCTTTTTTATGATAATAAGAGATGAGACGAGCAGGACGTTCAGCTGATGGTAATTGATACGCCCTGCCCATAACAATACAGTGCCGCTGAGGGTTCTTGAAAAACCCAATAATCAGAATTTTCCGCTCAGAAGCGGCTCTACAACTGTACTCGTCACCTTGAGACATAAGATGTTGAATCTCATTTGCCCAGTTATTTCACAAGCTACGGCGCCCTTCAGACCGAACGAAACACAGTAATGCTTACACATTACTACCTTACGGCAGAAATAGGCACCGTTGTGGTACCCATAATCTAGCCAGCATCTTGTGCAAAGGACCCTCCCACTGGTTTATCAGTAATTAATAAACATCTAAAGGAAAATTTAAATTGAAAGTAATTCACAAACACACACAAATACCACATCCTATTATAAATATTTTAAATCCACTATTAGAAGTAGGTTCTACAATAATATAATTATAACCTAACTTACATTCTGCGGATTTTGTGATGTATTAAATAAATAATTTGTTAACTTACGTATAAGTTATCTTTTCGTCTGGCTGTGAGAACAGCGGTGGTTGCCAGCTGAGTGACAACCAGGTCGCCGAATGAGACGCGACTGAAAGAGAGTGCGGCGGTGACGGAATACCAGATACCTCTTTGTTCTCTATATCTGTTGGAAAAATGCAGTATGTGATCAACAGTGTTTCACACAACTGGAAATCAAAAACTTAGTAATATTCATCAAGACATGTAAAAAAAAATAACGTAAAGTTAGGTGGTCGTCACTATAAATTACTGAATCTACCATATGTTCAGACAAAGTAGAGCTCATGAGAGGAACATACAAGAAACTCAACGGCCACTCTTCTAAAATACATCAATGAGTATATAACAAAAGCGGTAATTGATTTACAAATTAATTTATTCGCAGTCAAAAGAATTAAATCAAATTTTGCTTCGAATGCTTTCCTTCACCGCAGTTTGAAACTATACAATAACCAATTGTCTCACTTGGAACCATTTACAACTGATATAAGAATCTTTAAAAAATCATTAATTAACGATTGTTTAAAACAATGTTTCTTTTTTTCTCTTTATTGTTTTCTTTTTGTATTTGCGTTGTGTTATTGTTAATTTAAGTCCTTACTTATAAAGTATTAGAAACAGATTTTTTTTTGTACATGGCTGTATGCAGCCAAAATAAAATAAAAAAAAATAAAAAAAATTAAATTATTTTGTAAGGTAGGTACTCCATGCAATATAATATGAATCACGTTCAGGGCTAAAAGCCGATTTAAGTATCAAATATTTCATTAAAAGTTATAAAAATAAACTGTTTAAATATAAATTATAGTATATTGGATGCATCGACCTCTTAAGCTTTTAATTTATTGTTCATGTAAGGATAGTTCGTGAACATGATGACAGCGACAACCTGAGAGTTGAACAAGACATATACAAGATTTATCAACGATGAGTCACTCAAACGGTTCGGTTAGCGGAAGATCATTCATAAATCTTGTTTTCAAAATTAATTTGTGTATTTAATCCCAGAAGTGAGGGTCACTATAAAAAAAAGTGTGTGTACTTATGTTTGCACGCAAGAAGTTATACTTCTTTGGCCTATCGAAGCAATAATCCTTAAAATTATTTATTGCTCCTGCTATTCTACGTTTGTAGAAAGAACAATATTGTAAAAATATTGCAAAAATAGCTTAAATAACGAATACGGCTGTATGGGCTTGAACCCTTTGCCTGTCGTTATAATGGACGAAGAAACCAAAAATAAATACCGAATGTCACAAAAGTCAGAAAATTTTAGGAACCACCTTTAATGTCTTGTTACTTTTGTGTTAGAGTGATGCGCGCGCATCTTAAAATTTCACTCTCATCATTTTTTCATAACGCGCCTATAGAAGTATAACTTCAATAACAAATTGTTTATGATTGTCGAGGTTATTAAGCATACCTTCAGTAATATTGAGAAGTAGCATGCTGGATGGAAGTGACGTGCCGTGGTCGTTAGCTGCGAGTACGAACACGTGGTATGTGCTGTTCACTTCTAGATCTTCGATGCGGGCCATAGTCTGGGTCACGTTCATTTTCTAAACAAGATTATTAACAACATTAATGAATAGTTTTTGAAGTGAAACTTCTTTATCGACGTATGAGACAAATTTTATAGCGAATCGTCACGATTTTAGGTTACGCGCCATGTTGTTTCTGATTTAAGTGTCACAGTACTGACTAACAACGTCGAGAGGACCTACGAAAAATAAGACAGCATGTATGAAAAATTTAACCAATAAGTGGCCCTAACTCTAAAAAAAACTCAAGAACTAGACTGAACGAAATCGAATGAAATATATTCCCGTTACCGTTTGAGCGTTACCTCAATGGCGCCTATTTCTGCCGTGAAGCAGTAATGTGTAAGCATTATTGTGTTTCAGTATGAAGGGCACCGTAGCTAGTTTAAATACTGGGCAAATGAGACTTAACATCTTACGGCTCAAGGTGACGAGCGCATTTGTAGTACCGCTTAGAATATTTTGGGATTTTTAAGAATCCTGAACATTATAATGGACAGGGTGTATCCTAATATATCCTGAATATTATAATAAAATATATAATCCTGAATATTAAATTACCAGGAGCAAAACGTCCTGCTCGTCTCGTCATATATTGTCATAAATGTCTCAAAATGAACTCAATCTTTATATAAGCTATATGTACAATGTATACACAATAGGATTTGAAGTTTCAGATAAAAGTCTGTCTGGTACTACGGCAGTTCCAATCCGTAACATTTAATACTGCACTGAAGCTTATTGTCCGTCGAGAAATAGATCAACCACAGACCGCTGATTAAACTAGAGACGTATTGGTTCTTTCAAGTTTTTTGTTATATTTTTAAAATTATTTTGGATTTTTTTGTTATAAATGGACATGACCTAATAACTGTTTGCAAATCCGTATAATTATTTAGTAGCTTTGATAAAGGATTGGTCTCCGCTACGCTCAACTAGATACCGCACTACCTAAAAACAATAGTTTTTTATAACGGCATCTATTAGATGCTTGTGTGTGGCATCTTGAGTCACAATGGCGTCCTTCAAATTTGTTAACAAACGCTTCGTGTTAATTTACATTGAAATTAATAAAATACAAAATAGTTACTGATGATATGCGATCCCAGTGTCTTTCTTATTTCTTGTGGTATTATTTTAACAAAGTTTCAATTATTAGCAAAATTTAACAGAACATATGGCACGTTAACGTCACACATTGTTCAAGACTGGCTCGAGTATCTAATTATCCAAATATAACAGAGTTTAGAGCAAGTATGGCATAGACTATAGATACTATTTAAAGATTTATTTTTATTTTTGTTCAATAGATACTATAGAACAAAGTTTTTATATATTTTTTAATTTAACCTTTTATATATTTATATAAATACATGCTATTTAGTATTAAAACTATAAGGTGTACATACCTTTGAGTTAAGTTTAAAATATTATAATATAAGAGAAATTGATAATATATTTTTAATATAATAGTATAAATAATATATCGTAGTGAGAATAATTTGTAACTACGATCGAAAAATAATAAAAATTACCAAATAATTAAAAAGAAAATTTCATATTAGAAATTATATTTTTTCGTAAGCTGGTTCATATTTATACTTGCTGAGCCAACAAACCGATTTAGTTGTATAAATATAAATGATTTTTAATCTAACTCTGTCAAAAATTAACCAAAAGTTACATTTTATTTAAACACTCCCCAATCCGGCCCTGGCTTTGGATTACTTCCTACGCGTGTATGAAAAGATTGATTAAATTGGAGTTTCAAAAGAAGTTTCCTTTGTATAGTGAAGAAATAAACTTGTTTTTGTTTACAATACAAAACTTTTGTCCGCTCCTGTAGCTATGTACGTTGCTTTACTCTAATAATGAACACGAAAGAGGATACAAGGAACGTGTAATGTGGATGGGAATCATATATATGTCTGGCCATAAATACTGTTACAATTATTGAAAATAAACAAAATATTAGGTTTGAATTTGGAATCTGTGATTATTATATGAATGTTCATTGAGTTTTCTCATTATGACGCCAATAAGTCCCGCAAAGAGGATGTAATACTACGTAATAAGAGGTGGGACTGCCTATGTAAAAATTTAAATTTAGTTTAGTATGAAACGTGCAGTCATTTTGACATAAGTTTGAAATAGTAGTAATAACAGTATAACGATTGGCCAGGAAGTATAGAGGAGGTTTTGTTCAAGAGAGAGAGAGCGATTGACACCGATTGAGGAAGAGTAATTCTTACTCTCGGGCTTCCCTACTAGCCTTGTATCGTGCAGGTTTTTTTTAAATCCAAGATGTCCGCCGCGCAAATTAATGATTTCAACAATATGGATATCGAATCCGATGTTCTCGAGGGTGCAGAGAACGAAATTGGGATCACTTATGAAATCCAAGATGGCCGCCTCGCAAATTTAAGATTTCAACAATATGGATATCGAATTCGAGGTTCTCGAGGGTGCTGAGAACGAATTTGGGATCATTTTTAAAATTCAAAATGGCCACCGTGCAAATTTATGTTATCAACAATATGGATATCGAATCCGAGGTTTTCGAGGGTGTAGAGAACGAATTTGGGATATTTTTTTAAATCCGAGATGGCCACCACGCAATTTTTGATTTCAACAATATGAATATCGAATCCGAGGTTCTCGAGGGTGCAGAGAACGAATTTGGGATCATTTTTTAAATCCAGTGTCTATGTGCCTGTTAAATTATGGACGGTAAGTTCAGGAGGTGCCTATTGATATTTCATATCGAATGAAAGTATGAAAAATGCAGTTGACGCATAGTGTTAAGTCTGTACTAAGCAGTATATTAAAATAATTCAGAATTCCTACAAATAAAATTTCGAGACATTTTATTTTCATTTCAAATAGATCTATAATTATTTCTAGGCAACTAAGTTATCGGCGGTTTAAGTAGAAAATTAATTTTAAACATGCCATAATTTTAAGCCACCACTTATTTATTACTGTAATTTGAGAAGGATGAACTCAAGTTTTCACTGGATTGTATATTATATTAAATTAGCTGACCCAGCAAACGTTGTATTGCTATAATATAAAGTAAAAAATAAAATTTTTGGGTTGTAAAAAGTAGATGCAACCCGAAAGCAAAACATTCTCAGACCTACCAAATTTATCGTACTACAATAATTATTGTACGTATTAATCCATTGTCATCTTGCAACACTATAGCGGATTTGTGGATTGAAAATAATAATATAAAAATCGCGATACAAAAATAGGGGTTGATCGTAGAGGGTTGAACGTATAGGGTTGTATGTATTTTTTAATGCTGTATCACAGAAAAATAAATACAAAAACTTAGGGGTTATGTTATGTAAAATGCTTAATGTTAAGGGTGGCTCTTAACATTTAGGGGGATGAAAAATAGATAGCAGCTGATTCTCAAACCTACTGAATAAGTTTATAAAATTTTGTAAAAATCAGTAAAGCCGTTTCGGAGGAGTAAGGTAACTAACATTGTGGCACGAGAATTTTATATCTATACTAATATTATAAAGCTGCAGTGTTTGTTTGTTTGTTTGTTTGAACGCGCTAATCTCTGGTACTACTGGTCCGATTTGAATGATTCTTTCAGTGTTGGGTAGTTCATTTATCGAGGAAGGCTATAGGCTATGTTTTTTTTTTCAAAATTAGGGATCCGTAATAAAATTGCTATTTTGTAACACAAGGTGTAAAATCGAAAACCTATTTTTGCGTGCGCTGCAAAAACTATTGACAATAGAACAAAATGATGTACAGGCTATAATATAGGCAATATTTTATTACTTATAAAACTATCGCGTGAATTATACTTTATATGGCAAAACAACGTTTGCCGGGTCAGCTAGTATAAGATAAAAATAAGTAGACTTTATTCCCGAGCCCTCGAAGCTCTCAAGTAATCTAGAAAATGTAATCTGCAGTTTCAAACTGTTTGCTGTTATTATGTAGGTAATTTAATTTGTACGGTTATATCCTTTACTTACCGTTCCCAAGTTATTCATGGCCAGTAATGAACTTAAGGAATAATTGTATGATTAATTACTTCAATGCAAGCCCGGTAGGTACAAACATTAATATGATGAATATGGATGTTTGTTGCCGAGTCATGGATGTTTTTTATATATTTATGTATGGTTAAGTAAATATATTGTTGTCTTGTACCCATAGTACAAGCTTCGCCTAGTTTGGTGCAAGATAATTGGTGTATTAGTGTGTCAATATTTATTTATTTGTCCAGTAATTAACTTAAAAGGCGTACTCCCAAACTCATGGGGAGTTCTTATCCATCAGATACCCAAAAAAAGGCGACAGCTCCCACCTCACTAGATACAGAGGTATTGCTATAATCTCTATGTTCTTAAAAATGACCGAGAACCGCACGGCCCCACAGGTCAAAAAGAGCGCAAAAAAAAGAATGCTAGGAGAGTTTCTTCTTCTCTCTCAGAGCGCCATTTGTTTCCGAAGCGGTAGTAATATCCAGTATATTAGAAATAACATCAGAAATAATTATAAAGGAATCAATTTTGAGAAAATAAATGCTTTTTATGCCTTTATGTACTTTTATTACTTTATTAAATAATGTGTGTCAATATTATTATTATTGTAAATGCATTTTCAATAATAAAAATGGTGTTTTTATCATTGAAGTGTTCTATTCCGTATAAACTTTATCTATGTCAAATCTCATACTTATAAGATATTTTAATATATCAGTACTTAAATGCATACTGCTGAAAAGGGCACTGCAGGCTTATCCAAATTCCTATTTATAATCGCTTTAGAAAACTAAGAAATCGAATGAAACTGCAGATACCTCATTGCAGTTAACTACTGCAACTACTACTGCTACTAACTAATTACAGGCAACATTCATATTTTATAAGGTGTCCACAAGCAATAAATCAGATATCAGTAGACTTGCCTGATTTCGATATATTCAATACGTCACCAAACGCGTTAAGAGGTACATTGACGAGGCGTTGGATGAGTGCTTGTTCTCTCGAGTGCTAAATACCTGAATACTACAATCTCCATTCATTTTGTCTTCGTGTATTATATCTATATATTTTTACTTCTTGATTTTTTTTTGTATTTTTGTTCATTATTTGTACACACTTATAGTTTCTTATATGCGAAAACTGTAAATGGTAAATAGATGTATACTTTTTTAACCTATTTATGTCATGTAATACTGCTTGTTTTCCTGATAAAATAAAATAAATAAAATAAAATACTTCAAGTCACAAGTACTTTCAGTACGTCACTATCACACAGATCAAAGCTGCATATTTACAATCACACGCACACATAGCACCGCGCGCCAAGATGACTTGAAGTATTCCATATAAACTAACTGTACGTAGCTTTAACGTGATCATAACTATCGAATTGTCAAATCGTAGTGAATAAAAACACATTATTAATAACAGTAACATTATCAATAATAGTAACAGGGGAGTAAGGGGAGAACGGAACTAACATCTTATCCGACCCAATTGTCAACCTGCTAGACAACAGTAGAGGCTATGGTGACCACCTGACTGGGAAACCGGTTGGAAGTGGCCTTGAAAACTTCTGAAATGACTGGTGCAGAAGACAAGGGGAATCCACTGCACTATTTTCCCATGATAGTCACGTATGAATATGAATAGACAACCTAAGACGAATCAGGAAGCCATGCAACCCGAATAGCACCCGGCGCTGCACTGCGTCCAGGGCAGACAGTGTGAAATGTGCTTTCAGGGAAGGGTCAACGGCAGTAGGTCAAGAGGACGCTCCCCTATTTGCTGAACAGACCAGATCAAAGCCCTAACCAATACTCCCCTCAACACATGTGCCAGAGAAGCAACAGCCAGGGATAACTGGCGTAGAATCGTTCTTCGTTCGACGTGACAACGACTGCTCTGTCAAGAGTAATCCGACGAAGAAAAATCAATAATAGTAAGAGAACAGCAATGAAACGTTTGTTACTTGATCACATGTTTTGCCGTTGATCTTAATTTGTGTTATTTCACTTACGTTATCCAACAGCAGAGTGTTGTAGTAGAACGGTTGAGAATTGTTGTCCACTCTCTGCCAATGCACGATGTATGACGTAGCGTTGGCGCCATCTTGCGGCGCCGACCAATCAAGGAACAGCTTGTCGTGGTTTACGACTGCGTGAAGCTCACGGGGAGGCCCCGGAAGAAGATCTGTCCCTGTTTACGCATATCTTTACTTAAAACAAACTTTTTTCAAATATATCAACTTCTTCTACGATTCATTTTAGTTAATCAAATATCACGTTAAAATTTGTAATTAGTTATCATTTAGCATACAAATAACAGGTTAAAACCGTTTAAATAAAAGACGGAAGCTTTGATATGGAGTTTACTGGCACTCGAAAGATCAAAAATAATTTGATTGACGTACCTAAGCATTACCAAAATAAGTCCACCAATATCTGCAGGGTGAGACAGAGACACAAACGTACTTGGATGGACTATTAAACATACAGTCGGTTAAAATATGTAGCTTACCAGTGGGAGGCTCCTTTGCACAGGGTGCCGGCTCAAGCAATAATCAATTATGGGAACCACAACGGTGCCTATTTCTGCCGTGAAGTAGAAATTGTGTAAACATTACTGTGTTTTGGTCTGAAGGGCGCCGTAGCTAGTGGAATTACTGGGCAAATGAGACTTAACATCTTATGTCTCAAGGTGACGAGCGCAATTGTAATGCCGATAAGAATTTTTGGGCTTTTCAAGAATCTTGAGCGGCACGGAATTGTAATGGGCAGGGCGTATCAATTACCATGAGCTAAATGTCCTGCTTATCTTGTATTTTCATTTAAAAAAAAACTTATTAAAAAATTAAATTCAAGATCATACTAAGCCGGTACTCACCTTCTTCAAAGCACTGTACAATGTTACCGATGTAGGAGACACAAGAGCTGATACTACCGCGGTATGCGCCGGCGCAGACTCCACTACAGGACGCTGGGACTCCGCGACGTGCGCAGCATGACTCGTGGTTACGACCTGCGATCAATTAAAACTTTATAACCCCGCTTGTAACCAAAATATACACCGACATAGCCCAAATTATTACAAAATTGAAGTGGCAGTGGGCAGGGCACATAGCTCGACGCTCGACTGACAGATGGCCGTTGGGACAGTAAAGTCCTCGAATGGCGATCACGTACTGGAAGACGTAGTGTTTGTAGGCCCCCCCCAAGATGGACCGATGATCTGGTCAAGATTGCCGGAATAGATTGGATGAGGGCAGCGCAGGACCAATAGTCATGGCGATCTTTGGGGAGGCCTTTGTCTAGCAATGAACAGCTTCCGGCTGAAATGATGATGATGAAACCCGCTTGACACGAACCTTCGGTATCTATTGAAAAGATATAGTATTTTCTATTTCTCTATGCTACGCTTAACGTCTGATGACGCATCATCCATATACTACCCCCATTTAAAATCTTTGGGCTTTAGCAGTTTATCGGTTTCAAAGTAGGTGGAAACATAACTGGAGAGTTGAAAATAGAAAAGATTATGGTCCTATTATGTCCAAGTTTTTGGTACATATTAAATTTGTCTATGTTACATTTAAACAATTAATAAAAATTTCATGGGCTAGTAAAACTTACAGATAGTCCTAACTAGGAAATAGTAACTTTTCTACTAGCCTTTCTTTACAGAACATATTATGGGGCTACCTAATAAGACCTTTAAATTATCCTTTTTTGATTTCCCAGCATATGTATTTTGTACGTTTTCTGGTATCCTGTTCAAATACCTGTTTTGTGGCAGAACTAGGTTTAGTGTGAGCTACTGCCTTAGAAGAACAATGCATTAGCAATAGATAATATTGATCAAAATAGAAATGCTTTGAGAAAGACCAAACGTTCAAAGATCATAGAAATTATTTACAAACCTCCGGCACCGCATCGTAGTAGCTTGTGAAACTCCTGTGCACAAAGCGGGGCGAGAGTCCTCAAGTCGGACATCTTGGCATCGTAGGAACAGAGCGGCATGCAAACACTGGCAACTTGCACACGTTCACAGCATGACGTCACGTTGTACGCATTTGATACTTCCACTTCCTCTTCAATTGCCTTAATGAGATATTAGCATTATTACTATCCAGACAATAATGTAGCGGAAAGATAAATTTCAAAGATTTTAATTGAAGTTATCTACATTCGTGATGTATGATCAAAACTCGACCTCAATAGTCAATCGTCTTCTACAATACCTAATTCTCAAATAGAAATTTAATGAATTTAAAAATGGGAATCAAAGAAAGAATGAAGATGTTGAGCTAGCTGATAATACAATCAAGGTCTAAATAAGTGCCAATCCTGACAGCTTTTTTAAAAGAATCATTTCACTGGAACGGGTATCTCCAAGATCTAGTATTTCAGATGTCCATAAGAAGCAGTTCATTCTCTTAGCTCAAAGGGAGTCTGTCTCTTCAATTTTATTCATTTTAAAATTACTACAATTTACCTGGCTCTGAGTTCTGAAGATCAGTCTTGGTGAAGGGTTTCCAACACCATGTTCGTTAACGGCTTCCACGTAAATCTCATAATCAGTGTTCGATTCTAAATCTTCTAAGATGTAAGGAGATTGGACCTGAAATATATTAAGACTGTAGTACTCGTACTAGTGTTTAGGCTTATTGTCATGTGATTTTGTAAACATAATAATTGCTGAGTGCCTTGCCAATTCTTCTCAACTAAAGCAAATTTACGAATCACGATGTAATTAAATACGGAATTAACCATTTCAAAGTATTTTAGAAGAAGATTATTTTAATTTGACTTTAAATTAGGGTGTTTGGGAGCTCTGTGTAAGTAATGGCTATTTCTTGTAACTTTCTCTGACAAATATGTTTTCTTTTTTCGCCATTATACCTTACAACTGCGATGGAGGGAATATTTAAGAGAGTATACAGCTTTTATAACATTTATCAATGCAAAAAACTTAAATTTAGATTTGTGGAAGTCAGGATTTATATCAGTTATGAATCGCTTCTTAATCTGCATTTGAATATGGCAATCTAAATATCTTAATTTATTACTGCCACAAACAAAAAAAAAGTGCTTTACTCTCACAGAAACATAAATACCAATCTTAAAGTACCTATTCAGCCTCCCATAGATCGTTTGAAAGAAAAAATCACTGCAACAAACCATACATTGGTTATTGAAATGCTGCAAGAAGGAAGAAGAATGAAATAACAATCTTGGATCACCAAGGTATTTTAGCAAAATATACAATAAATCTTATATTATATAAAATTTGCGGTGTTTGTTACCAAACTCCTCCGATACGGAGTTGTTTGAAATTTGTGTGTACATCGGGTATGTCTGAGAATCGGCCAACATCTATTCTTCATACCCCTAAATGATAAGGGTCACCCACCCCTTACTATTTTTTTTGACAATTTTTTTATTTTTATTTTATTATAATTCAGCATTAAAAAATACACACAACTTCAAACTTTTACCCGTCTACGATCAATACCTATTTTTGTATCGCTATTTTAATGTTATTCTATTCCATTCCTCAATGAAATAATGTAAGACAAAACTTTGACTTAGCCAGAGTGTCATGACTTCCACTTTATCTTATTGGAACTTACTTACCAATAACATAGAAAACTTATTACATTTGACCTAAAAGATCCTGCGCAAGTGCTGATCTAATACTTCCATAGCTTAAGCATTATTCGTGTGGAATGTATAAGCCTTGTATAACTTCTCGGCAATCAGATATCACTCATCACATAAGGATCAATAAATATTTCATCGACAAAAGTCTTATTTTTAAAAAATTCATATCAAATTATATGAATTACATAATGCGGAATCTTATTTACTAATAAAAATTTAAGAAATAGCAAATAATTGATGACCCTCATTTAAAGTAGGACCTAGAATAATGCCCCGGGGGACACCAAAAGAAATCGGGAGGATTTCTTATAATAATTTCGTTCAAGTTGTTGCCTGGTAATTTCTCACATAGACACAAATAACATTGAATATTTCTTACCTTATCTATAGCCCTATAGTCATCTTCATTAGCAAGAGGCTTGTAATGCAGATTATAATACTGGACCGTATCTGGCAGAGTGACTGGCGCTGCCCAGTGGACCACTGTATAGTCCGTGTCGATATTGGTGAGGTGAAGTCGAGTCGGAGGGCCGGGGAGGACTCCATAGCCTTGCAGCAGACAGTTGGTATAACCAGACATAAAGCGTAGACATCTGGAAAAATTACAGAAATAAGAAAAAATTCCAAATAAATAAAATTTTCATCAGAACTTTTTTTGGAGTGAAAACTTCTTTAGCCACATTGGCCACTTATTGGTATGGGAAAATCTGTGTGGAACAATATGTGTTTGCGTCACCGACATGCTCATGACTGGCTCACGCGATAAATAAATAATCAAAAAATAAAATATACAAAATATACATATTTAGACCCTTTTTGGATTAGTGAAATCTCGTGAGTTCGCTTCACCGCATGCTTATAGCAATATATCTGTAGCTATACAGCTGACGTATTGTGCAACATTAGTGCTGTGTATATCTTATAAGTGAAATTGAATTTTAGTGAAAAGTTCGAAGTGTATGTACTGTGTATTGTTGAAATAATTTTATATATAGTTTTTTAAAATAGATTTAGTCTCCCGCGATATCATTTTCATGCTGCCATTTTTATTAAATACGTTTTAATGTGGTTAAACCTTAATTAAATTAGTCTGAAAATCTAATCACTTCCTTTGAAATACTTAATATGATAAAACAGATAAGATACAAGTTTGCAACAGCTGGAAGAGCTCAAAAACATATAATAGCTAATACTTTGAGCTCTTCGAGCTCAAAATCGACATAAGTACACTTTGAACCGTTTAGGTATGGAATTAGCGGGAGGTTGCAGGGATGGCCTCCAGGGTCAACCGTTTTTCTAACTTTTTTATATATCAACTAGTTAAACCAAGTTACAAAGTTACGTACACTAACATGGTACGGTATCACTACAATATAATATAATATAGTATATAATAAGCCCTTTTATTTCTTGTTAACAATAGTTTTTTTTACAGTAAACACCAATTTACATTGTATTTGTAATTTAGTTTTGGTTATTTTTTAGTAATGTGTAAGATTAAATTAAAATATAATATAAACAATTTATGGGTTAACAAGAACCCCTGTATGAGTAAAGGCCTCCTCCAAAGATGCCCATTCTTGTCGGTCTTGTGCTATGGAGCACCAGTCTATGCCAGCTAATCTTTTCAGATCATCTTCCTAGCGGGCTAAGGGTTTTCCCCTTCTCCTCTTGCCTGAAGGACCTTTCCACTGGGTAACTCTTATGGTCCACCTTCTATCAGCCATTCTCGCTACATGTCCAGCCCATTGCCATTTCCGCTTTTGGGCGAAGGTCAAAGCGTTTGTAGCTTTGGTGATGCCTCTTATCTCTACAATACTGTGTATAAAATTTCAAACGATGCGATGGTTAAGGACCTTAGGAGATTTGTGTTTTGAACAAACGAAGATACACTTACTCGTTAACTGAGACTTATTACATCGTTCTTAGGGCCATAAACCGAACTATAACACACGCGTGCATAATAATATTTCACACTAGTGCATATTTTAACTATCCCTACAAAGTTAGGTTAGTACCTAACTGCAAATTAAGTAAGATTAAACAGAGCATTTTCAATTTAACTGGATAATACAGTTTTTTTTGGAACAACAAAGAGGTATTATGCTGCTGAAAATCCATTTACAGTTTTAGAATAAATGTGTCCCAAATTAACACGAAAAAAATAGTATTATCAAATTTTTATAATTCACAATAAAAACCAATGGGAGGCTCCTTTACACAGGATGCCGGCTAGTTATAGGTACCACAACGGCATCTATTTCCTACGTGAAGCAGTAATATGTAAACGTTACTATGTTTCGGCCTGAAGGGAGCCAAGCAAGTGAATTTACTGGGCAAATGAGACTTAACATCTTATGTATCAAAATGACGTTGCACTTGTGGTGCCACTCAGACTTTTAGTGTTTTTCAAGAATCCTGAGTGGCACTGCATTGTAGTGGGCAGGGCTTATAAATTACCATTAGCTTAACGTCCTGCTCGTCTCGTCCCTTATTTTCATTAAAAAATTAGCAACTTAGCTCACTTGTATCCTTTACTACTATATTGTGTCAATGTGAGTATTTATTATATTATTGTTATAGCTATTAAATGTTAGAACTCACTTAAAATGATTGAAGTCCAGCGAAGTAATGTTTCCACTGCAAAGTGGAAGGCACGACTCCGGTAATCCTCTGGAGCGACAGCAAGGGGTGTGGTCCATACCGTTAGCTAGACAACCGAAAGTGACGCCAGCCCAGGGCGCGCAAATCATCAGATCTGTCACCTGCAACTGGTGGTTACAATACGTTCTCTAGGTGATGAGTGCGTTAGTCACAAAGTGCATACGTGAAGGTGAAACACAAACACAAAATGAATATTATATGATGATTTTTGTCGTATACACAAAATGAAGTTTTAACATATACCCTTGTTTCAAATTTTACAATAAATCACAGCCTATGATCAGACCATAAATGAGAATAAAGAGGCCCTGTTATAAATTTTAATACCTGCTCACTCGTAGAGTACCTAAACCATACTTAATTTCCATAGCAAGCATACCTATGAAAATCTCATTTTTTAATATTGTCTCTCAGACAAGATTTTGTATTTTTGTATAATTTTTATCAACAGGAAAGATTTTTTTTGCAGGTTTTAATAAAAGTTTCTTACCGATTTTTAATTATAAATGCATTATTTTCATTTGTTTTTCCAACCAAATTATTTTACAGAAAGACATAGGTTACCTGGCTATGCATCTTAAAAGATACATTGAAATCATAACATATTATCAAATACTCTTATCACTGTATCCCACACGATACATGTGTTTTTTTATAAACTACTCTCATGGGATTTTTACATCATTTTTCTATTCATCTTTGGGTCACAAGAATTACGCCATATGAAAACTGTTTTGATATTCAAAGATTTTTTCTCTACCAAGTAAAGGGCTAAGATAAGATTAGTATTATCTTTACCAATTTTACATGTAGGTACATTATATCAATGGTATTTTTTTAGAAGAGCGCATAAAATAATAAGAAATAAATGGGTTTCTTGCACAGTTTCTTTAATGAAGGGTTGGTAGTTTAATCGACTTCAAAAAGATTTCGAATGCCTCGTCGCGAATTATGTCGGTCTCAGTAAGTCTTACATCTTTGTGCTGTTTGGTCACAAGACATGGCTCGTGGGTCTCAGAGGCGCGGAGAACCAATAAAGTACTATATACTTCCCTCATACTATTAAAAAACTTAGCACTGGGAGCTATTTCTGCCAACGGATCAGCCTTGCTATCCAACGCTGTGATAGTTTTTACTTCATTCTCTTCATAGACATTGTTTTGCTCTAAATAACATAAAAAATCTCTCACTGAATAAATTTTGACTTAATAAATGTCTGATTCCCAGAGATTTCGAATCTCCATTTGCCATCGTCCAAACAAACTTCCCTGGTCGCGTTTAGGTAAATTTTTATGTATGCAAAATCAATTCATGCAGGCTCTTGTTATTGTCTCCTTTTAAGAACATCCATGATCTGAGCCTCTACGTAATCCTTAGCCACCATTTCCATATGAATTATCTCCATAAATTGGCGTATTTATAGTCAACCCACAAACAAAAAACAAGACAAGAGATACACAATTTTACACCATACCTATGGACGATGCGGGATTCGAACCTATATTTCCTGGAGAACCTATATTTATTATCTGGAGGTGATAACGCTTCCAGATCTCTTAAGCCTAAAGGTGTTACCGCTACGCTAAAGACCCGATAGCAGAACCTTCACAAAAATGTTTTGTTCAACTTTCTTAACTTCCCAATAATTAGGATTGACGACCTGTATAGCCGAGTGGTTAGCGATCCTACCTACTAAGCTTGAAGTCCCGGGTTCGAATCCCGGTAGGTGCAAGCATTTATATGATGAATATGGATATTTGTTTCCGAGTCATGGATGTTTAAATGTATTTATGTATGTTTATAATATGTATTTATGTATGTATAAGTAAGTATATTGTATTAAATATATCATTGTCTTGTAACCCACAACACAGGATATATATGCTTAACTTGGGACAAGATAATTTGTGTAAAAAGTGTGCCACTATTATTATTATTGCGTACCTATACCTATTCCATACCTGACTGTAACTAGCTTAAGATCTTTTTTATAATTTTTATTTTAAAATATGTATGGTATTCAAAAAAGTGTCTATCTAAATTAAATTCCTAACCAAAATTTATGAACGATGCGGAACTCAAACCAGCAACCTCGTTGTTAAAGTTGCGGGTTCGAGTCCCGCATCATTCATAAATTTTGGTTACCTATTTAATTTAATTAATCCCAGACGTGAGGGATATCGCTTTTAAAATAACAAATTCTTTAAAGTGTCTAACTAGCTATCTAATTAGGAATTTCATCTGATATGTCGCACTTTCAATTTTAAATATTTTTTTGTTTTTGTAATCGATTATGGGGATGTCGAAATCTATTTTTAAGTGTGAAGACGGCGTAATGACTGTATTCACTAAGTTCTTTAAGACTCACTACACTACTACTACGAGTGTCACCGATCCTTAGAACGAGCTGCCTCTAACAACTGAGTAACTCTGTAATGGATCAAAGGACACAACGGTTCATTGGGGAACGATGCGACGGATGAACTTGCAAGGCGGGGGTCGGAAACGCAAGTGGCTAGCCCAGGCCCAGTCCTGCCGCTACCCTTCAGCCAAATGCGGTCATGGATACGCTCTCTCACCAACAACCTACACAGAACCCGATGGACAAATGTCTCAGGCTGTAGACAGTCGAAAGAGGCGATTCCTGCACTATCGCCCAAACTGACACGTCCACTTATTAGCAGACACGACATCCGAATTATGATCGGCACCCTAACGGGTTACACATCACTGAACAAGCACCTATTTACAATCGGCGTTTCGGACAGTCCTAGGTGCAGGGGCTGTCTAACCGAAGATGAAACGGTCACTCATGTAATCCTGGAATGTGCTGGGGTGGCCAATCAACGGGCATAACCTTAGTAAATACAAGGTCGCTCCAGGAAGTCTGCGAACACCCCAGGAGTGTTCAGAACTTCTCGAAGGAGCTGGGCTGGTTGGAATGACTGGCCAACGCTGCACGCAAAATGGACCCAACTAAGCGGTCTGATTGCGGAAACAGGAGCCCTTTACCAATACCAATACCAAGACTCACTACAAAAAGGAAGCCTAATGGTTAATTACAAAAGTCGATTAGCAGTTACATAACTGGTGTCTATATTCGGCTGTAGTCCACCAGCAAAACATAGATCATAAATATACAAGAAATTTTTCAATTAAACAAAAATACGAGAGAATCCAATATAACTAATGGAGACTACAAGGCAAATTTAACAACAAAATTAATTCGTCGCGAGCTGGAAAATATGAAAATGCATTTTACATTCGCCTGTCCATACCAGAGCCTTATTGTGATAAAAATAAAAATGAACAAGAACAATGCCATTGTTGGCGGGAATATTTTGAAACGAATTTTGCAGATTAAAAATATTTATTTCATATTTCATCCATCATATTAATAGTCAGACAAAGTTTTTGTTTTAATGTAACTTTTCCGGATCATGGATAAATGAATACGGCAGGTCTATGAAGCAAAATTACAAATTCAACTACGCTTCAACTTCAGACCTTGGCAATAATTGGCGATGCATTATTGATTCAACGAGTGCGCACTATCAATCCCCGACTTAAGGAAATGCTCGTCTTTTGTCTTTTAATAAGTGATCGCTGAAACCAATGTTCATCGACAACAGAGAATGGATTAGATTAGATTCAACCTAGAATACTCTAGAGACAGAACTCTGGGGTATTCTCAAAAGACTTAAGTATACATATTTATAATAATATACATCATTATCTCACAAAACAGTCTTCGAGGAAGACTGTATGGTCATCAGAATGACTGCCCAAGCAATCGTCTCACGGAAAATCGGAAGGTCCCAATCTCATTCTTTCTTATAGCGGATCGGTCTTTTAATGCCTTTTTATGTCACTTATCGATCGAAAAAAATGTTTTTTTTTTTTGTTTTATTATTACGTTATGATCTGAGACGTTTTAAAAATAGGTGTAATATGCTCTTGTAAAAATTGTAAAGTCACTTTGACTTACTGTAAACTTTATTCACGAATAAAATTTGAAAAACAAAATTTTATGAACGATGCGGGACTCGAACCCACGACCTCCGGCGTTCCGTACCGGTACCCTAACCAACTGAGCCAACTGTTCTAGTAACGTATCGTTATAAAACTTTATTCAATTAAGGCTTAAACAAAGCGCTTTTGAATTTTCACTATAAATATCTTATTTAGATTACTCAATCTACCATGTGTTCGTAAAAAGTAGAGCTGGTGAGAAGTGGTTCAGCTTGTAAGGTGCTACATCCAATATATGTATCCTGTTCAATGTAAAAAGCTTTTTAAATATCAAATATTTCATAAAAAGTAATAAAGAATTATTATGAAAATAAGGGACGAGACGAGCAGGACGCTCAGCTGATAGTAATTGATACGCCCCACCCAGTACAATGCAGTGCCGCTCAGCATTCTTGAAAAACCCAAAAATTCTGAGCGGCACTACACTTGCGCTCGTCACCTTGAGACATAAGATGTTAAGTCTCATTTGCCCAGCAATTTCACTAGCTACGGCGCCCTTCAGACCGAAACACAGTAATGTCTACACATTACTGCTTCACGGCAGAAATAGGAGCCGTTGTGGTACCCATAATCTAGCCGGCTTCCTGCGCAAAGGAGCCTCCCACTGGTAATATATTGGATGCATCTATAGACCTTGAATTCATTGCTTGTGTAAAGATGCTTTGTGAACGATGATTGATCGTGATTATTGTAATAATAAGAAATCGTATCAAACAAATACAATAATGTATCATTTATAACAGGTAAGTAATAAAGAATTATAAAAAGAATTAAACATGGAAAAGCCACAATATATAATATATACACACAATACTATGTAAACATTAAGAACATTATAACCACAACCAGTGCAAACTGTGAATAAAATATTATTTAATGTTAGTCACAAACAATTACACCATAAACAAATATATTTTTAAAAATGATTTTAAAATAGTAGATTTTACAACGAGTGCACAAAACGAACCATTTTAATCCGAGACTTTTAGCATAGCTGATAGTAATTTCGAGAATAAAATGGTTTTGTGGACGAGTTATAAACTCTGCTTCTCATTTCGATTGCGAGGAAATAAAACAGTTGTATAACATAGACATTTTTAACAATTTTAGCAAATTTGAAGAAATTAATAAACGCACGAAAAAACAAGAGGTGTTTCCCGCCGCTTTTTTTTAAATCTTACGACATTGATAAAGGGTGTCCAGCGGAAAATTTTGTTTTTTAAACTTAAATAAAAAACATATTATTAAACTCAAAATATTTATTATATTTTTAAAACAAAGCACGTTTCTGCGGATTTTATTTTTTAAAAATAATGTCCTCCAAGTGACGTCCATTTCGCGTAACACACTCTTGTAAGCGAACCCTCATATTGGCGAATACGCGCGAACACAGTGCTTGGGGGATTGCATCAATTTCACGCCGGATATTTTCTTGTAGGGCAGATATGGTGCGGGGATTATTACAGTAAACTTTGGACTTGAGGTATCCCCACAAGAAAAAATCACAGGGCGTCAAGTCAGGCGATCGTGGTGGCCAGGCTATGTCTCCGTACTTGCTTATTAATTTTCCAGGGAAAATGTCCCTTAACTTCGACATGGACACCCTGGAAGTGTGCGGGGTTGCCCCATCTTGCTGGAAATGTGTCCTATTGTTGCGTCCTGGAAAAACTTGCAATTGCGGCACTAAAAACTCATCAATCATGCGGCAGTATACAGAGGTATCCACAGTTTCCCCCTGATTAAAAAAATACGGTCCGATTATTCCTTGAGCTGAGATGGCGCACCATACTGTGGTTTTCGGGCAGTGCAAACTTTTCTGATGACGTTCTCTTGGGTTGTTGGGATTCCAGTAACGCATATTTTGCTTGTTTACGTAACCCCCGATGTGAAAATGTGCCTCATCGCTGAACAATATGTTTCCAAGTGTTCTGGGGGTTCGAAATCGTTGCAAAGCCGTTCTGGCGTACCTTTCTCTTGAAACATAATCGTTCTCATTCAATTTTTGGACAATTTGCATTTTATAGGGATGAAGCTTTAGTTTTTTTTTCAAAATCGTATGCACAGTTGACTTCTTAATGCCTGTAGAGGCGGCAATCTTTCTTACTGATTTCCTTGGATTTCTAAGAATTTCTTGACGCACCTGTGCCACTCGTTCTGGTGTTGCTGCCGACGTAGACGGTCCTGGTGGCGGCCTATTGATCATTGTCCCTTCTTCTCGAAATCTTTGCACCCACGTTCTGATAAGCTGCGTACTCGGACCATCGCTTAATCGCCGAATGTTGTAATGCAAACAAAAAGCACGACGCGCTCGAATAGGCGAATTGCCGTTCAACAAATATTGTTCCACCGCATACGCGCGGTGCGCGCCCGACCAATGACTCATGGCGACTGACAAATCCGCAGAAACGTCGCTTCTAACGTCACCCCCTCCGCAGCCCTAACCCCGCTAACAAATGAGTAACGTTTATTTAAAGTTGAAAAATTCCCGCTGGACACCCTTTATTAGGCTTGGGCTCCAGACCTTTATAGCCTACTATTAAATTAATTTGTAATATATATATTTAATTAATTAAATAACCTACTGTATTTTAAAACGAACGAATACGAATACGAATTCTTAGGAAATTAAGGTTGTACAATCAGGTTATTAAGTTTGATAGTAACAGTAGGAATTACATCTTGAAATTTTTTTGCCCTTTCAAAATCAACCTTACTGACATCGAGTAAAAAATAAATTAGGTAAAAATTATTTTGTAAGGAGACTTAAGAGAAGAACTCGAAATTTGAGTTTCGTTAAGAGTGAGAACTCGAAATGTGATATTCAATGTTTTATGTAATAAGCTCAAAAGCTCAATAAAAACGTTTGATTAACGGTTAATATTCGCTATCATTGGAATGCCACATTTATTGTAAAATCAAAAATCGTTGTGTAAAGTGATATTTTTTCCGTTAAACTAATATTTAAATATCCACATGAAGAGCACATATTTTTATATATCTTTCTAAATCATAATATCAAGAGTATAAAGAACACTATATTATGAGATTTTAAGGTTAAAGTTCTATGGGAAGACTTGAAAAATAAAGCCAATAGGGACTCCTGCTCTTACTGAAAACTGGGAGCGCCTTAAATAACTTTCTTGTGTGTACTATATATTTAAATATTACACTTTGAACGTTTTGTTTTATGATGTAACGAGAAAAGTCAATACACCAAAGAATAACACAGACTTCTATAGCATTTTCAACAATTTTATAGTTTTAAATACGACAGCTAATATAAAATATAACATATACCGTAATCTAGTGTAAGGCCAACAAATCGTTTCATTTCTTTTAAATTAAAATAATATTCTCCAATGTGTGTATCATTTAAATAACTTTTAATTTATACTATTTGAATAACTTTTAATAGAAGTGGTAGAATAATATACCTACATTTAATAATTTAATTACTAGTGAATAATATTTAACCTATCAAATTATTTAAGTTTTCTTTAGTGTTAATTCCGCCAATATTTGTCTTTAAAACAATTCGACACGTGTTTCGCCTCTACACGAGGCATCCTCAGGACGTGTTGTCTCGCCAAAATCTGGCACGAGACCTAAATTTAACCTATCATAAAATTTACACATTAAAGATACAATAATAGTTGCAGATTCTTATTTATGTTACAAATACTTGTATACCAAATACCCAACAACATTTAAACTGAAAATGATAATGATAAGCACCACAGATTACAAATACCTAATGTTTCAAATGTTTCGCTTACCCCAATTTCATAGGTCTTAGTTGGATCGCAGAGCTTGTCTATGCATCCGTAGTGATCAATCCCTGATGATATACAGCATCCTCTTACATCTGGAAGTTTCGGAGCCTTTGCTACAGCCGTCGACTTCATCTTTCCAGGAGTTAGTGTTAATGACCTAATAAACAATAGTTAGGATCAGACTATATTAGAGTAAAAACTATAAAACTCTATAAGTGAAATAGAAATCAAGAAGTTGTGTCTATTACTCATGAACATCCTCGTATCGCATAACGTATTAAAAATTCAATTCAACTAGTAAATCGGTTGCAAGCGTTGCGCACAGGTGTACTTAGATTAGGTATCTTTTTATGAAAATAAGGGACGAGACGAGCAGGACGTTCAGCTCAGATGGTAATTGATACGCCCTACCCATAACAATGCAGTGCTACTCAGGATTCTTGAAAAAACCAAAAATTCTGTGTGGCAATACAATTGGGCTTGTCACCTTGAGACATAAGATGTTAAGTCTCATTTGCCCAGTAATTTCACTAGTTCCCGCGCCCTTGAGACCGAAACACAGTAATGTTTACACATAACTGCTTCACGGCAGAAATAGGCGCCGTTGTGGTACCCATAATCTAGCCGGCTTCCTGTGCAAAGAAGCCTCCCACTGGTATATCTATTGAGAAAATTAAATTATTAATCATGTTTCGTCCATTCTTATTATCTGGATGATATAAACAAAATAAGACCATAAAAAGGGGAACAAAGTCAGCTATTTTTGAAAGCCTTTAGGAAAAAGCAAGAAAATCAGCAAAATACTTGAGAGGTATTCGAATCACTAACCTTAAACTGTAACTAGGCAGACTAGATCCGTGAATATTGAACGACGTGACAGTAATCTCATACATTGTAAACGGAAGCAGATCATTTAACACCAAGAAGGTTTTATTCACTGGAACTCTGTAAGTGACAGGCGCCATCTTTCCCGATGAGTTTTTCATGGAACTTTCGGCGGGTTCTATCAGGTGTGCGTCGAAGGAGCGAAGCGTAGTTACGTTGACGATATACTCTGTGACTGTGTCCGAGTTCTCTACAGGTGGACTCCATGTTATGTTGAGCTGTTTCTCGCTAAGAGGTTCTACTTCAACATCTTCTGGTGGACTTGGTAGTAGTTCTGTTTGGATTTAAATTTCAAGTTTATGTCAATAATGAGCATTTATTTTATATCATGGCTTGGACAGCAGTTATCTGTCTCGTCATTCATCTGAGTACAGCAATAGCCCTATTTAACATATCATTAAGTTTCATAAAAAATACAAAATGTTTGGTATAATAAATAATAGTATGATTAAGAATTCTTAACAGAAGTAATCACTTACCCCCTTATTCATAATAGTCTGCTAACTTAAAGCATTGCTAATTCGCACTCTATCTTCTTCTATTGACCTAAGTCAGAATGAGAAAAAACACTCCTTAGCAGCTGTTTAAAGTTAGCGGACCATTATGAATAAGGGGGTTACTCTCAAAGTCCACAAAACTCAAAAAAGTGACTCTTCACACTATTATACTACATTGTTTAAATATTAGGTAGTTCTGATATCTATATAAACATTATATATTCATTAAATATTAAACTATACCGCCTCGAAGTCATCAAATGACTAAAAAAACAACGAGCAGTGTTTTCAAAGTCGAATAAACTTTATTCAATAAGGCTTAAAAAGGCATAAAAGGCATATATTTTCCCAAAATTGATTCCTTAAGAATTCTTTTTGATGTGATTTCTAATAACTACTAGATACTACAACCGTTTCGGAAACAAATGGCGCTCTGAGAGATAAGAAGCGGCACAAGAAACTCTCCCAGCATTTTTTTTGCGCTCTTTTCAATAAAAATATACAATATTGTACAGTCATTTCTATCGCTATAAAATAATCACAAACTAGTCCCAGGCTGTCCGATCATTTAGATATTCAGCAGTGGAGTAATAAGATTTACGACAGAGCCATTTTTTTATAAAACATTTAAATTTATTTATGGATAATGCCTGAACAGTGACTGGGACTTTATTATAGAAGTGTATACATTTACCCTTAAAGCTATTATCTAATCTTAGGAAGCCTACTAGAATTAGTTACATGCAAGCCCTTATTTCTAGTGTAATAATAATGAAAATCACTATTAAGGGCTTAAACTAAGTGCTTTTGAATCGTAATTTTATATATTTCCTTGAAATTCTTGAATATATGTTCGGAAAAAGTAGAGCTGGTGAGAAGAACATACAAGAAACTTTACGGTCACACTTTTAAATCAAATAGAGTATTTTACAAAAGCTTATACATAACAAGATAGTTTGTAAGGTGCTGCATCCACTACATTTTCTTTTATGAAAAAAGTAGGACAAACGAGCGTACGGGTCACCTGGTGTTAAGTAATCACCGCTGTCCACATTCTCTTGCAACACCAGAGGAATCACACGAGCGTTGCGGGCCTTTAAGGAAGGTGTACGCGCTTTTTTTGAAGGTACCCATGTCGTATCGTCCCGGAAACACCGCGCAAGGAAGTTCATTCCACAGCTTTGTAGTCGAGGAAGAAAACTCCACGTACGTGTTCAAAGTTAAAAGTGTTTTAACTATCAAATGTTTCTTAAAAAGAAAAATTATAAACTGTTTTAACATAAATTATTGCATATTGGATGCATTTATAGAGCTTGAATTCATTGTTTGTGTAAGGATGCTTCGTGAACATGATGGTCGTGATTACTGTTATAATTAGTAATTGCAGCCAACAAATAGAATGTTTTGTAAAATAAAACCTCTTGTTGATTTCGCGCACTTCTGCCGAATGGCATCACAAACTTTTTTATGGACCTTACATGTTTAACTGTAAAATTAATTAGATCAATTAAAACAATTAGTGAAAGAAACTGTTTAGATAATACCAACCATATTCAGATTTAAAAGATGTATTTTTAATTTAGAATTATTTTAAATTCTGATTTGAAAATGTTTTTTTGATTTATTTGATTAAAAACCACATTAATGTCGAAATCATGTAATCTGATGTGGTATTTAATTAACTACAGCTTTGTATAACATGACACGATTATTGAGAAGAAACGGGCAAGAGGGAAGGTTTAAGACCATATACGTCTAGATAGAACCTCTTACTTCTAGACAACCGATGAAAACAGGGCAAGTTTATTACTATAGTATATATACTGCGTGACAAGTTACGTCTTACACTCGTTATTTGTATGTCACTTTGTGTTAGTGTGCGTGCATTGCTCAAAATAGGTTAACCGGCAACCTTTATTTTTTTTCGACGTTTTCACATCTGTAACTGTTGATCGTAGCATCTAGACTGATCTAAGGGGGAAGATATTATTTCTTTCATTCTTACCAATTCCTTCGACAATGCAAGCTAAAGTCTTCTCCATGTATGCTGAGCAGGAGTAATGGGTTTTGATGTTATCTGTAACTGGAGTGAACTCTCCCCGACACACATCCTGGCAAATATCTGGCACATGTTCTTGTACACAACATGGCACGTGGTTTCTGCCATCTGCCATACATCTGAGAAATTTTTTTTTTTTAATTAATTGTTGGTGCTGTGGCAGCAGCCTGCAGCTTTGACTGCAGAAGACAGCAAACGTCGCAAATATGTCGGTGTCAGTGATGTTTGTGCCGTTTGGTGTCGAGACACTTGGCTCGTGGGGCCCAGAGGCGCGGAGAATGTTCAAAGTACTATCTTCGCGCCTCAATAGGACTACTGGAAACCCAAGCACTAGCAGTTATTTCGGTGAGCTATCCAACGCGGAAATGCTGCCAGTATTCTTAATATGCTTCCCCGTAATGATAGTTTTAATTTAATGTAATCATAGTATTGTAAATATAGAAATTGAAAGTTTTGTTTGAATAAAGATTGTTGAATGAATATCTCAATGTCATACATAAAGTTTTTGTAGCTTTCTGTTTTAAATAAGCTTAGCATAAACACAACAATAGATTATTGTCTAATAGATTATTGTTACCTGACATTTGAAAATATTTTATAATAGCTTAGAATATTAACACGATGTATGTTCTTTGTTTGAAGTAGGTATAATTTAATGATATTCAGAAAGGCCAGAGATTCACTCGATTGTATGAAACGTGCAGTCATTGACAGATTGACAGATGACGACTATAATCTTGTATAAAACGGAGATAGCCGAAATCCACTACGTTTTAAGAAACTGTTCGCTTTCACACTCAGCCTGATTACACTTCGTCGTCATATTATAATTACTCTTTCAAATTTATGTCAAATCTCCCTGCACGTTTCATACTAAACTAAATTTCAATTTTTACTTAGGCAGTGCCGCCTAATAATAGTATTTATTTACTTCCTTTTTGATTCAAACATATTATACTACCATACTTTGGGTTGCTTTGAAACATATTGTAGTAGTAAAATTAATAATTGTGCATGATATTGGAAAATTAAAATAAAATACAAACAAATGAGACTTAACATCTTATGTCGCAAGATGACGAGCGCAGTTGTAGTGCCGCTAAGAATTTTTGGATTTTTCAAGAATCTTTAGCGACACTGCATTGTAATCGGCAGGTCGTTTCAATTACCATCAGTTGAACGTCCTGCTCTTCTGGTCCCTTATTGTCATTAAAAAAAAACCCAGACTATAATAATAATTAAGTATCGCTTACAAAACTATACAGCCTACTGAAAAAAAGACAGACAAGCAGACAGTGTCGTGCTACTTATAATAATACTGTAATAATAAACTAGGGACGTAAAGTAATATCATATTTCTATATCGGTGGGTATTAATATGATAATAATAATAATAATATAATATTGACACACTTTTTACACAAATTATCTTGCCTCAAGTTAAAGCATATATAGCCTGTGTCATAACACAGGCTATATAACACAGGGTTACAAGACAATGATATATTTAATACAATATACTTACTTTAACATACATAAATTCATATAAGCATACATAAATACATTTAAACATCCATGACTCGGAAACAAACATCCATATTCATCATATAAATGCTTGCACCTACCGATTCGAACCCGGGCCTCTAGCTTAGTAGGTAACCACTTGGCTATACAGGTCGTCAAATCAATGATAAAAATACTGTTATTAACAATACTCACTTGACAATTGCTGGGAAGTCAGGCTGACATGATTCTGGTTCCTGGCCAGTTCCTTCCAGAATTGTCTGGATGCTGCAGAAGCCAAGACATCCCTTGGTGACGTTAGCACTTATACAGCAGTCGGTATAGTTATGAGACAAAGCCAGGGTTGACAAAGTTGGGTTATTTGCTGAATACGAGTCCGTTGTGTTTTGAGATTCTGGAGGTGTTAACCCTCGAGATATCACTAAAAAAGAAAGAATAATTAAGTTAAAGTTATTAATGACGAAATAAATAAAAAATTATGAAATTGACTGGAGCGTAATTTCGCCAATGCTTAACAAAAAATCTATCCATTTTAATTAAATTAGGAATTATTATTACATTATTATTATTATCTTTGATAATAGAAAGCACTAAAGTAGTATTGCACGTAAACAATAATTAAACGATGATTCGTTTTGATGAAACGAGAGGAATAGTTTTGTCCTCAAAGAAATCCAGAAGCCAATTTAAAAGAGTCATAGTGGACTCTTTACATTCGGAATGCAAACTAAGGTTATTTGCATATTGCGTAGTGTGAACAAGCCAGGAAAAGGAGCATAAGGAAAACCGTAAAAAGCAAAGACATTGTAAACAAAACATAAATATAAGATTGCACTTCAACACGCACTTAAGATGAGAAGGCAGTCGGCCAGTCTGCAGATACATGGACAAAAGGTAGACCTGGATTAAAAATGAAATTTGGTAGGCCGGAAAAACGGCTTCCACATGATATCATCACAGTCATTGGTAATGGAAACAGCGGTGACTAGGGAGATGTCGAAGGGCATATAAGAGTATTGTACAGATATAAGATCCTTTTCTGTCATTTGATTTTTATATTTGAAAATGTTATAATCAATTGTAACGAGTTGCTGTAAATAAAATTTTCAATATAACTAAAGTAAAAAATTCTTATTTCCAAGACTGTCGTGGTGATGAGGAGGCTTGGAAAGAGAGCATTTTATAGAGTGCACATGATCGTACTTCCTAAATACGATATAAAATATTTTAACAGTCTTAAATATTTCATGAGATGTTCATACATAAGACAGTTATTCCAAACAATAACTTTCAGCAGTAAAACGTGCATAAAGTTTTGCTCACGTGCAATGCATAAACGCATAAAACTTTAATTCGGGATATAAAGTTTGTCTGTAGATTGAACAAAGAGCTAATGACGTGAGTAAAGTATGTAACTACATCTATATATATCATGAAAATGGTGTTTGTTTGAGGCTCAATCACGCCCTAACCACTGATTGTATCGACATGAAACTACCACCATTCGATGCGAAAATCCGAGTTGGTTTATGGCTACTTGTTTTATTATTGTATTTGTAATAAGATGAATAAAATTTATTTTATTTCCTTTTAAAATACGTAAAAAATAATATATACAGTCCACATTTTCTTATTATTATTTTTGTTCGACGATATAACATGATTTGAAGACTGTTGATGCCCCGTGATGGCTGATTTCAAGTAAAAAATAGATTCATGATGTTTATGTATAAATATCCAGACGACTGTCCCTTGCTCGGATTTTAAAGAATCAACAAAATTTTAACAAAAATAAACTAATAGGACAACTGGAATCGAACCGGGGTCTTCTGCTAACCGGGTCACCCAATGTCCCATCTGAGCTATTACGGTCTTGTTTGTTTATAGTGGCGAAATTTACCTTTGTATTCTAATGTTATTAATAGTAGCTGTATTGAGAACAATAAAACACAGGCAACACTACATTTTTCATACAAAATTTTATGAAAATCGTTGGAAAAGATACATGTATAATAAAGCTAGAAACAAAGATCAAACTCACCAGCTAATCTATGGAAGCTCCTTACTGGTGGTTCAGTGTTTAGCTCACAAACGTATAGGCCAGAGTCCGTAGGTTTTGCTGACTTAATAACTAGAGCCCAGACATCTCCACCCTTGGTTATACCCGGACCTTGTAGAGGTTCATCCGCTGAATTAAATAAATAAGATTATCAGATTTTTAATTACAACAACAAACTATTAATACCGATATAATAATAAGAAAACACATATGGAGTATTGCTGTCATCTCTGGTCTGGCGCACCCCAGTATCAGCTAGATCCATTTGACCGCGTGCAACGCAGAGCAGCTCGAATTGTCGGGGATCCAGTGCTTTGTGAACGGCTGGATCACTTGGCGTTGCGTAGAGACATCGCTTCATTGTGTCTACTACCGCATTTATAACGGGGAGTGTTTCGAAGAGCTGTTTCACCTGATTCCTGCCGACGAATTATACCTTCGCACGACACGCCACAAGTTAGGATATCATCCCCACCATTTGGATGTGTGGCGGTCCTCCACTGTGCGGTTTTCAAGAAGCTTTCTTCCACGTACTACAAAGCTGTGGAATGAACTTCATTGTGCGGTGTTTCCAGGACGATACGTCATGGGTACCTTTAAAAAGAAGCGCGTACACCGGCAACGCTCCTGTGATTCCTCTGGTAATACAAGAGAATGTGGGCGGCGGTGATCAGCTAACACCAGGTTACCCGTACGCTCGTTTGTCCTTCTTTTCAAAAATCAATTTATTGTAAACATACATTAAGACCAAAGGAAGTAGGCTCAGATTAATATGATGCTTGAAATAATATTTCCATGCAGCGCTGGTTTTCAGCCATCCCCATCTCCCTAAGGTGGGATACATAGTAAAGAGAGGGCAAATTAATAAGTATTACAATGCAGATAAAGAAATCGAAACCTTTTTTAAAAATGTATCAACCTCTGCATTTATGAGTGTATTTGTGAGCGTGAATGTGTTTGTGTTGTATAAGTATATGGGTGTGTGCCAATGTCTCAGTTTTAATGTAATATAAATCGAGTTGCAAATGGTATGTTAAAATATGAAAAATATTTATATTATATAGTATAATTAGACTTAGAACACATCAATATGTTGCACATTTATTTGTAATAAAATACCGACTTAAAACAAGCTTAAGCTAAAAAACATTGTAAAACAGAAAAAAAAAATCCACTAGATTTGAAGTTGGTGGTGCCAAAGCAAACATTAGACAGAGAGTAGGTATACTATACTAATTTCAATACGACGCACTCAGGTTTTCATTATGTTATATCAAATTTTATAAGTATTATGCCATGGAGTAGTAGTTATAGAAGACCTGTAGACCATATCGTTTACTATAGTGTACCCGTGTCAATGTCACTGAAATCAGGCCGTAAAATTGTAAGAAATGAAGTCGATTGACAATCTACCGTTTTATTATAATATCACTGGTGAAATTGTAATATCACAGCTTTGACAATATAACTATTAAAGATTCTAAAACAGTTAGCTTATTGCCAACATTAAAACACCCAATGTCCTAGTAACCATTACATCATCCAAACGAGTGTTGTATTGAAATTTAGTACAACATTATATCATCCGTTTTAATTACAACACTCGTTTGGATGATGTAATGGTTACTAGGACTAGCTTTTTTAATGTTAGCAGTAAGCTAACTGTTTCAGAATCTTTTATAGAGGATTCATATTATGGGTGTAGATAAAGTCTTGTATGCAACTATTGACAATTAGGAATTAAAATACTCATGTGATACTATTATCACTGTAAGAGTAAGGGGTATTAACCCACATTTATTTTAATACCCCTTATTACACAACAGTTGCATAAATAACTATAACAATATAGTAAATTACGGACAGAATTATAATAGGAAAAGAGGAGAGCCGACAGCGCACAAGTCACCTGAAGGCAAGGAGTCACGTCTCATACACGGAACCTTAATTTACTAGCCTTGACCTATCACACTATTAAATGCATATGATCAAAAAACTTACAATCATCATGTAGAATTTTTACTCTGTCATCTCGTGTAACCCTGACGGCACCAGCTGTGAGCAGCTGTGAGTCTCTGGCTCGCCTCCAGAGCACTGGTTTGCCTCTGGCTCCCAGTACTACGCAGGTTAGAAGAGCATCCTCGCCACTCCTAACAGCCACGGTTCCTGCAGGTGCGCGCATCCACGTCTCTTTGGGTGCCCCATCAGGACTTGAACTGGCTGATTCTTTGGTATCTGTGCAAAACAATTTAAAGGTCTGAGTCAAAACCGGCATCTTGAATGCATCATCTTAGGGTGAAGTTGACCAAATATTATATTTCTAGAGATCTATTCGATGCAGAGTCATCGCGAAAAAAAAAGCAATTTTAGGTTTTTTTATATTGTACCGTTACGTCTCAGATTTGGAAATCTATAGACCGTACTAAGTCTTTGCTCAGACTTTACTTACGTAACACTTAGCCGAGTTTGATAAAAATCCGAACTTGACCTTTGCATTGGGCTGTCTTAGCTTAATCTCAGCATAATTTCAGCTGTCAAATGACTATAAAACGAAATCAAAGATTATACTTGTAATATATTACTTAGCTTGAACTCAGCTAAGTTTTACGTGAGTTAAGTCTGAGCAAAGTTTAAGTACACTGTACAGATCTCAGCCTCATACCTTTGAACATTAATATACTCGCAGTTTTATCACTCGTTTTATTGCACGCTTTCTTTCGAAAGGCTAGTCAATAATAATCAAAACGTACGCCTCGCATTTTATTTATACCTCTAAGTTTCTCTAAGGATTATCCTCGAATAATGTTGCATGTTTAAGAAATAATAATAAACAGGCAAGAGATTTTAAATAATCAAGATTCAATGATCAGGTTAATACAAAAGCTACGCGGATAAAGCCGCGCTGTAGCTTGTGTACACATAAAAGTATCTTACGAAAACAACTCAATTATATCTTAAACATGAATACAGATATAGGAATACATTTTGCTGGTTAAATATTATTTGAATCGTTAAGCCCGAAAATATTATAAGATTAGTACGAATACCAACCTGAGCCATCTTTTATAAGGTCATCTGTACCCTTCGTGGCACCAATGCGAATATAAATTCGAATATTGTGGTGTGGTGCGACTGTTAACGACCGATGAATATATTTTGATGTGATTTTTTTATATTATGTGTTTATTGTTTTTGGAACTTTAAAGGGTTTTCGGAACTGCTTTTTGTGGTAGTTTGAACACTAATATTTTGATTATCTTTCAAATGCACTTATTTTGATGCTCATTATAGGATTATGTAGTATAGGCATTTTGAAAAATCACGTACCTACGTCGTTTTGGTTCTTAAGACTAACAGCTTGTTAATTTCACTGATGCTGTAAAGCGATCCCTTACCAGGACGTGCCTAGCCAATTTATCCAATAGCTGACTAGTAACTTATAGATGATAAGACAACATATCTTGAATGATTATCTATGATAAGAATAATTAACAAGCCATAAATTTAAAGATTCAGATCTAGAAATGATAGAAGTAAAGGTCTCTTCTTATTCCTATGCTCATGTCCTTGATGCATAAGAATTGATATTTAAACATTATTGGTACAATACTTATTCATTTATGTACAATATTAACACTTATTTTAAATTATCTTCTTCTTCTACCACCACTTTGTAAAATTTTATATAAAATAAAAATATTCAAAATATTCATAGAATTCTAGTAGAACATTAAGATTCAGAGTGAATTAGTAAACTCTTTTATCATGGGTGCCTTGTTATTTATATCTTTAATTATTCGAAATCGTTGTAGAAAGATACAGAAGGTTTTTAAAACGCTCTAACAGAGACCACACCGTGAGGTCATTTGGATTCAATGCGCCACAATGCCCTCGGCCCCGGTGCGAGATAAAGAAATCAACTCAAATTGCTCAACCGTCTCCCCACATCTTCTTACAATGAATCAATCTCTATGATAACAGCTACAAGCCCTTTATCTCCACGATCAAGCAGTATTACACTCTATTGTAAAGTTACAGAGGTGAGTTTTCTTCGCTTGATTGACAGTGACTTTAATTCTGAGGTCGAATTTTGGTTGATTTTATTGTATTTCTGGTGTTTTGTATCGTGATAGTTGATTCTATTAGAAACCCTTATATGTATTGACTTGTTCACTTTACACATTGCATAAAAATAAGTCATCACTCATCAAGACTCTCTTCAGCATATACGATATATTTTTAGCTAGCTAGCTAGCTAGCTTTGTTCTCCATATGATATTATGTAAATCAATGTGTGTACCTTTGTATGTCCCTTGTGGTCTCCAGAATACGACAACCGGATTTGTTGCAATATTTGTAGAATCTTCTAATACGCCTGGCGAGTATATCAGAGGTGATCTATATGTGTATATAAGCTTTAAAATTAACGACAGGTAGGTTTATTTCAGATTTATATAAAATATTTTCGTAAAATATAGAAATTGCAAGTAGGTGCGTGATACACTATGTGCACCCAGAAAAACTAAAAAATAGGCTGGAAGCACCCATTCTTTCGGTTTGCTATTTTAAATCAAATCAAATCAAAGCATTCAAAAAATTTTAGTTTTACGAATCCCTTGGCTCAATGATTATAGACTATACCTTAGTGGTATAGTTTATAATAGGGCTAGGGGCTTCGGGTATGAATGGCAGTAGGAATCTACATGTTTTTATGTGATATAAATATTTGTTTCGATGTCTAGGATGTCTATATAATATGTATGTTTAAGTATGTATGTTGTAATAAATATATCATTCGGAACTTTAATTTTTTATTCACATCTGGCATATAGGCTATGCTATGTAGATGTATTTCATAACTATGATTGCGGTAAATTTTACATCCAAAACAACGATGTTATATTTACTTGTATATGTGTTATCCACTATATTTTTTGCCATAGCTATTTTAATGGTATTTTTTATTTATTAAAAAAACAGATACATATTATAAATATAGGTTAACAAATATTATAGTGAGAATATTATCACTTCCTGTTTCTTACTTATAGTAATATTTATTCATGGGATCAAATTGAAGTTGTACAAGAATAAATAAATATAATACGAAATTATATTGTTTAATTACCCTTACTCCTAATAATAATAAGAAACAAGTTATTTTTGGATATTCTAATGATCGCTTACGATTGTATTTGTAATAAAACTGTAATTATGGAATAATATATAATGCAGTTACAGCGACAATATTTAAATGAAAAATGGTCTTTCATCTTCATCTGCGTCCACTGCTGGACAAAAGCTGCCTTCATCCAACCTATTATTGTATGTTAATATGTTTTTCTTTGAATATCGAAAACATAGAAAATAATATTGAAAAAACGTTTTTAATATGCTGCCTAGGACTCTTTTTTTTATGAAAATAAGGGACGAGACGAGCAGGACGTTCAGCTGATGGTAATTGATACGCCCTGCCCATTACAACGCATTGCCGCTCAGGATTCTTGAAAAACCCAAAAAATTCTGACACCTTGAGACATATAAGATGTTCAGTCTCTTTTGCCCAGTAATTTTAGTAGCTACGGCGCCCTTGAAACCGAAACACAGTAATGCTTACATATTACTGCTTCACAGCAGAAATAGGCGCCGTTGTGGTGCCCATAGTCTAGCCCGCATCCTGTGCAAAGGAGCCTCCCACTGGTGACCCAAACCCAACTCTGGTTAGCCCAAAATTCTGAGCAATACTGCTATATCGAGTTCTCTAATATTAAGCCCAGTAATTGCACTAGCTATTCAAGTGCCATTGAAGGCGGAACAAATAATGCCTTTATCCTACTGATTTGTGTCTGGAATCAATAAAAAGAGTTTGATATTAACCATGTTTACGGCCAAAACATTGAACTTTGAATTGTCAAGAAATACAAGTCCTGGAAGTAGTATTAGCTTCTGTTTTCAAATTGGACGTAATTCCATAAAAACGCTCCAAACCACAATCATGTCGAAATTGAGTTAAGAACACAAAACTGGTCACGTGATTCATATTACCGGTCTGACGAAAAGTGGCAGTCCTACTGTCACTCTATAAATAACATCACGACTTAGTAGCCCAACCCACATGTATGGAATACACTAATATTTATTAAACTTTAAACACGAATTCCTTAAAATTTGGTGTTTGTGGCTTGGAACGTTTTTCAGGAAATGAGACAATGTTAGCGCTAGAGATTACTTCCTGACGCTTTTCGCATTTTTGTTCCTTTGCCCTGTTTGCCCAGTGTTAAGGCAACATATGACTTAATAATTATTTGTCTCTTCTATAGGAATTTTAAATTCAGTTTCACAGGTAAAAATTCCATAACAATCATTTTATTCGCGACCTATTTCAGACAGCGGTTTCAATGCAAGACCTTCGCAGTGATTTAGTTCACGCCCCGACCTTATTCTTTGATATCACGTCTCAAAATGCATCGTACAATGCATACTGGGACAATAGAAAGCAAACTCTGGCTGAATCTTCATTATTGTGACACACGGCTCTGAACGAATGAAATCCATTAGATTATTTTGTTACAACAAAAATTATCATATATTTTGAAACTCATTCACATGATAGACTTATCTGTTAAGGCGCGGACTGACTAGAATTGTAAATGCTACAACCAACCCTACAATATTTGTATTGAACAAATGGGTATTTATTTTACTGATATTCTTGTGTTTATTCAAAATTAACATATAAGATTGAAAACTTGTTTGGTATAAGTTTTAGAAAGGTACTAATTCTATTAAATACTTTATAAATACAATGTTGCTACAGCATAAAAAGAATGTTGATATAATATGCTCGCCCGCAGGTTTGCACGAACCACAAATAATGTTAAAACGTTATTATTCAAAGCATTCTGGCAGTCTTTTTACTCAAGCGGCTTGTGGGTGTCATATTCGCGCGGGGCTTATAGCGTTCTACGTGTCACATATATAATAATGCGTTAAGGAGGCTGTTAGGGCTGCCGTGGCGTTGTAGCGCTTCTGGAATGCCTGCTGAGGCATGTGTGGACGGTTTCCATGCCATAATGCGCAAAAAAGCGGTCTCCATGTTGCAGCGTCTCCGTGTAAGCAGTAACAGCATCCTAAAGATGATTGCTGCCAGAGGCAACTGTTCCTTCCAGAAACACTGGATACAGTTAGCTCCAGGTTTATAAATATATTTCACTTATAATACTAACGTAGTTCATAATAAATATTGTTGCATTTACTAATATTTATGGAGATGTTTATTTTTGCGAAGCAACTTCCAAATTTTTTATTGGATATTTCAAATTATATATAAATATTCTATTGGGTTCTAAATTTTACTTTAAGTCCTTCTTTGTGCACTGTATTTTTTGCTTCGGAATATTTTCATTGCGTTATGTAATAAACCATTTTTTGTGGATATTGGGGTATGACCGCGCCTTAAATATTTTTTTTAAATCAGGAATTAGATTTTCAATACTTCGCTTATCGATTCTACCGTTTATAATATAGCATGACATAGTAAGTTACAAGCCACTCTAAGAATCTTCATTACAAAATTTCGATATATCTACCCGTAATACTCTTAAAATGCTGAATAGATTGCTGTTTATCAAAATATTTTTTTTGTAGTTTAACCGTGGCACTATTCTTAGATTAAGGTTTGTTTAAAATTTTTCACGACGAAATTCTTATTCATATTTTTTAATGTTGCACTTGTATTTATATAAATTGCTAATTTCTAATACTAATATTTCTATAAGAGCGTATACTTCAAATTCTGAATACATATTGAGTATTTCTCTATTTCCTTCCAATCAGACGTTTTTTAATTTGGTCGAAGTCTTCTGTAGGCTTGACATTAATTTTATCTAATGACTAATAATCACCACAAGAAATATTGTTAGGGACCTGCCCTAACAATACCAGCAAAATTAAAAGAAAATAGGAGAATACATACTATACTCTTTCTTAAAATTTCGATTCGATAATTATAAGACAACTGAGTTTTGTAGGAGAATTCAGGGAAATATGAAACGTCAATTTGGCTAAGTTTTGTAGCTATAATTGGATTGAGAGGCAGTTGAACTCTACGGGGAGATAAAAGATAAGGGAAGCTTATATGTGAATACGCAACGGCAATGTTTTTTTTATCAACACCTTCTAAATTTCATAACAGGCAGACTATTCAAAATATATAACTAACTATATTTAGTCAAGCATGTAGTTGTATTGTCTACTTGGCCGTGTGTATCCCCGTGAATATGCCACTTTGTAACAGGAGAACTTTTGAATACGTCGCATTTTTATTTTCACAAAGTATTTCAAATAAGCTTGTTAGGCTGTAAAAATGACACCTGAAATTATTCCGTTTTAAAATAAAAATTTTAAATTTTCGAGGAAAATTCCACGGTATTTGTAACACGCTTTTGTAGAAAATAAATGAAATTTTACTTATGTTTCAAACGATATTATTTTTTACTGAACGGCGGGCCGTGTTTTTTCGCCTCGTAGATATTTCATGTACATTTTTCAGATTGCCAAATCTGATAAGTTTTGTTTGGAGTTACTCTCAACTTAAGGGCCGGCAACGCATCTCCCGATCCCTGGTGTTGGAGTGGTAAATGGGCGGCAATTTATGAGTATGATAATAAAAAATTTGCATTGGTTTTAAATTTTTTCAGGTATCCTTAATTTGTTTTGTAAAATAGTTTAGTCTAGTTTTAGTTTATGTGGGCGTCATTCAACAGTAAACAGCTCATAGTATTATTGTAAATGCTATTCACATATTTACTCAGGTAACGCTACTCCCCACCATTTTATTTCTAAGTGTGATCAATGCACTAGATTTAAAAGGAACAGATGGTGTGATTAATAGTGGCTTTAAGTGTTATCTACATTACTTTTCTTTTCTTTTAAATTAAATTTTCTTAAATTTTTGCAGTGAAGCGAAACTTCGCAAGCGCGCTGTTTTGCAGTGAAAAGATCCAAAATAGGCTAACACACTTTTTCGTGTGTATTGAATTAGACTGAGCCATCACGCCTGAGTCGAATAAGAAAGACGTTTCTACCTTTGTTGTGTTGAGTAAGACACACACCGTTTATTATTTATTTTATTTTTTGATGCTGGTTATGAAAAACAAAAGAAACGCCATTTGGCCAATTGTTCAGCAGATCTATTTAAACTTAAAAAAAATAATATGCTTAACATTTAACTACAATGATTGTTTATTTAATGATGTTTTTCGGAATGTTATGAGCTGATCAAGTTTTTTAAGTCTCAATATTTTGTATTTAAATTAAATTAATTAAGGTCAATAATTAAAGAAAGTGGCACTTCATATAATGATATTTTGAATAAGCAGTGAAAAAAAATTTGATTGGGCATCGAGAAAAAATTGTGGGCAGAAATTCCACAAATAAATATATTTTAGATATAGAAATAGAAATAGAAACACTTTATTAACAAATTATTTAAGTTTTCTTTAGTGCTAATTCCGCCAATTTTTGTCTTTAAAACAATTCGACACGTGTTTCGCCTCTAAACGAGGCATCCTCAGGACGTGTTGTCTCGCCAAAATCTGGCACGAGAGTCTCGTGCCAGCCTCGGCGAAACACGTGTCGAATTGTTTTAAAGACAAAAATTGGCGGAATTAACACTAAAGAAAACTTAAATAATTTGTATAATTATGGATTTCCGCAAAGTAACGCCTAATTCAATAAATTTACTTTATTAACAGTAAAACACACACCTTCAATTTACAGTATAAATCTTAAAGTAATAAAAAATTAAATTAAATGTTTTTGTTACATTATTAAAATATAAACAAAAACAAAATATTAAATAACTGTGCTGCGCGTGAATATGGCTTCTTTTAAGTATGGAGTGATGTGTCCTGGGCGGTATATTTCAACAGAATCGAGCGCACGCATTTTGCACTCGTTGGATGGAACATTATGTTTTGTATAGTAATCAGTAATTGAGCTTTGATAGTACAAGTGTTTCACATAATCTAACTCGAAGTTCTGTACTTAAATATTTTCGAATATAATATATTACTTTAAGCCTATTAAAACATTTTGCTATTACTTGGCTTATATATTTTTCAAAGCGCATGTTTTCGTCAATTATGAGACCTAAGTTACGCGCCTCGTGGACCCGCTCAATGTCCGTGTTGTTGATCGATTTTCATGTTTAACGAATCTCGAGGTTTCTATTTCTTGTTTTTTTTTACTTTTACAAATAATGAGTACATTATGCACGAAAATTTATTGAAGTAGGCGTTACTTTGCGGAAATCCATAATTATACAAATGATTTAAGTTTTCTTTAGTGTTAATTTCGCCAATATTTGTTTTTAAACAATTCGACACGCGTTTCGCCTCTACACGAGACTTAAAGTCTCGTGCCAGATTTTCGTGTCGAATTGTTTAAAAACAAATATTGGCGGAATTAACACTAAAGAAAAAGAAAACTTAAATATTTTGTAACATTATGCACGGCCAAAGATCAGGTAAATTTGGAGGAAAATAGCAGTTATTTGGAGGGTATTATGCTGAATTTGTTTCATTGTAAAATTTGTGTTTCCTGCTTCGCTAGAAACCTAAATACAATGCACAAGGAACCCATTAGTAAAAGAACCTTTAACAACCTTAAACACCCTTTTTTTTAGGAAGGTGCGTTATAACGCCGTTATCACGTACAAGCGTTTGTATGTAAATATGAGGGGTTTGCCGCTTAAGAGCGGGACTAAGGGACTCAATGGAAAACAAATAATTCAATATATATATTCTACATATATAAAAGATATGTTATTTTATACCAGTTGTATTCTTCTCTGCACAAGATGCCTGCTAGGTGGAAATCACAGCGGTGACTTTTGTAATGGGCAGGCAGGCCTTATCACCAAACACAAAGTGATTTTTTTTTATGAAAATAAGGGAGGAGATGAGCAGGACGTTCAGCTGATAGTAATTGGTACACCCTGTCCATTACAATGCAGTGCCACTCAAAATTATTTAAAAACCCAAACATTCTGAGCGGCACTACAACTGCGCTCGTCACCTTGAGACATAAGATGTCAAATCTCATTTGCCCAGTAATTTCACTAGCTACGGCGCCCTTCAGACCGAAACACAGTAATTCTTACACATAACTGCTTCACAGCAGAAATATGCGCCGTTGTGGTACCCATTATCTAGCCGGCATCCTGTGCAAACGAGTCTCCCACTGGTTATCCGCTCCTCGTCACTCTTTCTCAGAAAATAAATTTACATTAATGGAAAAATTATATTAATACTAATATAATTTGGATCACGGATACCCGTGAGTAATCTTAACCCTTTCTGACTAAATTTCAGCAAGCTAATGCGTACCGCCAGCGGGTCAGTAAATCGGATTGAAGTGCTTTTATATTTCTGTAGGAGGCAAACCTTTTAAATATATGTTTTCGTTTATGATTGAAGAACATCCCTCCTACTCTGAAATAAGTTAATGTTTTATGAAGTACGTTGGCCGTTTTCCGAGTTACAATAATGTTCAGCGGTTTTATGAATATTAATAATTTAAGCCGGATGTGTTCGCGAATGAAAGTTGAGATTAAATTATCTGTGGCTGGTAGTTAAAATTTAATATTTTATGCATTTATTTTCAGGCACCTGTAGATAGTTTTTATTATTTTTGTAATACGTTTTCACTTAAATATTATTGGACCTGTTTTTGTATGAAAATTTATTTTTTTATTATGACTCCAACGCTCTCAAGGCAAATTTGTTATTGTTAAGTCAACCGCTCTGGAGGTGAATAGAATAGAATAAAAATTAATCAATAACAAACTAACCACAAACATTCCACCTTCGCAAGACACGCCACAAGTTAGGATATCATCCCCACCATCTGGATGTGTCCTCCACAGTGCGGTTTTCAAGGAGCTCTCTGTGGAATGAGCTTCCTTGTGCGGTGTTTCCGGGATTATACGACATGGGTACCTTCGAAACAAGCGCGTACACCTTCCTTAAAGGCCGGCAACGCTCTTGTGATTCCTCTGGTGTGGCAAGAGAATGTGGGCGGCGGTGATCACCTAACACCACCTGGTGTTACGTGAGCGTACGGGTCACCTGACCCGTACGCTCGTTTGCCCTGCTATTCCATAAAAAAAAAACTAAAACCACACAATTATACCTAGTCTTGCCATAAATACTGAAACAGAAAAAAAACTTTTTATTGCAAATAACATTTAATACATTTACAGTGAAATATAAAACAATTTAAAATATAAAAAGCTTATTCGAAGTGTTCTCCATTGGCTGCAATACAGTCCTTTAAACGTTGAGGCCAGTTATCAATACAAGCACACACTCTTTCCATGGGATAATTATTCACTGCCAATCGTATCGATTGTTTTGGGACTCCAAATTATCATGGCGTTAAGATCAAAGCCGTACTCTCTGAAACTGACCATAGATCATAATGCAGCGGATTAAGATCGAGACTAGACGACTGCCAGTCTTCAGGTCTGATGAAGTCCGAAACGTTTCCAACTAAGACTACGTAGACCAAGCTTTATGACCCGGCACCAAGTCTTGCTGGAAGGACCATTGGTTATTGAACATGGTGTTGTTAAAGGGCTTGACTACCTTCTTAAGAATGGTATCTTGATACACTTGTGCCGATGTTTTCATACCTTTTACACAAAAGTATGGCTCAGTCACTCCTTCATAGCTAATACCCCCCCAAAGCACCACTTAAGTGCCCACGTTGCACTTTTTCGACTTATTGGGAAGCTTCCTCAGAGCTTTGAACATTAAAACGGTCATTTTGTTAGTTAAAATTTTGCTCAATTGTAAAAAAAATGTCAGCCGGAAACAAAATTTATCTGTGGCTTCCATTTGCGTACCGCTTCAGTAGTTGTTTCGATTTTAATACCCTATTCTTTTTTAAATTATCAGTTACGAAAGGACCAGTAGGTCTCTTATAGGCTGCAAGTCCTAAGCCATCTTTTAAAATAAGTGACGTGATTCTAGGTGCTTTTTATCTTCATCTCCCGAGATATTTTTTTGTTTTCGGACAGGATTTCATTGAATTCCTTCGCTTACTGCTTTGACCACCTTTTTCGTACGAACACTACGTGGACGGCCAGATCTTTTTTTGTCACAAACCGAGGAGGTCTCATTGTAACTATTAATAGCCATATATACACAAACATTTTACTAATATCAAGCGTATGGAGAGTTTTAAAATTTAATCTGGCTTTATACCTACTTTGTGTAATGCAATCACAGAGATTCGGTTATCTTTATTACCCTACTCCATTTTATCATCGCAAAATATTGTAAATTGTATTGGCGCTAAAATGAGAAAACTCTATGAACAATCATAAAAAAATTACAGATTCCAAATTCAAATGTAATATTTTGTTTATTTTTAATTATAACAGAAATTATGGCCAGACTAAGTATATTCAGACCTACAAAAAAGCACAAAAATACGTTTTATAAAATTTATTTATTTTAAAATATATAAACTTCCAAAATGCAAAGTTCAGACACTCAGATGACTCAAGTAATAACTATTTCATGTTAATTAATCGCCGACATGCACACACTTGACATTATAGTCTAGGAGACAAATGCCTAACTATATATTATCTCATATATTGTAACACAAACAATTTGTTGTTTCTTAAATTAAGTAATGTCATTGCTGTTCTATAATTTTCTGTATTTTGAGAATTATTGAAACACGATTTGGAATGGAATAATATATAAGGATAGATATTAATTATATATTGGTGTTGTGAGTAATATTGGAAGATTATATAGCTATAAATTTAGTATATTCTTACCTATATAATATATGCTGATTACAACTGGATAAGCAGTGGATATATTTAATTTCCATAACAATGAATTAACTATCTTATATCTTTAAACGTGCAATTCTTGTATATATATAATCTGAAACTCGGAAACAGCTCCAACGATTTTCATAAAGTTTAGTATGCACGGGATTTCGGGGGCGATAAATCGATCTAGCTAGATTTCAACTAAAAAAATATAGTTTTATCCGTGTTTTAATGAGTGTTTCTCATTAAAATAACATTAGAATACAAAGGTAAATTTCACCACTATAAACAAGACTAATTATAGTCTAAGCTATTAAGCTTAGATGGGACATTGGATAATCTGGAATGCAGAAGGCCCCGGCTCGAATCCACATGTCCTATTAGTTTTTTTGTTCAAGTTTAGTTCATTCTTAAAAATCCGAGCAAGACTGGGCTATCGGGATACTTATTATTAAAACTAGAATGAGATGTTCTTGAATGATTGTTACAATTTAAAAATAAAAATATACTTAAACACAAAACAACTGTGGCATAAAATTTCAGAAGATATATAAAGAGGGTACCTTACCACAATATCTCCTAAATATTAACTGTTATAAATTGTCATATTAAAACATAAATGATGTAGGTTTATTGTCGACGATACGAAATAATTTGGGGTCGTGCCACATACTCGCTATTCACATCAAAACATCTCTTTCTTAATAACTTTCATTCCTCTTAGGTGTTCTAGGTTAAAGCTTGTTATCCAATTTAAATTATTTCATAGCACCAAAATATAATTTTATGTTAGTTGCAGCCTAGTGAAACTCTCTAAGAAAAAAGCGGTTCATGCGATTGTGTGAACGCGTAGTCATTGATAGATTGACATATAATCTTGTAAAAAACGGATATAGCTAAGGATAAAAACTTAGCCGGATTATATAACGGATATTTCGTCACCATTCGCCATACTCAATTTTTACTTAGGCAGTGCCACCTCTTATTACGTAGTATTTACATCCTCTTTCGTAAGTGGTTTGAAATATCATTACACTTTTACTGTCCAAAAGTTAAAAGATCTCCTAAAGAAGTAAGCCCATGCTTTTACAAGAATGAATTCTTTAAGGACTACCTCGTCAAATAATTAATAAAAACTTCATTTTATATTAAACCCGTAAAAGTTTGCGCATTTACCACTAAAAAAACCCCATTTGTCGTATCACCGCTCTTCGACAATACTTCCCTCAAAGCCTCGTCTAGTATCGGAATACTGGGTCTCGCAATCTCGAGCGATTGCCAATTTCGTGGTCATCTGGAAGGCAAGAAAGCAAAGAAACTGGGCGTCATTAATAGAGCACGGCAATACTTCAAGCCGGCCCACATACTCAACGAATGCAAAACCGTGGAAATCGGTTTGTGCGTTCTGGAGTTATAGCGTCAGGAAGGAAAACCCGACTTATTTTATATAGTAGATATATTAAACTTTAAAAGAAAAGTCTACTGGAAAATTATTGTTATCGTAGTCATAAGTTCTAAAAAGCTGTTATGATTCCCGCGAAAGCTCACAAACAACTGGATGTCACCTTTATATCAAATTGTCCCATTTAATTATCCCAGTTAATTAATCGTAGCAAGCATCTCATAAATGAGTTTTCAACTCACGTACAAATCTAAACAGCTAAAATATGAATATTATTTTGTGTATGAATAAATTTAATGTGTTTTGTTAACGTATAACAATGTTTGTATATTTACTAATTTGATGATATTCTGGGCATAATTATTATTAATTTGATATTCAACTCTTGATTGAAAATCTGTTACTGCAATTTCATTCTTTCGTGACCGATTTTCTATTTCAATATTATATATATCGCGATAATGGTTTACTAAATGTTTAAATTCTTTAAAAAATAAAAAGTTAAGTTACACATAAATAAATCTTCGCAGTTCATTACCAATTTTAATAATGGAATCAGATTGAACTTTTTTTTTTATGATAATAAGGACCGAGACGAGCAGGACGTTCATCTGATGGTCATTAATACGCCCTGCCCATTACAATGTAGTGCCGCTCAGGATTCTTGAAAATCCCAAAAATTCTGATCGGCACCACAATTGCGCTCATCTCCTTGAGACATAAGTTAAGTCTCGTTTGCCCAGTAATTTCACTAGCTACGGCGCCCTTCAGACCGGAACACAAAAATCCTTACACATACCTGCTTCACGGCTGAAATATGCGCCGTTGTGGTACTCATAATCTAGCCGGCAAGAATGCCGTTGGAGGCTCCTTTGCACAGAAGTGCAAAGGAGCCTCCCACTGGTCAACGTCTCTCTTATTGTTTAAAAAATGTTTATGTAATATTTATGTACCTATTCGCTTTAAATTTCAACAATTTAACCAATGTGAAATCCTGTTACTCTTGTCAGAAAAACGAGGTAATTCTGTAGTTACAAAATATTCATCGTGGAAAAACAAGGAGTTTTTTAACTACAACGGTGAGAAATAATTTAGAATACAACTTTCCGATAGTAAGATTACATTATTACGTCTTCAAGAAACACTATCAATAAAGAGTTATTTACAAGATACGAAACTAAATATTTATGATTTACGATAAGACATGCTACACCTTAGAAATGGGGTCATATTGCCACCAAGCTACATAATTTATCTGAAGAGAAAACATAGAAAGTACTACTAAGTTTCATACGCCTACTCTTATCGGCTCAGATGTTTCAAATGTATGGATGGACTCCAACCATAAGTAAGTAATTAAAATAATCAATCATAAAAAAATATATATTCAAAGTTCGTTCAAATTAATTTAACAAACTTTGAGCATAGTTGTCTTTTCTGCGTTATTTAAATAGCCGCTTACTTGTTGTGACAAAATTCAATTAGCAACCATCGATTTCCTTTGACAATCCATTATTATTGAGTTTGGTTTTACAAAAGTCAGGTACACAAATATTTTATTCATTCTTTGCCTGTATAGGCAATGCAAGCACCATTAAAAAAAAGTGTGTGTGTACGTATGTATGCTCGCAAGAAGTTATACATCTTTGGCCTAATGCAAAAATCCTTAAAATTTTCTTCCTCGTGCTACGTTTGTAGAAAGAACAATATTGTAAAAATTTTGCAAAGATGACTTTGACTTTTTATTATGAAAATAAGGGACGAGACGAGCAGTATATTCAGCTGATGGTAATTGATACGCCCTGCCCATTACAATGCAGTGCCGCTCAGGATTCTTGGATATCTCAAAAATTCTGAGCGGCACTACAATTGTGTTCGTCACCTTGAGACATAAGATGTTAAGTCTCATTTGCCCAGTAATTTCACTATCTACGGCGCCCTTCAGACCGAAACACAGAAATGCTTACACATTACTGCTTCACAGCAGAATGAAGCGGCGTTGTGGTACCCATAATCTAGGCGGTCTCCTGTGCAAAGGAGCCTCCCACTAGTACTCCCACTATTTATTAAATATTAACGAATAGGGCTGTATGGGCACTAACCCTTTGCTTGTCCTAATAATAGACGAAGAAACCAAAAAAAAAAATCACGAATGTCGCAAACGTCAGAAAATTTTAGAAACTTGACCCTGTTACTTTAATGTTACAGTGAGGCGCACGCATCTTAAAATTCACTCTCATAATTTTTTCATATCGTGCCTAAAGAAGTATAACTTCAGTAACCGAAGCGTGGAAAATACACAAATGCGTAGCCCGGTAAAATTTTCACGACTCATAATCGACTTCAAGCTCCCGGCCTACAAGAGAGAGGTTCTAGTGAACTGACACATCGAGTCGTCGAGCAAGTTTATGTGTCAAATAATGCTCACTAAATTACAGCCAGCGCTCGTACTAGACGTGTAATGTCAACATTATTATATTAATAAATTGTAGCAAAATTCCTTGGTGAATTGTTTGTTTGTACTTACCATAGCTGTTAGCTTATATCACTGTTTTAAGGTATCATACATGCCTACTGATCGTTTGGCCACTGTTAATGAAATCGAACAATTATGTGCCGTTACTATGAGTATTATGTTTTAGAATTACAACGCAATTTTTACATAACATATGTGGACATATCATTCGTAGTCTGATAGAGATTGGTGTGGTGATTGGTCGTCGCTGCTCTCCAACTAGACCACGCAGGCCTAGTCGCAAAGTACGGCAACTTAGACTCGTACTCGAGGAGCCAGTCTCGAAAAACGTATGACGTCAACGTGCCACATGTTTTGTTAATTTTTGCTAATAACTGAAACTAATTGAAAGACACTGGGATCACATATTATCAGTAAGTATTTTGTATTGTATTAACTTCAATGTTATATAACTCGAAGCGTATATAAGTTACATAATTTGAAAGATGACATTGAGCGTCAAGATACCATGCAAACACAAGCATCTTTACATATAGCCAATACATACTACAATATAAAGTTGGCGTAATAAAAGATTCATTCGAAAATTTATTCCTCAGACTTGTGATGAACAGGTACAAGAAACTGAAAAGGCTTCTTTCTTTAATAAAGTTTCATTCGATAAAATTCATTATTAAAAAGTCTGAGGGCCGTCCCTCCATTCCCAATCTGTGATATCATTACGAAAGTCATTTATGTTATATGAAATGAAATGAAATATATCTTTATTGCACACCACAAAATAATTAAACATAACAATAATCGAGTCTACAAAAAGCAATAGGCGGCCTTATCGCTTAAGAGCGATTTCTACCAGGCAACCTGTAATGAAGTAGTTTTAGTTGAAAAGATAACAGAAGGTGGTGTTATCGATATGCATATAATTTAAATATAGGTACACATACAGTAAATAATTCCAAGAAAAGAACTAGTAATGAATTTGTCACTGTAAGAAATAATAACTATGGAGTATTGTTTTTAAAGATTGGAGAGTTTGAGCCTTTCTGATTTCAGAGGGAAGAGAATTCCATAGGTTTACAGCTTGCACAGCAAATGAATTGTGAAAATGTTATAGCTATATTTACAACAGAAACCTTTTTTCAACAATTATTTTGTATGTCGTAACACATTTGTTTTGAACATTTCTTGGATCATGTTATAAAATATTGTAGGTACAGCGCCCATTAGAATACTTCTATTACGTTCTTGAACTCACTTCCAAGGTAGTAATTTACCTGTAAAAGTACCTAAATAGTCTAGTACTTTTACCCTTTAGGACTCGATTGTATTTATAGAGGGAGGGACGCATACTTTAGTATAATAAAAAAAAATACCGACGAATTGAGAACGTCCTCCTTTTTTGAAGTCGGTTAATAAGTAAAACTAGTTATTACATAACAACCTTATAATTACATCTTACAACATTGCTTTAAAATTAACTATCCTCATAATGAGAGCTTTAATCACTTTATCTGTTCTAACATAAGTAGACAAAAATGCTTTGTCATAAAGTCAGATAATTTTAAAATTACCAAGCAACGGAATCTATAAATTTTATTCTCGGATTTAAGGTCTGTTCAGATACTTCCATGAATATTTGAAGCATGCAAACATTGAAACTATAGATTATACAGAGGCGGATGGATTTTATGAAAGCATTAATGAAAACGGGAGCGTAATTTACATGCGGGGAGATGTAACAAATTAATGGATTACAACCTGGATCAGAATTTATACCTTCGTATCGTCGCCATCTTGTTTATTTTATGCGGGGGATTTAGTCTGCACCAATTTAATTTTGTTTTTAACACACTAAATTATCTAACCTCCAACTAAACATAAACCTTTACTATAGAGATTAGACAACGTAATTTTTAATACTATATACATATTTAAACATATATGCATCTCACATTGACATAAAGAAAACAACTAGACTCGCAATCACGCTCAAAAATTTTCTGAATCAAAACTCTACCTACGCGTCTTTTAGGCAGAGTTTTACTACTGTTGTGTTACGACCGCGCTTTGAATAAAACGCCACGCAATGACAAATAGTTCAGTCAAAAACTGTTCAAATAACAGCATATCCAAACTTAAAAAGTGTGGAATGTCTTATTTCAGGTAAGTGCCCCTTTAAATTAACAAAATTATGTTAGCTGCCTTGACTTTTTAATAGTTCTGCTAAATAATTGCAGGAGAGGTTGGGCGGCGGTGATCACTTAACACCAGGTGACCCGTACACTCGTTTGTCCTCCTACTCCATAAAAAAAAATTACATTTCAGTGGTTAAAACAAATTGCCTACACAAAATAGATCGCCGACGAAATGTGCGAAAGTCTCTTCGCTCCAAAATCAATGAGCTTTTTATGACATATTTTTGAATATACTTACAATAGACTTTGAACATTACTACAACGAAATAAGGTGTTAATTTGATTAAATGTTAATGTTATCTGTGTCGCTCGGAACTTTTGACGACCTTTTATTAGGCGATTAGGAGTCTGGTTTATTATTACGCCAATAGTAGGCATTAAACATATGCAACTATTATCCCCATCACGAGAGAAAAAATTGCAATACGGCTAGAATAGGTTGATAAAAAAGGAGAGGGGGACGGAGTATTGTGAATAACTTTAGGGGATGCCCTTACCAAAGAACAAACTGGCGTAATAATGGTTGTTAGTGCTACCAAATTTTGCAGCTAATAATAATTATAGTCAGTCAGTAAAGGAATATTTTGTTTTTAAATTAGGTAGTAACAATTCAATGTATAACAAATTCAATCAACTCAAAGTAACAAAATATGTGTAATATGAAACTAACGAGCTATTTCACTTGGTCGGGTTATATTTTAGCGATGCTAAGCGCTGTCGTCTTATGTTTAGTGGCACTGGAACGTGCCTGACTCGTGGAACGTAAGCATTTGGGACGCTATTTTAATGAATGAATTTATTATTTAATACGCGACGGTATGATATATTAGTCTAAAGTACATTAACCAAATGATTTGAGTTTTCTTTAGTGTTAATTCCGCCAATATTTGTCTTTAAACAATTCGACACGTGTTTCGCCTCTACACGAGGCATCCTCAGTAATGCCTACTTCAATAAATTTTCTAAAGTATATTGTTTTATTCTATTGTTATGGGGCAGTGCGGCCGATATTTATACCATCTTTGTGCTGCAGAAGAGGGCTATTCGCGCTATTTATAACCAAGGTCCTAAAGAATGATCAAGAGAAAAGTTTGAAGGATTAACCTTAAATTTAGTATTGGTTTCTGCTGCGCTCCAACTAGATATCGTATTAGCTTAGAACAACTTATATAAAATTAGTATAATCCAACATACCGACTGATGATATAAAATGATCCAAGTGTCTTTCTTTTTTCTAGTCGTATTATTTGTACAAAGTTTTACTAAGTAGCCCGGCATTTAAGTTTCAATTATAAGCAAAGTTTAACAAAACATATGGCACGTCAACGTAACACATTGTTTAAGACTGGCTCGAGTACGCCCACTTGGGCGTGGTATTAGTTGCCGCAGTTTGCTGTGGTCTCTAGTTGAAGCGCAGCGGATACCAATCCTTAATTTAAGGGATAAATATTTTGACTTTTGCATCTCAATCTATTCTTGATCATGTTCTGTGTGTCCCTAAGCACATGAAGGAATTTGCTAGAAACTGTGACAATCATAATGTTAACACGAGGAACAAACATAAACCTTCAACCTTCAACTCGGTTAGCTCGAGTTAATAAGTCTTTTATTGGGCGATGTATATATCCTTTGACAACATGATGCCAGAAAATGAAGATAACAAATGTGTTATGAAATCCAAAAGAATCTTTTAAATTGTTTGTGTGGTAAAGTGGGAGGCTCCTTTGCACAGGACGCCGGCTAGACTATGGGTACCACAACTACGCCTGTTTCTGCCGTAAAGCAGTAATGTTTAAGCATTACTGTGTTCCAGTCTGAAGGGCGCCGTAGCTAGTGAAATTACTGGGCAAATGAGACTTAACATCCTATGTTTCAAGGTAACGAGCGCAATTGTAGTGCCACTCAGAATTTTTGGGTATTTTCAAGGTAGGGCGTATCAATTACAATCAGCTTAACGTCCTGCTCGTCTCGTCCCATAAATCATCTCGTCCATCAAAAGTTATTAACATAAATGATTTTCTTAATGATACCACAGGCAGTGAATTTTGCGAACACCCTCAGGCTATTTAAAAAAAAAGAACGCAGAAGTTCTTGCGCCCGTTTTTCTCAGGTTTTAGGCGCACTATTTCAAATGGGTGGTAATTTTTGACGTTCAATAAGTGATCTTAAAATCTTATTTTGAATAAAAATATTTGAATTTGAAAGGTTGCGTTACATATCCAGGGCAATTTCATCAAATCAAGCGTTGGTATATAAATCTAAGTGTATCTCGTATACAAATAATAAATAATTCGTATTTTTATATTTCATTTCATAACAAGCTAACTTTAAACAGTTTAACTCCACAGTAATGATTGCGTGTTTTTTCAAATGTATCGATTCAAGTTTGTAGACTCTTTCACATGCAGTTCGAGTTGCACTACCTGCAGGCTAATTAGAGCTCGAATATAAGCTAACCAACCTTCTCTTATGTAAGGGGCTCTTTATTAGCGTTCCGTAGCCAAATGGCAAAAAAAGGAGCCCTTATAGATTCGTCATGTCTGTCTGCCTGTCCGTGTAAAACATGACAGTTGATACTGTTGAAACTTGGTAAGTAGATGTATTCTGTGAACCGCATTAAAATTTACACAAAAATAGAAAAAAAAAAAACAATTAACTTTGGCGTTTCCCATACTAAGAAATAAAACTCAATAAATTTTTATTCATCAAACCCTTACATACGTCTGGGGTATCTATGGATAGGTCAAAAATGATATTGAGGTTCCTAATATATTTTTTTTCAAAACTGAATAGTTTGCGCGAGAGACACTTCCAAAGTGGTAAAATATGTGACCCCCCTGTAACTTTGAAAATAAGAGAATGATAAAACTAAACAAAATATCTGATGTACATTATACCATGCAAACATCCACCGATAATTGGTTTCAATGAGATCTACTTAGTAGCTTTTTTATTACGTATAAATGATGAGAGCTCATTTGCACTGTATAATTTTGAGCAAAGATTTTTTGCCTTTTTCATTTAAATAATTTAATATGATTTTCCTCTTTATAAAACATCTATATTATGTTACTTGCTGCTACGGAACCCTTCATGGACGAGGTCGATTCGCACTTGGCCGCTTTTTTTCATATGTTGCAGTTAGGTTTAAAAAATATAACTCCTATTGTTGTACAATAAGCCACGTCTAGATCACTGAAGATTTTTAAATCTATATCTAGAGTTATTTCTTTTATCTTATATAAATATGACATAGTTCGTTTATAATAATGTTTATAGGTAAGTATCTACCATAGACTTACAGTATACTAAAATATAAATGAATTAACAGCCCGATAAAGATTGACCAATTAAATTGGTTAGTGTGCGTTAGCTAGTAGTTCAGTCTTAGATTAAGGATTGGTCTCCGCTGCGCTCCAACTCGATATCGCACTACCTAAGAACAAAAGCTTTTTTATTATGGCAACTATCAGATGCTCGTGTGCCGCCGATTTTTTTCTTTATTTATGTATTTATTTATCCCGACACGACATTTTGAATGCACATACACATATTGCTTTTTTGTAATAACTCTTTATAACAGTGGGAGGCTACTTTGCACAGGATGCCGGCTAGATTATGGGTACCACAACCGCGCCTCTTTCTGCTGTGAAGCAGTAATGTGTAAACATTATTGTGTTTCGGTCTGAAGAGCGCCGTAGCTAGTGAAATTACTGCAGCAAATAAGACTTAACATCTTATGTCTCATGGAGACGAAACGAATTTTTGGGCTTTTCAAGAACCCTGAGCGGCACTGCATGGTAATGGGCAGGTCGTATCAATAATTATGGTGAATGTTTCACATTATTAAAACTTCATATAATTTTTTTTGAAGAAAGTCCGTTAATCAAAAATTTTTTATACAATTTCATATTATGTATATTTGGTAGATCTGAGAATCGGTCCTAATGGTATGGTATAGGGGCTCCTGTTTCCGCAATTAAACCACTAACATGGGTCCATTTTGCGTGCAGTAATGGCCAGTTACTCCAACCAGCCCAGCTCCTTCCAGAAGTTCAGAACATTCCTGGGGTGTTCACAGACTTCTTGGAGCGACCTCGTATTGGTTAAGGTTTTTGCCCGTTGGTTGGCCACCCCCGCACATTCCAGGATTACGTGAGCGACCGTTTCGTCTTCGGTCAGACAGCCTCTGCACTTAGGACTGTCCGTTACGCCGATTGTGAAAAGGTGTTTGTTTAGTGATGTGTGACCAGTTAGGGTGCCCACCATTATACGGATGTCATGTCTGTTGAGGCTGATAAGTCTACGTGTCAGTTTGGGCGATAGTGCAGGTATCGCCACCTTCGACTGTCTACAGCTTGAGACATTCATCCATCGGGTGTTGTGTAGGTCGTTGGTGAGAGAGCGTATCCATGAGCGCATTTGGCTGAAGGGCAGTGGCAGAAGTGGCAAAGGACCAGTCACTATATTTGCCGATGCCTGCCTTGCAAGCTCATCCGCTGCATCATTACCCAACGAACCGCTATATCCCTTGATCCATTGCAGAGTTACCTGGTTATAAGAGGCAACTTGCTCCAGGGTTTGGTGACATTCGTGTATTAGTACCGCCATACTGTCAGAAAAAAATCTGATGCTGTGGCCATGTACCTTTCTTCTTAATATAGCGCTGGCGGCTTCCTTGATGGCTTCGCACTCACATTGGAAGATGGAGCTGTGTGTGCCCAAGGGTATGGAAATGTTTAGTTCCTGTGAGAATATGCCGGCACCAGTTCCAGTAGCCATTTTCGAGCCGTCTGTGTAAATTCTTAATTCATTTACACCTGACTGGTCAGCATCTTTCTCATATAGCTGTATGTGAAAGTTTTTATGGAAGGTATGTGTTTTAGGTATCTTATCACATGGTGCCTCACAGAGTGGATAATCCTTTGTTACCCTATTCCAGAGCTTATCTGTCAGGCCGTCTTCATTCTTCCATACACCCAACAGCTTTAGACGTAGAGTCGCCATTGTCGCTTCTTGTTGAAAGTGTATGTCAAGTGGTGTTAGCCCTAGAATAGTTTCAAGGGCCGAAGTAGGCGTGGTGCGCATGCATCCTGTTATGGCTGTGCAGGCCAGGCACTGGAAACGCTGCAGCTTGGTTTGTACTGTCACAAGCTCTGTCCTGGGCCACCAAGCTATTGCTCCGTAGGAGATAATTGGTCTGATGACTGCTGTATAGAGCCATCTGCTTATCTTTGGAGCAAGACCCCAGGTTCTGCCTATGAGTCTTGTCTATGCCTATGAATCGGTCCTAATCTATTTATTGTTTCACAAAATTTTTTTTGCAATTTTTCATATTAATTTATATGGCAACGTTTGCCGGCTCAGCTAATATCTAGCAGCCGTTCCCGCCCGCTTCGATGGGCGAATTTTAAAAGGAAGGAATGTTGGAATTCGTAGAATGAATGTAATAAGTAGCCATAAACTATCTAGGATAAATTTCGAATCGAATGGTGGTAATTTCATGTCGATACGATCAGTGCTTTAGGCGTGTAAGAGCCTCAAACAAAGACAATTTTCATTATATATATAATTTATATGACAATACAACGTTTTCCGGGTCAGCTAGTATCTAAATATAATTAAATAGATCGACCTCATTACTGAGCAAAGAGGAAAATTCCTTTCCCGATCATATTAGAGCCTCCCGATACTATTGAATTTCTCGCTAATGTCATATTGACAAGTAATCACTACAAATTGATACGAAAATAACTCGTAAACTCATTGAAAGAGAATTCAATTAAAAAGCGTACTTCCAATATACTATCTTATCGACAATTGACGCGTGCGGGAGAGAAAAACATCCATAACGTAGATACAGCTAGATGGAAAAGGAAAGCGCTTCTATTGTTACTGTAACCGATTTTCATTGGCATGTCGTAAAAAGTCAGCCAAGTTAGGCGTTAGTTCTTTAGTATTTTTAACCGACTTCAAAAAAATGAGGTTATCAATTCAATCGGAATTTATTTTTTATGTATGTACACCGATGACGCACACACTGAGATTTACGTAATTTTACGATGCAGAATAGATGCCATTTGGTCCCATTAAATTTTTACATAGTTTGGCCCAGTAGTTTTCATTTTATGAAAATTTTTGTTTACCTCGATGATAAATTGTTTCTTGTGTACGGCTTTTGTAGGAATTTTCATTCAGGTTGATTATTTATTATATTTATTAACTGACACAAAAAAAAAAACAAAAAAAATTCAAATATTTAAAAAAAAATTAATACACCTTTCTTTGCCTTAAATATTAATAAAATACTATTATTTGTATGTGCTACATATTGATAGCTTTGAAGTCGTAAAGGTGTATTAGATTAAATTTTTAGTTATTTGATACGTGTCAGTGTTTGAAGTCGGTTTTTTTAACCTAGTTTTTTTTTTAAGGATACTGAACTCTTAGATTAAGGATTGGTCTCCGCTTCGCTCCAACATATCCTGATCGAAAACCGTAAGGCCTTGTTCCCACTATGCCGGACCGGTAGATATGACAGAAGCCGGGCACCGGACAGAATGTTCACATTACGCCGGATCTTGGACAAGCGTAATTAAAGTTTCTGCTTGAATGTCAATGCTACACGTCTATTTTTAGCGAGCCGAATGACTTGACAGGAGCACGGGCGGGGCGAGCGGGGGAGAGATACCGGCGCAAATTCGTTCACATTATTCCGGTGGTCCGGCACTTCGCAGTGACAAAACGCTCGGTAAAAATGCCGGACCCGGTATTTTTTCCGGATCCGGCATAATGTGAACAGCTTCATATATATTCTTTAGCCATTAGGTCTTCCGGCAGTTTTACCGAGCCGGTAAATCTGCCCGTCCGGCATAATGGGAACCCGGCCTAAGACAGTCGTTGAAATTATGAATGAAGGGTGATTTACCTGAGAGATAAACTTTTAAATGTTAAATAATTGTAATAGTTCTGAAGCGTTAAACTTTTTATGTAATATAAATTGTCAATTTGTGTACGATAGCGCAATAAATCAATATTGTTTCTAACCACATAAATGCTAGTACTTTTACACTGATAAATAAAGCAATTCGTGCGAAATTATTCCCTAACCGTTCCAAAATATTCAAAAATGCACAACGTTTTATGTTCAAGTTTTCACTTCTGCCGGCACTCCTGGAGTATCGTTATTTTTGTTTCGGTCCCAAAGGATTTGTACCTCATTGTATGTATATTATATTGAACGTTCGTCAAATTTCTTCAAACAAAGAAATAATTTGTGTATCGTATAATCTATACTTATAAATAAAATTGGAGTGTCTGTTTGTAATATTGAAATAACCGTTTTTTACTACATTTATACACGGACTAGTAAAAAAATAAGGACTCCGTGTCACCTTACATAACAGTGTAGCACCAAAACAAGCCGATTAACGTGTAAATACATAGCCCCACGCACACACTTACACTATTACAGGCCGATAGGCGGCAATTATGACAATTGTCATCGTCTGTGACAGATCAGTTTGCGTCTCAATAAAATATTTTAAAAATGCCGTCGTGCGTTGTGAAAAAGTGTAAAAACGATACTATATAAGTATATATGCCAAATAACATTTTTTTTTTTACAATTTTTGTCTGTCTGTTTGTTCCGGCTAATCTCTGAAATGGCTGTACCGATTTTGACGAAATTTTTATTGCCAGGTAGCTGATGTAATAAGGAGTAACTTAGGCTACGTTTATTTTAGATAAAATATTTTAGTGGTGAAAAATAAATTAATGTTAACATAGCAAAACAACGTTTGCCGGGTCAGCCAGTACTTCTATAAATATATATTCTTATTTCCTGGTGTCTGTGCTGCAAGTACTATTCAAACGTATCGATTTTTTTATTTATTTATTGATTATTTAAAAAGATTCAAATCCAATCTTTCTGTTTGAAGCCTATAATTAATGATATAAAACGACCCCAATCCACTACAAATTAAAGGCACGAAAACTACGAAGTAACTTGCGGATGTCGACCGTACATTCGACGAGATCCATTAACTTTATTTGCGGACGTTACCAAATGGCTAGATACGAGTGATTTATTGTTACAGATTCCCTCTTGTGTTTATTTCATTGATTTTATTAACTAACGTAGCTACTTACTATATATATTTGGGGGGAATTTGTTGTTATTTTGTGTATTGTAAATAATTGTATTGGCATGTTTTTGATTAATAGCGTTCGTTGAAAGAAGCATAATATAAGAAAAGAAAGAAATAATATATAAAATGTGTCAAAAGTGCATTAGGCAGAACCGTTCACACCGATAAGTTTTTGGTTTTCGAATTTATAAGTACGTTTATTCAACGTTAAATGAGGTCGGCAACGCTCCTGTGATTCCTCTGGTGTTGATTTTGGGCCGCAGTGATCAGATACCATCAGGTGACCAGTGTGCTCGTTTGTTCTCCTCTTCCTCTTGGCACATTCTTCCGTGCACATAAGAGCACATAATAGTCTTCAGTTTATACATAAAATGGCAATCTGGTCGGACGAATGGATGGCTGGTCCATTCCATAATCAATTCTGGTTCTTCATAACTATTGAGCAATAATTTAATCAATTTCGTCGATTCCAGGATGAAACGACATGGGTTCTGTCAAAAAAATTCCTGCAGGAGAATATGGACGGCAGTGATCACCTAATATCAAATAACCCGTCTGCTATTATGTCCTTCCTACCAAAAATATATAAAAAGGCTCGCAAAAATTACATTGCTTGTGGCGCCGCCTTGGGAAGGGTCATTCCGTTTGAAAACCCGAAAATGTTCAGTGAAAAACTGTCCAAATAACAGCATATCCAAACTTAAAAACGATGGAATGTTGTATTTATCAGGTAAGTGCCCATTTAAATTAACAAAATTATTTTTAGATTTACTGCGACCGCTGTGAAAAAGGTCGTTAAAAATTAAGGCTAACCGTTAGCCTCTATTTTGAGCAATGCACGCACCCTAACACAAAGTGACAAACAAATCAGGAGTGAAAGACGTAGCTTGTCACGCGCACTAAACTAATAAACCTGGCCTGTTTTCATCGGTTGTCTAGCAGGAGTCTCTATCTAGACGTATAAATTATCTAAGCTTAATAATAAGCTTATTTTAAGCTTAAGCAATTCTCGGTATTTCAGATATTTCGAAAATATTTTCTCTATTGATAAGTTATGATAAGATTCCATCCAATTAATATCTTTGTAGAGATCATTTTATTATTCAACCCGCAAACCTCAGAGATTATTGCCGGCAATTGTGTTTCAATGAGAATATTCTATTGATGTTGAGAACAGATTCCTGATCATAAATATTATGATATATAGTTGTTTATTCAAACAAAACAAATCTCATAACTATATTTACAATACTATCATGTCCGCGTTATGCGGGGGATGGAAATCGCGTAATATTAAAACGCTACACTGTATATAGAAGAAAAAACAATATAGAAAAAAGTATTTTATAGTAATAAAACCTTAAGCTTTAGGTTTAATATCAAGCTCAGCGAAGAGTTTGGAAATAATTAATATCAAATATGGAAATAATAGGTAATAGCGATAATGCACTGAGATATTATATTAAAATATAAACCCACTACTTTTGGTTCAAATTTTTCTTTACTTTCGTTTTCTGTTCAAATTACCGGTTCCATCAGGCAAGCATTTAAAAATCTATGAACGCAGTTCAAATTCTTTTAAAAATTAAATAAAATAAAAATTTATTGAAAAATCTAAAAAACACGATAATGGTTGAAATTTAAAATTGACATCAATTCATGAACGATGAAAAAATTATATAAAATTAACATAAATCTGATTTTGCAAATTGAAAAATGGAATAATTTTATCAAATTAATATATTGTCATTGGTCCTCGATAAATTTACGAAGCTTAAACGCAATCTGGCCATTTAAAGTGGGTCAAAATCATATGAGTCGGTTACAAACAAACATACATACAGGTGAAGCTAATAAAAAGCGTGTAAAAAAGTCTTCTTTCAGTATAATGTTACATCTACAATCTTTCCAGGATGTTGTAGCCGTGGGACACCCTGTATAATTATCACAAAGTCAAGTTGATCTTACCTTCTGATTGGGCTAATGCTGACGACAGCGCCAACAAAGTAACGCCCAGTGACAACGCCTTCATCTGTGAACAATAATAAAAATTGTAAAGAATTATTATATACCTTAGATAATTGAAATTAAAATGCCGGGTTGCGTAGTAATTAGTTAAACTTTGTAAAAATATCACTACAAGAAATAAGAAAGACACTGGCATCACACATCATCAGTAAGTATTTTGTATTTTATTAATTTCAATGTAAAATAACACGAAGCGTATGTTAGAAAATTTGAAAGATGCCATTGAGTGTCAAGATGCCACGCACACAAGCATCTAATAGTTGCCGTAATGAAAAAGCTTTTGTTGTTAGGTAGTGCAGTATCTAGTTTGAGCGCAGCGGAGAGTAATCCATAATCTATGTGTGTATATGTTCTTAAATATAACATCGTTGGATCGTAATACGCTATTTTCTAAACCGTCACAAAACAAGCTCGGTTTCGTTCAGTATTGCGTCCTCTGATAAATGTATTTCTTTTTTGCCATTTTCATTCAAGTTACGTCATAGAGCGACTGAGAACTCTTGTTTGTAGTGCGAATTAAATACTCTGAAATAAAACTGGGTCAGTAATTCACCGCAAAGTTATCATGAAGTAACGTACATTAATGATATATTTTTAATACTAGGCATTAAGTGACGCTTTCTTTACAAAGAATTGTAACTTTAACGGAGAGTGTGTTTTTTTTTAAGATTAGGAGATCAAACAGGCATACGGTGGTAATTGCTCGTTTTGTAGTAATCTCAGGAGTCACAGGAGAATTGTCGGACTTTTAATTCGGTGGAAGCGTATTTTATGGAAGACGAGGACAACCGAACGTACAGATCTCCTGATATTAATTGATCATCCACCGCCCATACGCTCTTGCAACGACAAAGGAATCACAGGCGCGTTGCCGGCAGTACAAAGGTGTACACTGCGCAGGGTAGAAAATTTATTGAGGACCGTACTGTGAATAAACGCTACATATCCAAATGGTTCCTGTTGGTTGGTGGTCATCATCCATCTCAACTTCTTTGGGAGGCAGGCGTAAGGATGATAAGATTCATCATCTTATTTTCTAAGTCAACAAGTAATTTGTAACTGGAAGAGTGGGTACTAAATATATAAGCTGTACGGTTATTTTGATACATGATGAAGATGATAAGATTCAGAATCTTGCCCTCTTATCTTCTAAGAAAACAAGTAACTTGTAAGAGTATTCAAAAACTGTGGAGTTAATAATAAAATGATGATGATGAGGATTTTTTTTTATGACAGTAAGGGACGAGACGAGCAGGACGTTCAGATGGTCTGGTTCTGATGGTCATTGATACACCTTGCCGATTACAATGCAGTGCCGCTCAGGATTCTTGATAAGCCCCAAAAATTCTGCACTTCAACTGCGCTCGTCACCTTGAGACATCTTATGTCTGACGAGCGCAGTTGTCAAGTAATCAACCAGGTCTCATTTGCCCAGTAATTTCACTAGCTACGGCGCCCTTCAGACCGAAACACAGTAATGCTTAACACATTACTGCTTCACGGCAGAAATAGGCGCCGTTATGGTACCCATAATCTAGCCGGCATCCTGTGCAAAAGAGCCTCCCACTGGATGAAAAGATTTAGAATCTTATCATCTTATATTAAAAGGCAAAAAGTAAGTTGTAACTGCAAGAGTATTCAAAATCTGTGGAGTTATCAATAAAATGACGATGATGATCAAAAGACTTAGAATCTTAGCATCTTATATTTAAAGGCATCAAGTAACTTGTAACCGCAAGAGGATTAAAAAAACTGTATAGTGATTAATTACATGATGATCATGATAAGATTTAGAATCTAAATCCTATTTTCTAAGGCAACAAGTAACTTGCAACTGCAAAAGTATTAAAACCTGTAAAATTGTTAATTACATGAACTCGAACACTGATAAGCGGCTTAAACGAGCTGATTTTAATTTCAACGTAAAAGTTTTTCAATTTTGTAGTCCTCGATCATAACGGTAAGAAGAGTTTGCTATTAAGGTAACTAAGTTTATATATTATTTATTATCCTCATTGTTTTTGTATAAATCGACATTAAAAGTGAAAACATAATTAGAAATTTGCAAACATCAAATCTTTGACTTAAATAACTGCTTGGTCGAAATCAAGAATAATGCAATAATATATTGGTTTGAGTGATGATAAAGATAGTCTTGGAAAAAACAGTGTATGTAAAAAAACATACCGACGAATTGAGAACTTCCTCCTTTTTTGAAGTCGTTTAACAATGGTATAAGTTGCTCCATAGGCAGACAAATGTATTCTGAGATCGGCTTTGTATGATAAATGTAAATCTTTGAAAGTCAAAAAACTACCACCCATTCCAAAATGAATGCCTCAGACCTGAGAAGAATGGGCGCAACAAACTCGGCGGGCTTTTTTTTCATCAAATAAATATGTTTACAAAGTAATATTGTACAATTAAACTTATTATTTAATAGCCTGGGGGCGGTCACTCCATTCCCAATCTGTGGTATCATTAAGAAAGTCATTTATGTTATAGTAACCTTTACCACACAAACGTTTTTCAACAATTCTTTTGAATAACGTAATACTTTTGTTTTGAACATTTTCTGGGATCTTGTTGTAAAAGCATATACATCGCCCCACAAAAGACTTACTAACTCGACTTAGCCGAGTAGTAGGCATCATCAGTTTATGTCTGTCCCTGGTGTTAAACATTATGGTTATGACAGTTTCTGGCGAATTCACTTATGTGTCTACATACATTACATTATCAAGAATATATTGAGAAGCAATAGTCAAGATGTTAATTTCTTTGAATTTTGCTCTCAATGATACTTTAGGACCTAGGTTATAAATAGCGAGAATAACCCTCTTCTGCAGCACAAATATTGTATTAATATCGGCAGCGTTGCCCCATAGCAATATACTATAGGACATAATACTATGGAAATAACTAAAGTATCACTCAGAAGAGAAACAAATCTCTAATTAAAATTGAATTTACGTAATAGCAAACCTTTAATAATCTGCAGTTAGTTCAATGTTTTACTGAATAAAAAATCGGCAAAAGAAAACCTATCAGCGAATATTATATTCTGTGAAGCTTTATTTTTAATAAGAATGGGAGTTTTCACCAGTGGGAGGCTCCTTTGCATAGGATGCCGGCAAGATTATGGGTACCACAACGGCGCCTATTTTGCCGTGAAGCAGTAATGTGTAAGCTTTACTGTGTTTTGCGCAAATGAGCATCTTATGTGTTAAAGTGACGACCGCAATTGTAGTGCCACTCAGAATTTTTTCAATTTTCAAAAATCTCGAGCGGTACTGCTTTGTAATGGGTAGGCTGTAGCAATTACCATCAGCTGAAAGTCCTGTTCGTCTCGTTCTTACTGTCATAAAAAACCTAATATAAATATTTTGGTTGCTTGGGATTTGAATATTTCTAAATATCGGAAGAAGAATTTCTCCATTTTGAATCAGAAATAGCAACATTTTGTAAATCTGAAACAATGTCAACATTTACTGAATATAAAATCTGAAATATAATAAAATATGTGATTCGTTTGAAGAAGTAATGAACAAGTTTTATTTACGGCACAAGAGAAACTATCAAAGTTAAATAAACAGGAACAATAAAAGGGGACCCGTGTACCATGTAAATTTAGATTTAACTTTCAAATATAACTCCTGATATTTACTTTAACTGGCTCCCGTATTACAGGGTAAGTGGTAGAGCTCAGCTATCGCGAACAGTCAAATTGCTTTTAAACTCCGTTTATGCATTTGGAAATTACTATCCGAAATAATGTTTTAACTGACTTAATTGTTCAACTCCTCAATCACTTTACATATTATATTATATTGTAAATGAAATGATTTGTAAATGGAAGAAAATGTTATGAATAATATAAAAGAGTGGCAATGAGTTTCTTGCTACTTCTTCTCATTAGCTCAACCATTTACGAAATAGCGGTAGATTCGATAAGAAAAAATATTTTTTGACATTCATAAGTGTCATTTCCGTGACCTACATGAATACAGTGATTTTGATTTGATTTGATTTGAATAAATTGTCTTGGAGTAGTTTTGAACCTGATGTTATAATTATACATTTATAATTAAATTTATAGGGTTAGTTTGATTGCAGCCGTTTTGTTACAATTTAGGGGGCGTCCAAAAATTACGTGAGTGTAAAATATGGTGGTGAAGAGGTTGAGCCGAATCTCACCCAATCTCACGTGGGGTAGAATGGATATCGGCAAATATGATGTAATTTTTTTCCCGCAAGAAACAGTGTTTAATTGTGAGGAATGTGGGTAAAATTTAAAAAAAGAATAGATGTCTTAATTATAAAAAATAGTCTTAGATAAAAGTATAACGTAGCGCTACTCGAACTATGGTGTGTTTGTGGCGGAGAGTGTTCTGAAGAGCTGTATAGCCAGATTCCTGTCACCAATTTCAAAGTATCAAGTTAAAAATATCAAAATTAATTTAGCTTATGGATTGAAATTAATGTATTTCAAAGTGAAACATTATATCTACCACAACTTTTAAGCACTTGAGCTTTTATGGCAATAAAATGATTGCTACTCTTTTAAATCAATAATTACTGCCTCATCATGCGAGATTGAATCAGAAATGAGGAGATCCGTATGTGAACCAAATTCACCGACAAGCCCAAAAGATTGCGAAACTGAAGGGCAGTGGGCAGGGCACATAGTTCGACGGACAGATAGCCGTTGGGGCAGTAAAGTCCTTGAATGGTGACCACGTACCGGAAGACGCAGTAATGGTAGGATGGACCGACGATCTGGTCAAGATTGCCGGAATACGTTGGATGATGGCAGCGCAGAACCGATCGTCGTGGAAATCTTTGGGGGTGGCCTTTGTCCAGCAGTGGCCGTCTTCCGGCTGATGATGATGATGATAATGATATAGATGACTTAATTTAATAACAAAAGGAGGATTCTTGACGCAACCATCATTCAGCCATAATAACAGCCCATTCACAAACATGACGTATTGACGAACCCTACTACGCACCTACAAGCAATGACATATTGGGGTTTTTCTCTCCTGTTCTTAGAATATATCCTTAATTTCTAACTCCTGTTGTGCAATTTATTGTTAAAGCATTACGAGGGTCATATATTAACAATTTTCGGCCAACTTGAAAAAAGAGGTGGTTAACTAATATTATTAGTTTGTTATTTAATATCTTCGACGTAAATTGTTTTCTGTTAAATTTTTCCGCAATATTTCGAATTTTTGACGCCATAACTTTAATCCTACTTAAAATAGATCTTATATAGAAAAAAATCAAATTTGACTTTATTTTCAAAATCATAGGAAATAAATAGTCTAGGTCTGCCACAGCAGCGTCGGTTATTACCAACAAGGAGTACAGTAAGATTTACCGTGTTTTGGTGTAAGGGACACCAAATGTCTCAAAGTGTGATAAAATAACTGTTGTACATTTTTACGTTGAAGCATTATGTTGAAATTGCAGCATTTATTCATCTTATTTAACTTGAGTGTATACCACAAAGGCGCCCGTGTTTTAATTATTCACGAAAAGCTTAGAGCGAAGTAAACGTAATAAAAGAATAAGCGTTGAGTTACTTATCTTGATGATGGTCTAGGGAATAGAAAAATAAAGACAACATCAACAGATATACAGCATAATAGAAAATGTGATCGAATCTTTTGCTAGTGTAACCGATTTGGATTGCCAAGTTGAAAACAGTCAGACATTAGCTCCTAAGTATTTCGAATATGAAACCACTAGCACTCATTAACAAATCAAAATTGGCCACACATTATATTTTCTTCTGCTTCTTGAAATAGCATATATCATAGGGAAGGTTCTGAATTGCACTTGCAGGAAATGAAAGGCCGACAATGCTCCGGTGATTCCTCTGGTGTTGCAAGAGAGTTTGGTCGTCGGTGATCACTTAGCATCCCGCAACCAGAAAGATAGCGGTAAGACGGCGATAGCAAGAACTGTGATGGACAAACTGAAGAACATATGGAAGAACAGAAACGTAACAATTACCGCATGGATTCTCTGCGCAAAATGTATTCAAAGACTCTCATGTTTCTGCTAAACGTCATAATATTCCAGCACTCAACAGTCGGCGTAGATATTTAGACACCATATTCTTATATAAATTAATAATAAGATGGTGATAGCAAGAACTGCGATGGACAAACTGAAGAAAATATGGAAGAACAGAGACATAACAAAAACTACGAAAATCCAGCTTATCCAAACACTTGTTTTTCCCATATTTTTGTATGCTGCAGAGACGTGGATTTTGTGACTAGTGAAGAAAAAGAAAATTGATGCTCTGGAGATGCGTGTTGCTGCAGGAGTTGTCACGAAGAAGAAGAACCGAGAAGAGTAATTGTCCTTCTACCTTATAGAACTACTTTTAAACGATTTGTTGTTTTATGGACGAGGAGGTCAAACTAGCGTGATCTGATGTGAAGTGATCACCGCAATCCACATTCTCTTGCAACACAAGAGGAAAACCAGGAGCGTTACTAGCCTTCTAGAAAGGTGTACGCGCTTATTTTTTGGTACCCATGTCGTATCGTTCTGGAATCACCGTACAAGGATGCTTATTCCACAGTTTGGTTGCACGTGGAAGAAAGTTCCTTGAAAATCGCACTAAGACTAGTGCTGAAGTATTTGAAAATGATAAAAAGTGAAAAAAAAAAATAGTAGGATTAAACCTTTTAGAAAAGGAAGAGAATATAACAAAAATGAAAGGAAAAATAAATTACGGACGATCTGAGGTCGGGAAGTGTTAAAAGTTTTAAGGAAAAAAACGGTTTATCTCGATTTCCGGCAAAACTGCATGTCCTATGAAAAAAAAATCAAATGGCATAGCTGTAGGTAATAAAACGATCTACAACTTTTGATTCCACACTTTTGTCACATAGCCTCGGGGAGCCGTCATATGTGGTAGAAGACACACAATTTCTAAGCTGTATATAGATTTTCCGATACAAAATCCTTTGTTTCTAGTTTAAATATCTTCTATGACATTACCCAATTTGCATATATGGAGCATATTTGGAAGTAAATCTTGATATATCTCCGTAGTTGGACTTTATCAACATCTCAGCGGCACGATAGTGGCTTGCGTTGAAAAAGTTGAGATTTATTGATGTCGTAATATGAACATCATTTTGTGGTAAATATATTTTCTACTTACCTCTTTATATGTTACAATAATAAGGATTTTTACTTTGTTGAAGCTTTTGGAAAGTCTGAGCATAGGTATCTAACTAAGAAGATAATACACAAAAAACGCTCAATGCATTCAAAAACTATTTCTTAGAAGAACCTAGAACTTCACATATTTTAAGATTTTCTCGTCAAGAGCTTACCAACGATTTATTAAGGGGGTATGTATCTATTGTGGTTGCTGAAGAATAAAATTTCCAACGCTATCTTTGCGATTTAAATAAACTCATTTGCAAAAAAGCAGGCGGTTTTAACTTTTCCGTCCCTAGAGAAAATACAATACCAAAAGAGGTTTCAATCATTTATATTAAACAAACAAATATTCCAAATTCAAATTTAAGACATAGTCGGACTTAAATAAAATTTGCAGTTAATTTGGTATCGTGGCGGGAATCGTTGAGAGTTGGTATTTTTAGATGATTATTGTAGGATTGGACTATTTCCTGCCTTATTTGATATTTTTAAGTCTTGATACCATTACTTAGCGGTCTCTAAAATGATTGATAGAACGATAACAGAGAGCAAAATTATAGCACTACTTGAGGAAGGGTGTAGGAATTTGTCCCAGAGGCTAAATGTGAGTGGTTCGACGGTCCAAAGGACTTGGCAACAATATCAAGAGGCTGGTTCCGACAGTAGAATTTTTTCACTTTGCCTATATTGTAATTGAAATGATTTGTAAATTTAATTGAAAATAAGAACCTGTAATACGATTCTGTTTTGAAAAGTGCAATCTTAGAATTTCTTGCTCGTTCTTCTCCAAGGAAATCTGCATTCCAAACGAACTGTATGAAAAAATTACATATTTCAGGTGAAATGCAATTTACCTTTGAAATAAAATATTTTTGATTTGATTTATAATAATATCATATTTTATTATCAGCTAAAAACTTAGAACAAAATATAATAAAACTTAAAATTAAAAATATGAAACATAAACATTATAAAATAAAAGTAGATCAAACATCAGCCGCAAATATGCACAAGCTCGGCATATGCTGACACACATATTATGTATTACAAGCGCCGATCTTCCGCTTGAGCTATTCCGTGACCTTGTAGCTGTCCCAATACTTAAATACGCTATGATTTATATATTCTTTTACATTAACACAAATAAACTCTAACCAACTGAGCTAACCGTTCGAGTACCGTGTTTTTTTTCGCTATGTGTAGAGGACCTTTAGTCTAGTAAGTTAAAAGTCTGCCAAAGACCATTGTAAAAAAAAATAATCTTGGGCCAAATTATTCTTTTTTTTTTCATTAAAATCTTTCAAGGTTCAAGGTTTTCCAAGTAAAGTTGCGAGATGTAAAGTTAAATACATACCTTAATTGAAGGGCTCGTTAGCTTGCTGGGTGCATGCGAATCTGTAACAATAGGAATAGAATTAGACTAATTAGTTTAGTTTTCTGTTTTCGAAGCTTAACCGACGACAAGCCTATGACTAAAGACTTTACCGTTCGCCAGTCTATCAGCAGAAAATTGTAGTTTTCCAATTACAGCACTAAAGTGCATAATGCAGCACAATGCTCAACGATGATTGGTAATATTATTTATTGTTGTAAAAACATTAAAACTCTAGTTCGTCGTAGTTTTTTAGAAATAATTAAAGTTGATTCTGTCGCAAAAATAAATTTACGGTACAAACATTGACTATTTTTACATAAGATGTTAAGTCTCATTTGCCCGGTTATTTCAGTAGCTACGGCGCCCTTCAGACCGAAACACAATAGTGCTTACACATTACTGCTTCACTACAGAAAGAGGCGCCGTAGTGGTTCCCATAATATAGCCGGCATGCTATATAAAGGAGCCTCCTACTGGTAAATAAGGGGATGTCACTTGATGCAATCTCTTAAGGTAACGTTAAGGTGTAGAAGATTTTATTCAAATGAAATCAACGTAGCAATTAAGAAAGCAATTTCATTATAAGATAGTCTCATAAATAATGTCTATGATATATTAAGTTCTTTGTTACAAGTAAGTAAACTTCAATGAAAGATTTACCATTTTAAAAACTGAATTTACTTTTATATCTAGATACAAAAATATAATAACCATTTCCATACAGTCCGAGTGTAAATTACGGTTAGATAGCTAATAGAAATAAATCGGTAGCCACAACCCTTGCCATACCCAGGAGACCGCAAACTATTTGAGGATAGATGTGCACTGGAGAATTGGACGAGCCAAGCTTACCGGTGTGTGGATAAATTGTTTCTTTGTTTCGCGATTCACCGGTGAATTATGGTACTGGCTATTAATCTGAGGTTTCCCTTATGTAATTTATCTTTGTTAAGCTGCAACTTTACAGGCTTAGATGTATATTTTTTATGGTATTTCCAATTAGATTTCTATATTATTCTTCAAAAACAGCAAGCTCGGTTTGTCTGTATGTTCTTCCTATACTTCGCGCCATCGTTATCAACTTATCAGCCGGAAGTCAGCCACTGCTGGAAAAGACCTCGCCCAAAGATCTCTACGCCAATCGACCCTGGATTCGGTTGTAGGTTGGATGTTGTTGGTACTTCGGGTGATATCATCCGTTTTTTCCGTCAATTATAATTTTAATATAATGTTATAATACTTGTTATTTTTTAAACAAACTGTCGACTCGAGCCAAGGTGCTCATTTTCTTCAAGCTTGTCATGATGAATGGAATATTGTTCCATTAAGTTAACTCTACGTTCACCCATCATGTGCTCATCCAAATATTCGAATTCAAATATTTTTATTCAAAATATTCTTTAAAATCACATATTAAACGTCAAACTACCACTGATTCGATATAGTGTGACTCAGAACTGAGAAAAACGGACGCAAAAAACACAGCGCGCTTTTTTTCATGATATATGGTTACAAAGTAATATCGTACAATAAACATTAATAATTAAAGAGCCTGAGGGTGTTCGTTCCATTAACATTCTGTGGTATCATTAAGAAAATCATTTATGTTGTTTTAACCTTAACCACACATACGTTTTTTACGAATTCTTTTAAATTTCGTAACGTAATAGAAAACGAATACATCCCTCACTTCAGAAACCAACTGTAGAGTCATACTGTCGTATGATAATTGCTTTATAATCTCAACAAGCAATGGTATTAATGCTGTTATTAATTCACAAGAGATCACAGAGTCCCGAGATGACTTTGACACAAAAGATCCATTGTGTAGATGAAGGCTTGTCTCCAAGCTATGAGCTGCTCGTCAGAGATGAGATTTGATTGTTACACAATTCTACGAGAGTTGTATTCAAACGCTGATTACAACGCCGTTTATGACGTTAATACATGCATGCGTCAAAACGCCTTTATCACGTACGAGCGATTCAAGTATGAAAAATATGGCGGGGTTCGTAAATATGCCACAATACACTAATATATTATAATTGACTTGTACGAGATGTGTCATAGAATTTCTAATTGAGTCGGGGTTATATTACCTATTGTTTCGAGAAAGACTCATTTAGAGAAATTGCAGAATTGCATCAGTTAAATTTAATGACAAACTCTTAGCCAACAAAATGGGCACGAAACTTGAAAATTAATTTATATTTCTTGAGTTACCTGGCTGGACTTAAAAGAATGAGCTAAAGTATTCTTAACGTGTTCAGGAAGTTAACTAACAAGTAACAGATAGTTAACAATGTCTCCGTGTAGTGAAAAACTTACACGAGATATATCATAGGACTTCTCGACAGAAACTTTACAATAGCTATTGTTGTAAGCTTCCACCTCAGAGTTGGCAGAGCTGATTGTGAAATTGTAGCATCTAATTTAATGTAGCATATTTTAAGGCTTCTAGTAAAACATAATGTGTCTTTTTTTTATGGAATAGGAGAACAAACGAGCACACGGGTCACCTGTTGTTAATTGACCACCACCACCGCCGCCCACAATTTCTTGCAACACCAGAGGAATCACAGGAGCGTTGCCGGCCTTTAAGGAAGATGTACGCGCTTTTTTTGAAGGTACCCATGTCGTATCGTCCCGGAAACACTGCACAAGGAAGCTCATTCCACAGCTTTGTAGTACGTGGAAGAAAGTTCCTTGAAAACCGCACTGTGGAGGACCGCCACACATCCAGATGGTGAGGATGATATCCTAACTTGTGGCGTGTCGTGCGAAGGTTGCATTCGGCGGCAGGAATCAGGTTAAACAGGTCTTCGGAACACTCCCCGTGATAAATGTATGTAGTAATGTATCTTCTATTCTATGTAAGCGTATATAGGGAATAGTTGGTGAAGCTAAAGTAAAATCTTCTCGTTCCATATACCAAATTGTCTGAAGACGAAGGTTTTAGTGATGTAGTGTTTTCCAGTGATGACATACGGAACGCAGACGCGGTCGTTAACTATGGACCTTATGAGGAAGGTCACGGTCACTTAGAGGGCAATGGAGAAGGCTATGTTCGGAGTACCGTAAGAGAACCATAGACACCGACATAGCTCAGATGGTTGGATGATGGCCCATAGCTCGACGGCCACATGGCCATTGGGGCAGTAAAGATAGCGACCTTTAAGGGAGGCCTTTAACTAGCAGGGGACCTCTTCCTATTGAAATTATGATGATCCACCATAATTCAGTAGCCTACGTTTCACGTGGTCAATTGATTCGAAATCATTCTGGAGTCTGGTGCACTCCACGTGAGAACAAAGAGCAATACTCAATAATATTTAATTCATTTCAACACCACGAGGGTGAGTACAATCATGTTTTGCAGATATAGAAATGTATAATACAATAATAAGGGCCAAAACTCGCCTATAAGGTGTGTATTGTACTCTTTACACATATTATATAGTAGTTGTATTTGGACGTAGTTTCTGAAAAACGTTCAAACCCATAAACATCACATTTTAAGGAATTCGTGTTTAAAGTTTAATAAGTATTAGTGTATTCCATACATGTGCGTTGGGCTACTAAGTCATGACGTCATTCAAAGAGTGAGACAGTAGGGCTGCCATTTTTTGTCAGTCCGTTAATTTGAATCAAATGAACAGTTTTGTGTTCTTAACTCAATTTCGACATAATTGTGGCTTGGAACGTTTTTCTGGAATTATGTCCATATGTGAACACGAAAAGTTCCAAAGTTCATACACAAAATTGTTCAGAGCATATTCATTTTACTATGTTAGCACACAATTCTTGATGTGTGATTTGATGCATCTCCACAGAATACGACCCAATTAATTCTGAGTTTAAGTAGCTTAAGAGTTCCAAATATGCTGTTCATGTTTTAAGCAACGAAAAGACAAAATTCGTTCATAATTCTCCTATTTTAAACCCCGGCGTAAAGCGGGTGTTTTATAATTTTATCTTTTTAACCGACTTCAAAAAAGGAGGAGGTTCTCAATTCGTCGGTATTTTTTTTTATGTTTGTTACCTCAAAACTTTCGACTGTGTGAACCGATTTTGATAATTCTTTTTTTAATTGAAAGCTGGTGCTTCCCGAATGGTCACATTGTAATTTGGTCCAGATCTGACAATGGAATCCATGAGAAAACCATAAAAGTCTTAAATTTTGCTATACATACGTATAGCAGAGTGGATAATAAATTTACGAATAACTCAATATCGCGCCGATTTCGATGATTTTTTTTTATTGGAAAGCATATACTTCAAAAATAGTTTGGTGAGAGTTTGGTTAGGTTCTGATAACGGAATCCATGACAAAGTAACGGAACACTGTCTGTAATCAAATTGCAAAGTACTTACGTTCATTGCTGCATTGAAAAATTTAGTATATTTAGACAAATTGTTAGTTAGTGTACTTCGAATTCACTAAAAATCATAAAATAAAAAAAAATTAACAAAAAAACAACCGCCTTCAAAAACACTATTCCAAAACAATAGTATTTTTATACAATCAAAATTATTAATCTTATTCTAGTTACAATTATTGTAATTTTTGGAGTAGCCAACAAGTAGGGGAGTAGGACACAAAACTGTCATAACCATAATGTTAACACCAGGAACAAATATAAACTTATAATGCCTACTACTCGGCTAAGTCGAGTTAGTAAGTCATTTGTGGGTAAGTATTGTAAGTAGGTAGTAGCAGATAATGTTAAAAACAAATGTATTACGAAATTCGAAATAATTGTTAAAAAACTTTTTGTGGTAAAGAGTAACATAAACGATTTTCTTAATGATACCACTGATTGGGAATACAGCGACCGCCCACAGGCTATTAAATAATGCATTTTATTGTACAATTTTATATTGTCACCATTTTTTTATACAAAAAAAAAGCCCGCTTAGTTTGCTGTGCCCGTTGTTCTCAGGTCTGAGGCATACCTTTTGGAATTGGTGGTAGTTTTTGACTTTCTATAAGCGATTATTATATCCGATTTTAAATAAAAAAAATTGAATTTGCAAGAGACCATGTGGAACTTACAGTCAACTAGAATCGCCGGAGGCAAGCCATCCACTCAGCAATGCAGACGATAATAATCTTTAGTCATGAAGTACCAAACATGTAAATTATGACAAGATTAATTTATTCCACTAAAAAGATCTATGCTATAACACGATTCGTCACGCTCACTAAAATTTGCTTGCGACTTGAACGATGGCTAGTCCATGCGTCAACCCGTGAACGGGTGCTGCTTGTGGTTGACCTATTTATAGATAATCAATCATTGTATTTGTTGGATGGGATTACTAATTGTGACAGTTATCTCGACCATCATGTTCACGAAGCATCCTAACACAAACAATGAATTCAAGCTGTAAAGGTTGATGCATCGAATATTCGATAATTAACAATTTTTACAGTTTATTGTATTACTTTTTATGGAATATATTTTGATATTAAAAACGCTTTCAATGTTGAACACGTTTCATATATACCAAACTTATTTGTTTTGTATATTACAGCCATTGTAAAATATTCCATTGATTGAAAAGAGTGACCGTTGAGTTTCTTGTATGTTCTTCCTTTTCCGAACGTATGGTATATTCAGTAGTTTAAAAGAAATATTTGCTATAGTGATTCAAAAGCGCTTAGTATAAGCCTAATTGAATAAAGTTTTTTTTAAAGTTAAAGTTTTTTTTGTTTTTTCAAAGTCACGAATTTGACTTTGACCATAGAGCTATGTAATATGATTTCTATTCGGCACACAACAGAAGTGATTAATCACGTTTTGTTCCATTTTATCTGAAACTGTTTTCATTTCGGGGCGATTGTATTTTATCTGTACCTAGAGCACACAATTCCATCAAACTGCACATCCGTAATAAATGTTGCGATCAGTGTCCCTCGCACGTCAATTGTGAGTGATTGATTCCCAATTGTTCGCTCCATGAGATTTAGCAGAACTGTTGAATAGAATCTATATTGGACATGAATATTATAACTATCTGCTCTGTGCAATCAATAGGTATGAGTAACGCTTACATTATTATTAATTTCATTGTTTCGTCTTTGATTGTTTTCAAAGTGAGAATTTTTAGGTTTTTGGTGAATTTCACCATTCCCGACTCGTGGTCACACCAGTTTGTCACACCAGAATACGAGTAATTTTTTTTCCTCGTCGTCACACCAAGGTTTTTACTACAGCCTGTTGGTAAGTTCTATAATTAGTGATGAGTCAATTTCTAGTAACATGGCATTCTTAATAGTGAAGATAACGAAGTTCACTATGTTATCCATATTTTTTTAGATTCACATCATCACTATGAGTTATCTATATTTCTTTAAGATTTAGATAGATCTTGGTCGATGGATCCTAGCAAGGAATTTGTTTAAAAGGGAGGGGGGGGGGGTCAGGCGTAGACAAACCAAGAATATATTTAATGTTAATACGAATCTAGATTCAACCATTCGTACAGTCTTATGAAATTCGTCGCAATACAATGCCGCTCAGGATTCTTGAAAACCCAGAAATTCTGAGCGGCACTACAACTGCGCTCGTCCTTGAGACATGAGATGTTAAGTTTTGCCCAGTAATTTCACTAGCTACGGCGCCCTTCAGACCGAAACACAGTAACCTTATGTTTACACATCACTGCTTCACTGCAGAAGTAGGCACCGTTCTGGTACCCATTATCTAGACGGCATCCTGTGTAAACGAGCCTCCCTGGTATTTAATTATAAAATATAATACCCACACTATAGATTTGGAAATTAACATCGCAAGGTTCGACAGCATACCCTTTGCGTATTTCTCGCAAGATTTCATTCGGGTCATAGTATGCACACTTGCACAAGCTGAATAAGGTGGAGAAATTTATATTCATAGAAATTCATTCATGCATTCATATCCAGAAGCTAGGAAATATGATCATGTGAGAATAAATGTGGACTATGGACTCTATTACATTGCTTTCCATTATTTTAGTAAAAGTCTGTTCAACGAATACGTTCTTCGAGTAAAGCTTGACGTATTAGTCGCAAATTTTTTGAACAGCATTAATACTAAAGAAGTAAAGGGTACCTACTCACACTTGATTTGGTATTTAAGGATATTAATTGTTATCTGACAACCTGGTTGGTCTAATGGTGAAGGTACAGTTGCGGGTTCGATTCTCATTGGGATTTTTTCCACTTATTAGTGTTTTCTTATAGATTATATTTCGTGTAATAATAATATTTATAAATAAATTCAATTGGAAATTTAATGGGAAATTTAAAAAGAACCAGCCAAGGTTATGTCGAAATGGTTATGGCCACACGAAGTGCAATTTGCATTTAACACCGGCTTCAAGAAAGAGGATAATTTCAGGATATGTGTATTGTTTTTTAAGTGATTTCGCAGACTTCCGTTGAAATTGGAGTCAAAACTCTCACACAACAGTCACTCTCGATCCTGCGTTTGGCGAATCAACAGCTTCTAAAACACATGTTGAAGTGATTTTGAGAAATTTACTACTACTAACTCGAAATGGCTTCATTTAATATTTACGATAACAATGGATTTCCGCAGAATACTACTTAATTCTATTTAGTTTTAGTTCCATCTTTAACCCTAAAAGACTCAATCATCGTCGTATATAAATAGTGTAATAAATATGATTCACCATCATCCCCAAAAGATGTCCACGACGATTGCTCCTGCGCTGCTCTCATCCAACGTATCCCTATTTAAGGGAATAAATATATTATTATCATACACATGATTACTTACTACAAAATGGACCCCATCTGCTCAGTTACTAACTTCCCCTAACGCAATTTTAGTTTGTTAAATCACACACCGTGTTAAGCCACTTTAAATCAGGAGCATTACGTAAAAACCTTTCATTCATAATACATACGATGGGTAGATGAGGTCTAAGCCTTTGATCACAAAGTGAGCACATTCCAGAACCACTCCAGTACCAAACGGGCCCACTTTGACTCGTACAAGGAAACTCAATTTAGTCGATTCGCATTTTATCGCTTCTTTTGCCATAATTCTTTTAACGCCGCGTGCATTTCGTAAGTGGTTTTTTGTGGGTCTGTTTGAAATACTAATGACATCGATAATTGGATGGAATCTGTGTTTCATAGCAATAAGGGCTATTGGGTGCGGTTACAAATTTTGTTTGTAAATATATTTTGTGTCGTTGATTTTCTTTCATAGATATTTAAACTATATGTAAACTCTGTTATGATTTTTCTTGTTAGTGCTTTTATGAGCGCATTTAAAATATATTTATGAGCTACTTAAAGGTAGAATTATTATATTATAGTAACAGTGTTGGTATGCCCCCCACAAGATGGACCGACGATCTGGTCAAGATCGCCGGTATACGTTGGATGAGGGCAGCGCAGGACCGATCGTCATGGAAATCTTTGTGGGAGGACTTTGTCCAGCAGTGGACGTCTTCCGGCCGATGATGATAATGATGATGATGACTAGGCAACGAACCTATATCTACAAAAGTAAGTGCCTTAAGTTACTGAAGCATGTTAAATCTCGAAGCACTTGATTTACAAATAAAAATTCATTCGATAGCGCATTACTGAGGAATTAGAATTCAGTTGGGGTGATCCCACATAATCAACAGAGACACACACTCTATAAGCTTAAGATTATTTAAAAATATGTAAAGAAAAAGAAAGAAAGAAATATATTTATTTGCAACAAACACAATATTTAGAAAAAACAGCTATACAAAACAAATTACAAATTTAGGCTGTGTTGCATCATATTAGCTGTTCTAGTTAAGTTTTAAGACAAATTTAACGATAACAGTAACGCTGACCTTAACACAGACTGCGGAATATATTTTACCGTCGTTGTCCTTGGCATAGTTAAAGTGAAATATCAAGTCAATATCGAATATATATTTGAAACTTGCGACAAGTCGCTATTTAGCTATTTAACATTAACCATAGCTTTAACCGGCGAAGATTGGACGGTTACGATGAACAGTAAAAGTTATGACGTCATCTGAAAATTGAGAAATGGTGCAACATAATTTTCGCTTAACCAGTACTTTAAAATCTTTGTTATTGCTAAAGTTGCAAGCCAGTGTTAGAATCCAGATTTAATGTCATTCCTAAAATCAATAAGGCCTAGTTTCCAAATCCATATAGCAAAGAAAACGCTTATCTGTCACAAAAAAAAAATCCAATACGTCATTCCCAGCCTTGCGAAATTCTCTAAGAAAAAGCGATTCACTCGATTGATAGATTGACAGATGACGGCTATCATCTTGTAAAGAAACGGACATAGCCGAAATCCACTACGTTTTATACATCTGTTTGCTTTCAAACTTAGCCGGATTTACTTCGTCGCCCAATTATTTGCCCCTTATTAATGAAATGAAATGAAAATGAATTTATTTCGGAAGAAAAACTGACACATTCACACAAAAAAGTTAAAGAGAACAAAATATATGCTTAATCTAATACTTAACTTAATACAAAAGAAAGAAAAGCAAAACTTGATGTGGCAGTGGTCTTCCAAAACTGGAGTCCACTAAGTTATAGTTGTGTCCATACACTATGAGCACAACACTGATTTTCAGTGACCCCATTGTGTGAAGTTTGGAGCTGAACTGACATATTTTTAAAAGTAAAATATAATTAATTGTGGCACTAAAATAATAAGTATGAGAAAAAAGAAAAATATGATTAACAAAAAAAATTACGTAGTATTTACATCCTCTTTGGTCATTCCGTAGATGGATTGTTAAAAGAGTTTCCTCCAATAATTCTTACCGGATTTTTAATTCACACCAAGAAAAGCTTCGTAAAAACGGCTCCAAATTTTTGAAAATTAAAAATCTCAACAAATGTTTGTAGACGGGGGTGGTAACTTAAACCATTCACAATTTTATTACACAATTAACCCTCATAAATAAAACGCGTCCAAAGTTTTAACAACCCTTAAATTTTATTTAGAGGCCATTCTAAGCTCGTTTACTAACGACAAGTAGGCGGGAAAATAGCCGAAAACAATTGAGTTGGAACATATATTTCCCGGATCTGAAGACAAATGCAGTTGGCTTCCTTCCAGATGCTTTTAATTTTATATTAAGTACAGATATTAGTGGTAATTGTTTGAATTGCCTGTTATAATCTGCAGAATTAATAGAGTCAAATCGATGTGCTTATGATTTTAAGCTAATTTTGCAGTTTCCCTATCACTAACCTAAGAATAATATAACTATATGCATGTAAATATTTACACGGATGATTTTGGCGGTATAAAAGGTTAAACAGAGAATAACAATTGTCAGAGCAGAGATGTCACTTGTCAGGTGGCAAGTGACATCTAGGTACAAGGTGAATAAAAATAATCAAGCTGTCAACATTTGACATTTCACTCTATTATCCTACAAAGTTTAATTGTTATGGCATTTTTTTTATGACAGTAAGGGACGAGACGAGCAGGACGTTCAGCTGATGGTAATTGATACGCCCTGTCCATAACAATGTAGTGCTGGACGGGATTCTTAAAAACCCAATAATTCTGAGCTGCACTACAATTGTGCTCGTCACCTTGAGACATAAGATGTTAAGTCTCATTTGCCCAGTAATTTCACTAGCCCTTCAGACCGAAATACAGTAATGCCTACTACTGCTTCACGGCATAAATAGGCGCCGTTGTTGTACCAATAATCTAGCTGGCATCCTCTGCAAAGGAGCCTCCCACTGGTATTTCATGTCACGTTAAAAGAAACAATAGAACATGGAGTTTTGTCGGAATATTAATCGGTGCGCTCTTTTTTCATCATTCACTTTGAAACCATAGGATAATAATACCGAGATAGCATTACTCCACAAGTACGTTTGAAAAACGGAAAATAAATTATCTAAGGCATAAATTCAAGGAGTAAAATTATCCCCGTTATTAGCTATCCTCATGTAACATCGTGTTTGGTCGAATCCGCCCTTAGTCAATGATATTATAGTAGTAGGATTTTATTCCTATTATAAGATCTCTATAGAATTTATACTCTTATACCGCACCGCATAAACACAAAATTATCTCAAAATAAACTTTTAAAAAATCCTACCTAAAATTATTATTGATTGCCTATTAATAAGTTTGTATCAACTTAGGAATCCTATGGTTACGAGGAGTCGGAACCACGGGGCTTCCTAGCGATTTATTAATAAAATTGTGAATTGAGACAGAATTGTTGATGATTGGCCATTTTCGTGGGTTAATTTTTTGTCATGTTTTTCTATTAAATGTGCTCAGCAACGGTAACCCATAAAGCCAGTATTTTTGACACATATAGAGTATTGTTCTTAAAATGCACAACGGCGGTTTTTGTTCATATGTTTTTTATACTCGCTAACATTTCATCTTTTAAAGAATTGACACCAAAATTTCGCCATTATGTGGCGTAGTAAATCGCGCAAGTGTAGCAGGAAGCAAGTTCTGTAATATAATTTGCTTAAAAACGTATGACATTTTTTTTTCAGGTGACATCTTCCTCATCTAGTTCATTTTTCTCATAAAAATAGTAACGAAATAGTAGCAGTAGTGAAATGAAAATAGCAGTTAATTATGAACACATATTCCCTATTTGGATATATATTTAAAAAAAACATTATCGGATTCAAAGTAAACCGAATAAATTGAACTAAAAATTTTGAACCCACTAAAAGCTTACAGTCATAGAGCTCAGACTTCAATACGAAAATCCCTCATTGTTTCCGCCATCCTCTTGATTACGGACGTCCATTCTCCCCCCCAGCCATTGTGAGAATCCTTTTATACAGCTATTGGGATAAGAATTCATCGCCTTTTGTTTTCACGTTTCAAAGCCGGCCATCTTTTTTCCATCAGCGACAATTCCTGTTGTGCCGTTTGAAATTCAAATTTCGAATAGTGATTCGCGCGCATTTTTATTTTTTTACCACCGCAGTTTTAGTAGTTGCGAAGTATTTGCTATATTTCATTTTTAATTTGAGTTTTATGAAAGAAGCATTGTTGTAGTTTGGTAACGTAATATCGCTCTCGGACTTGTTGGTGTGAAATGATGGACTAGTGCTTTCAGTGTGTGTATTACCTTTATACACATATGCATACTGTATATACATTGAATATAGTATAATGTAATTTATTACAGAACACAATAAAGGGGCTAATAATAGCAGTCAGAGTTATCATGAATTAATACCCGAACATCCAAGATAGTAGCTTTATTAAAAACAAAACTTGAAATTTTAGAGGAATACTAGCTGACCCAGCAAACGTTGTATTGCCGATATTGAAATCGCGATACAAAAGTAACTGTTGATCGTAGATGGGTGAAAATTTCAAGTTGTATTTTTTTTTTAATGCTGCCTCATAATCAAAAAAAATTTAAAAAAAAATGTAAAAAAAATAAATTCGTGTGGACATAACATTTAGGGGGATGAAAAATAGATGTTGGCCGATTCTCAGACCTACTCAATATGCTCACAAAATTTCATGAGGATCGGTCAAGCCGTTTCGGAGGAGTACGGGAACGAACATTGTGACACGAGAATTTTATATATAAGATGAAGAAATGCCACAGAACAGAATATAATTTTAAATCTTTAAATATATAAGAGATTTCCACCTATGTATTGACTCATCACGATATCTCTGGAACCATAAGGTATAGAGACTTGAAATTTGGTAGGAATATTTCATTGACCGAGTAGAGGTCAGCTAAGAACAGATTTTATGGCAGCCACCTACATCTAAGCCACCTTTAATTAATAGCAAATATATTATTCACCGATTTGTACTTTATTATTTTTTACCGAAAAGAACGATATACGTCAGTCTCTAACGAATGTATAAACAATATCGTGAAGGAATTAAAAATCTTAAAAAATGTCACTAATTAGAAAAACCTTGGTCCTTTATTTCATTCGTCGTATTCGAAATAAAATAGCAGTTCTAGGACTCTATTTGTTACAAATAAATCAAATTACAATTATTTTATCGACTACAAATAAGTGTTCACTATCTCATTAATATAAGTAAAAATTTGGGTTTTCTGATACCTACATGGAATCAGAATAATATAAATAAATAAAAAATATAATATTGACACACTTTTTTACACAAATTATCTTGCCCCAAGTTAAGCATATATTGCCTGCATAGCCTGTGATATGGGTTACAAGACAACGATATATTTAATACAATATACTTACTCAAACATACATAAATTCATATAAACATACTTATAAACATACATAAATACATTTAAACATCCATGACTCGGAAACAAACATCCATATTTATCATAAAAATGCTTGCACCTACCGGGATTCGAACCCGGGACCTCTAGCTTAGTAGGTAGGATCGCTAACCACTCGGCTATACAGGACGTCAGAAAACTTATTACTTTACATATATTGTAACTAAAATGATTTGTGAGTGAGTGATTGTCACAATGAGTTTCTTGCCACTTCTTCTTATTAAAGCTCAACCCTCAAAGGCGGTGGATATAAAAATTAAAGTCATTTCCTTGATCTGTATGAATAAAGTGTTTTTAATTTGATAACTCTAAATCATAGATTCTCAACGTGGGCGATAACGCCCCCTTGTGGGCATTTCAGACGTTCGGGAGGGCAGAAGAAGACCCAGAGCAAATTAGGGGGCATTGAGATGGCGCAGATAGGGCGTGGGTAGATTAAAAAATATAGTCTAAAAAGACGAAAAAATACACGAAAAAAGTCGGCGGTGAGCAAAATAAGGTTGAGAAACTATGCTCTAAAGGATTGAGCTTTTGATTACTGTTAGTAAAAATATAATATTAATAATTATAAATTATATTAATATATGATTGCCAAATTGTAAGTAGAGGTATTTATTAGCTACTGTACTCAATAACTTTTGTATTAATTTACATTTACGTTTTTGGCTTACTCTTGTAAGGCATTGACTATTTGACGTTTGAGTATGTTTGTTGCATTACTTTACATATTATAATATACTAGCTGACCCGACAGACGTTGTTCTGTAGATAATAAAAAAAATACTGTTTTATAGGAATATGCCAATAATATTTCAAACATTTATAACATCAAGAATTATTTCATAAAAAATGCTGTTATAATGAAATTGTTTCACAGTGGAACTGTCAAACCGTGCGTCACTAAATTCTCTCATAGAAAATATGTCCATACAAAACAAATATTGAAAATTAAAATAATTACGGGTCTCAAATCGAAATAAAAAATATCCTATATCTCAAGTTGGACTAAACTGCACTCCATGAAGTAATCCGCATTAAAATCCGTTCATTAGTTTAGGAGTCCATCGCGGACAAACAACGTGTCACGTAATTTATATATATTAAGATTTTAATTGAAATGATTTTTAAATCGAAGAAAATGTTAATCATGATAAAAAAGAGTGACAATGAGTTTCTTGTTACTTCTTCTCATTAGCTCAACCCTTTACGAAGTAGCGGTAGATTCAATAAGAAACATATTATTTTTCATTCATAAGTGTAATTTCCGTGACCTACATGAGTTATAGTAAAGTGATTTTAATTTGATTTGATTTATAACCCTATCTGCGAGTTGGACTCTATTTGATATACAAACAAAGGCAAGATTATACTTATTGAGCTATTCTCAATAAATGGTAATCATTGATTGGTTGCAGCTATTGTTGTCGGCATTAGAAGCAAGGTTGCGCCGTAAAGGGCAGCCCTTACGCATCAGTATTCAAGTCCGCGAGGTCGACCACATTGCAGTAACCGATACCCTAGACCTATAAATGTATAGATGGAGCTAGGTATATAATTGGTTTGATAGCTTTGAACTCATGTAAATCCTATAATATACAAATTTACCAGTGGGTCCTGTGCAGAATGCCACCTAGATTATGGGTACCACAACCGCGCCTATTTCAACCATTAAGCAGTAATGTGTAAGCATTACTGTGTCTGAAGGGCGCCCGTAGCTAGTGAAATTACTGGGCAAATGAGACTTGACAACTTAAGTCTCTAGGTGACGAGCGCAGTTGTAGTGGCGCTCAGAATTTTTGGGTTTTGCAATAATTATGAGCGGCACTGCATTGTAATGGGCAGGGCGTATCAATTACTATTAGCTGAACGTCCTGCTCGTCTCGTCCTTTATTTTCATAAAAAAACGCAGTTGCATGAATCATAATCACGAAGTAGTTGAGAAACTCTTGTTGAATTAACAATTGTTGACATAAATATTGCATTAGATAGTTGGGGTTTTAATCCACTTTTACTCCCTTAGTTTTTATTTATGGAATAGGAGGACAAACGAGCGTACCTGTTGTTAAGTGATCACCGCCGCCCACAATCTCTTGCAACACCAGAGGAATCACAGGAGCGTTGCCGGCCTTTAAGGAAGGTGTACGCGCTTTTTTTGAAGGTACCCATGTCGTTTCGTCCCGGAAACACCGCACAAGGAAGTACATATCACAGCTTTGTAGTACTTGGAGAATAGCTCCTTGAAAACCGCACTGTGGAGGACCGCCACACATCCAGATGGTGGGGATGATATCCTAACTTGCGGCGTGTCGTGCGAAGGTGGAATTTGGCGGCAGGAATCAGGTTAAACAGCTCTTCAGAACACTCCCCGTGATAAATGCGGTAGGAGACACACAATGAAGCCGTTCACAGTGCACTGGGTGCCGACAATTTAAGCTGCTCTGCGTTGCACGCGGTCAAATGGATCGAGCTGATACTGAGGTGCGCCAGACCAGAGATGACAGCAATACTCTATGTGTGGCCGGACCTGCGCTTTGTACAGCGCTTGAAGTATTGCCGTGCTCTATTAATCACGCCCAGTTTCTTTGAAGCCAATTTAGCTTTGCCCTCAAGATGGCCACAAAATTGGCAATCGCTCGAGATTTCGAGACCCAGTATTCCGATACTAGACCAGGCTTTAAGGGAAGTGTTGTCGAAGAGCGGTGATACGACAAATGGTTTTTTTTAGTGGTAAACGTGCAAACTTGAGTCTTCTGGGGGTTAAATTGGACAAGGTTCAATTTACCCCATTCCACGACCTTCTCAAGACAGGACTCGATAGAAGATAGCAGTGTGGCCCGTGTATACGGCATCACCAGTGCTGTCGTCTGCATAGCAATGAATATTGTAGGTGTCCAACATATCATTGATATGCAAAAGAAACAGCGTAGGAGATAGCACCTTACTTTCTATCCGCTATTAAAGGCAATAGAGAGGATGTGGTTTAAGTGCAGTAAAACTCCACCTGAGTGAGGAAGATAATATTAGGTACACTCATTTTTCACCTATTCACAAGAACTAAAAATACATTCACAATAAATCCACGGTGTCAAGTTCTATAGAGCCACAAAAAACACTTATAAAAAGATGCTTATTTCAACACTTGTTAATATTGTTATAGTATGTTAATAGTTTCATTATCTCTATGGCTTCTTTCAATAATCGTGGTATGTGCAGACATTCTGCTATTTCACCTGTGGTTAATATGCATAAACATTTCAGCCTTAGATTCCAATAAAATTTCTCAGTGATCACAATTACACCTCAATAGGCCAGTTACGTTATGCTGACATATAAATCGACTTTATCCAATTCATGCGTTCATCGTTTGATGATCGATATAAAAAAGTACGAACCTAATTAGCTCTATCTGATTATTTTAAAGTCTACTACATTTATGTATAATGTTCCATTAGATTTTTATCTATTAAAATAACTGAATTTATAATGTATTTTAGGAGGAGTCTTCACTGTCCATTTATACAAGGGCCCAGAATTCTCGGTCACTGCTCATAATTTAATGTACGCGTCGACGCACTTGGATCATTATATGATCGGAAATATATTATTTTCACAAATATGTGTCTACTTTTTTATGAAAATAAAGGACGAAACGATGAAAACGTTCAGCTGATGGTAATTGATAAGCCCATTACAATGCAGTGCCGCTCAGGATTCTTGAAAAACCCAAAATAGTTTGAGCGGCTCTACAATTACGCTCGTCGCATTGAGACATAAGTTGTTAAGTCTCATTTGCCCAGTAAAACAGTAATAGCTGTGGCGCCATTCAGACTGAAACTCAGTAATGTTTACACATTACTGCTTCACGGCAGAAATAGGCGCCATTCTGGTTCCTATAATCTAGCCGGCCTCCCTTTGTTTTTGTGGTATTTTATCCTTTTCAGCCTTAAATTGATAAAAAATAAAATCATCCCAACAAATTTTATTTGGGGAGAATAACTTACAGCGCTCAGTTGAATAGTTTCTTTACTTCGACTGCAGTCGGTCCGAGTGTACTGACGTAGTGAAAACTCCGCTTTAGTTTATGATTGTTAGTATTAGTAGATATTCTATGTAATCTAGTCTTCGGTCTGAGAACACTAATATGGCATTTTGACCTAGAAGTAACTGACCCTGACCCGAACTATACCGAGTTTTGATCTCGGTAAGTAAAACATTTGTCTGGTGAGTACAAGTTATATTTACCGAGTCGCGGATGTTTATATAAATAGTATTTATGTATATCTATCGACAAGTAAGCCTGCTATTATATATAATTATAATGATAAAAATGCATTTCAACCGGTATGAATATGCTGACTTTATTTTTGAAGATTTAACTAAAGTAATCATTCAATTTAAATTTCGACAATCGGTATATCGGCGCAAACACTGCAACACACCTATTACAAAAACGAGAATAATTCAGTTTAACAATTTTAGTTAGTAGTACATAAATAATCATTCGATTACATTGTGATATGAAATTATTGGTAAAAAAACATTAATCGAAAACACGTGCACGTGCGCTGAGCCCTATAAATACGGCCATACTGTCGACACTCGAGGCATTCGTGCTCGTTCTATAGTGAGGCTCTCTGGGACGTTGTAACGGTTCCCAGGGATTATACAAAAGTGATCAAATACTCAAGCAGTTTTCTTTTGATGATCCAATTATGAGTGATCACGTCACACATGCTGACGTCACACATTTAAAAGCAATACCGAGATTCCTTCTCCATCAGGTATAATAGTAATAATAATAAGCCATTTATTCCATAACCCATAATATACAATCAAATGTTAGTAATTTAAAGTTCTTAAAATCTAATGTTAATTTTATTTAAAGTGAAATTTAAGTTTAATTGTTAAATGTAAGTTTAATTATTTATTCTTTATAATTTTGGTTATGGACCCCATTTTGGGTATAGGCCTCCCCCAACTTTTTCCATTTTTCCCTATCCTTGGCCTGATCGATCCAGTTTCTCCCTACCGACTGCACGATGTCATCTGCCCATCTCTGCTTTGGTCTACCAGTGCATCTTTTATCTGGTGGTCCTTTCCATTTGGTGGTCTCTATTGTCCACCTTCTGTCTGTGAAGCGTGCAATGTGGCCAGCCCATTGCCACTTCAATGTTAGCGCGTGTCTTAGTGCACCGGTAAGCTTGGTTTTCTTTCTAATGTCTTCACTACGTACTTTTTGTAGTTTTCTGATCCGCAATATGCTTCTCTCGATTGCTTTTTGTGTCTTTTCTATTTTTTGTTCTATTTCTTACCCTCCATCAGGTATACTAAATCATAATTAAATTGTTTCTACTTCCCTCGCGCTATCGCCTCGACTCCCAAAAATAATAAGAGAGGTATCGTCAAATAGGAATATCTCATCTAAATTGAAAATATACCTTAGTTAAAACTGCTTATATTCATTAGACGAATATTTTCAACTAAAAACTTGACTATATACTATATAATACTGCTACTAATCTTTTGTTAATGTTAACTAATGATTTAGAAAAGTATTTTATAAAATTTGCACGCCATAAATGTGGCAAACATGTACTTAATAATATTTATGTAACATCAATCTAACATGTTTATGCAAATAAAAACTTTGACTTTGACTTTGACTTCAGAAGCAGCATGAATTTGCAATACGCTTATATCATCACCTTGCACAAACGAAAAATTTAGATTATACAAAAAACTAGATTTTAAGAAATATCAATCAATCAATTATGAATCTGCATTTATTTTTCAATATTATATTAAATTTAATAAAGGTTCTAACACAAATTATTTGAACATAAATTAAGTTTGTTATTTATACAACTACCAAGCTAAAAATATACATAAGTCATTCCACAGATGTTTTGAATACACAGAGCATAAAAACGTCTCAAAGATCGGTTAGGGAAATATCAAAAGCAGGAAAGATTAACTTAATAATCCCAGTCACCTTTTTTAGAATTTATTTAAATATGGAAATCAGTATTATGAACTCAAATTGGTAGTGGGTGCGTCTGTCGATGCTAAATAAAAATACCTTGCTACCTGTGAAAAATACTTATTTATTTATAGTTTTACAATCATTATGAGTCGTAGGTTACATTTTTTTTATGGAATAGGTGGAGAAACGAGCGTACGGGTCACCTGTTGTTAAGTGATCACCACCGCCCACAATCTCTTGCAACACCAGAGGAATCACAGGAGCGTCGACAGCCTTTACGTACAACCAATTACATGTTCTCGTTTCTGAAGAACGGCATACGTAAAGAAGCAGTTCAAATCAAATGAAGTCAAAATTACTCTGTTCGTTTATGTCAAGTAAATGAATGTCAAAACTTATACTTTTTACCATTTACCACCATTCCGGAAAAGGTTGAGCTTTAAAGAAGTGGCAAGAAACTCCTCTTCTCTTCTCAAACAAGAATTGCCTCTGTTTCAGATCAATGTACAGTTCCATCGTTTTACAAGCTATTTTAATAAAAATAAATACTCAGACAGACAATGCCCTTGACAATAACTACACTTAGATCTACTATAATATAGTAAAAAAATAAGGACTCCGTGTCACCTTACATAACAGTGTAGCACCAAAACAAGCCAATTAACGTGTCAATACATAGCCCCACGCACACACTTACACTACTACGATTTACACTTGCCGATAGGCGGCAATTATGAGAATTGTCATAGTGTGTGACAGATTAGTTTGCGTCTCATTAAAATATTTTAAAAATGCCGTCGTGCGTTATGAGAAAGTGTAAAAACGATACTTTATAAGTATTTGTGGTCATATGTGATTATTTAAGGGTAAAAATTATGTAACTAGTATCCCCCGTAACCGCACACACACTAGCATAACGGTGCTTCACTTGCTAATATCACGGCGCGGAGTCCTGCTTTTTTACTCGTCCGTGACTTAGGTATATATAGGCTATTTACACCAATTTGGCACATTTAGTAATTACTAACAAGATAGGTATGGGTATATAGGTATAGGTATTGAATAGGCTCCGTAACTACTGAATTGACTCGAACAAATAATACACAAATAAACAAAAAACTTTTTAAAGGATTAAAACGCGTGTTAATTTAACTTTGTTATTACATTCGATTTTAACTGAAAAGTAATTTTTTTATTATTATTTTAGTTATCCCGACGTTACCCGAAATACCACCTCTGAGGCAATAAATGGCGCTTAACTTCAAAATACTACCATGACAAATACTATCTTGACTCATTTCATATGCAGCCCCCTGAAAGCGAGATCTGGAAAGCTCTTGAACCGTCGGGTTGACTAAAATAATAATAAAAACGTAACATTTACGCAAAAATCTAATATAAGAACATAGTTTAAAATAACACGCGTTCTAATCCTTTAAAAAGTGTTTATTAAAGTGTATTAATGGTTCAAATCGGTTCAGAAGTTACAGAGCCTATTCAATGCAAACAAACAAACGAACAATCAAATCTTTCCTATTAATAATATTAGTATAGATTAATTAAAACCGAAACAGTATCTGTATTTGTTGATCAATTTAGCCAACACCAGCAAAAGATAAAAAACTCGAGCTTTCGTTTTTTATTTCGAATTGTATTTGAAATAAATGACCAGATACCAGCCCAGGATATTATTTACGACTTCGCTCGTTAAATTCTTAACAAACAAAGCAATTAAAGTTGTATTTCGATGGGCAATTAATTTTATTGTCAATTTGTGTCTTTCTGACTTGATTTTCATTCATTATTCATTATCTTTGTTTCGTATTGAAAAATAAAAACGTTATTAATGGTTCGAATTTGATGTGGCTGTTGTTTATTAAGTGTAACATTTGAACGACTGCAAATAATAAAGTTTATCGTATCTTCGCGTACTTTTTTGCTTACATATTAACCTTTTATACTTTTTATCCCAGACGAACGAGCATATCTGGTCACCAGATGTTAAGCTCCTGGAAATACTGCTATTTTTTATAGTTTTTAAGATAATGTAAGTAAGATGTTTATTAGTTATTTAGTTATATTTAAAAAAATCTAATTTCGGATACCGGTTGTATTATAGACTGTTTAAGCAAATAAAGATTAATTGGTTTATTGAAACAGAAAACGTTAACCAAGACTGACTGGAGAAAACCAACCAGATAATCGCCTTTAATTTCATTCAATAAATTTCCTGGCGGTGGTCGCTCCATTCCCAAGTTTGGTATCATTTACAAGTCATCGATGTTACCTTTACCACACAAACGCATTTCAGCAACCTTTCTGAATTTCACAACACACATATTATTCAAAAAACATGTGCTGGGATACTACTTATAAGCCCAATACTTCACCCAACAAAAGACTTACTGTGTGTACAAGATAGTGCAACATAAACAGGTGTGATTTCAAACATTATACATACAATAAGGCACCTCCTCCACAAGCGAATATATCGCAAAAAGTTCGCGCTTCTATCGTCTGGGAAATCTCGACGAGCTGATGATAACTCCTCGACGGACCTCACTGCGGATTTGTTGCGTCACCACAATGACTCTCTATAGAATACCCATTTGTTCACGACGCCGTATAGCTCATGATTGTTGACAACGAAGCGCGCTCGCTACGAGACTTCAATGAGCGTGTAAAACGACAGACGCGCCCCAAAACGTAGATGTTTTGCTCATTTTCGGCCATTCGTCTAATCGCTGCGTAATATCTCTGTGCGGAAGCACGTCCTATCAGAGTGTATAGATATACGTGATGCGACAAAAACATCACTTGTGAAGGTGGCGCTTTATTTTGACAGCTGCTTAGTCAAATAAATAAAAAAGAGTAAAAGAGAGTGAAGTAAATTAAAACATGGTTGGAATCTTTACATCAGTCAAGCTGTTAAAAACTGTAACTGTCTGCTTAAAGGAGGTTTTATTCTTAAGAAAGAACGTTAAAAATTGAATAAATTAATAGATCAATAACCGTGAGAATTAACATTTGGGACCGTTATAAATAGGATTCAAATGTCTCCTTTGAGGAAAATATGTATTATGACTTCGACCAAGTTGACTGAACCTTTATATTTTATGTAAACAATTATGACCTTAGTCGCGACGAACTAGTTTTGACGTAAGAGATGCCGATATTTTTCATCGTTATCCAGATTCGATATTTTTTTACGAGTAAAAGAATTAATATTCTTGAAAAACGCAAAATTACGGGCGGCATCGTAATTGCGCTTGTCACTTTGAGAAAAAATATATTTAGTTTCACTAGCTGTTAATAGCAATTTTGCATGCCAGAAATGGCCGATAAAATTGATACATTAACACTATTTACACCCATTGTTACATGTTTTCTAGCAAAATAAAGGATTTATTTATTTATTTAGCCCAGTTGATATGAATTTCACTGGCTATTGTTCAGTTCAAATCAAAATACAAATTATATCTAGTGTTGGAACACTACTGATTGATGGCAGAAAAAGGCATCCGAATTGCTAGAACAATGGGTTTTATTTCAGATATTTTAAAGAAAAAACAGTTTTTGTATATGGATTAGAGTAAATTAATAAATGTCTGAAAAACACCCCCTTGAAATAATAGTAAGTCATGCCTGGACACATGGATTTTAAGCTTAGATCGTTTAGCCGTTAATAATAAACTATGAAAAACTTCATTGATTCATATGAAAAATATTTATTGTGTAGTCAATATATTTCCATGGTCGCTATTTACATCTCTAAGCCAAACTTCAATTTTTTAACTTTATAGAAATAATTAAAATACTCAAATGTAATATTATAACCTATAACCCTAATTTGTCATTTATAGATAATTGTATTTTTGTCTTGTCATTGTATTTTTCTATACCTAACCACACGTTAAGTTATGGTTTCAAATAACATAAAATTGTTGCATAGTTTTTCGTCATAATAATTAAATTAATATTTCACACTAACATGAAACTGTAGTTTTTTTAATAAGTAAACACGACTGTAAAATTAAAAATACCCTCAAATTACTTTACTCGCTCCTAGACTAGCCATACAATTAAGAGTCAGAGACCCAAAGTCATTGCAATATATTAGCCAAACCAGATATAAAACATAAATTATATCAATAAAAATGTTATCGCCTTAATTTTGCGTTGAAGATTTTATTAAAAATGTTTTCGGGATACTTATATATTATATGAATGTATGTGAAATAGATTACGTTTTGTAAAATTATATAAATCATACTTAGTGATTAAAAAGTTACGCAGTATTTAATATCCAAATTCCTCTCAAATGTCAAATGCATGACGACAAAAAAAGAGTTTTTTAAGCATAATTTTTTCCTGTGTCTGCTCTATCACATACTGGTAATCCTTACGTCGTGTGACCATTAGATACCTTGCGAAATCGGTTGTGCCCCCGCGCCTTAGATCAGTGCGATTTTGGCGCGCGCTCAGTGCGTATTATTTTACGTCTATTAATAGATTGATTATAATTAGGATAATTTGAGTGAATGGATAAGAAAGCTATTGAAACAGCTATAAGACCATGAAAAATCAACCATCTTATAAACCAAATGAGAGTCAGTACTTGGTCAGGGCGTAGTGTGCCGTACGTCACTTCCGATTTTGGTCTATCTAAAAAATCTAGTGACATATTGCACTTCCGGATATCTGTTTTTGTTTAATATCAAAATTTTGGATTACTTCTCGTTTGATTTAAAAAAAAAATCATTTTACTTATTATGTACTTAACGTTACTTTTAGTTACTGTAGAATCGTCTGGTCATACTGAACGATTACTCCCTGTATAATATATTTTATTGGCGTGATGGTCACTCGAGTTCAGTGCTTTTTCTTCATACCAAAATTGATTTGAAGAAGATTTTCACTATAAAAAAATATCTTGACAACAATAAGGGAGACCCTAGGATTTTCTTCAGAAAGCCATTCTTCGTAGCCATCGACGAAAGGAGCTGATTCATTTTGCTTTTATTTGCAGAAAAGTCTCGACAAATTCTTCTTTCAGCAGGGCACATTATGGAGCAAATATGCCATCACACGAAACATCAAGTTATCATCTATACAGCAATTTTTTTTTTAAATATTGATTTAATAATGAATTTAAGTAGGTATAATATAACACAATACTTAAGTTAATCTTGTATATAAACACGCACGAATTACGTATAAAACATACTGTTGGAGTTATTATTTAACATCAAATTTGAAATCATTTCATAGTTCTGATTTCCTTAGGGATCCTATTAAAAAGGCCATTATGGCATAAAAGGCATTTAATTTCTCAAAATTGATTACTTTACATTTCTTTTTGATGTCGTTTCTAATATACTAGACACTACTACCGCTTCGGAAACCAAATGTCGCTCTGAGAGAGAAGAAACGGCGCAAGAAACACTTCCAACAATCTTTTGTTTTGCGCTTTTTTAAATGAAATTCAATATTATACTGTCATTGCTATTGCTATAAAATAATCATAATCTAGTCCCAGGCTGTCGGATCACGTAGATATTCAGCTGTGGAGAATAAGGATTCATTAATAAAACATTTAAACTTATTTATAGATAATGCCTCAAGAGTGGCTGGGACTTTATTATAAAAGTGCATACATACCCTTAAAACTATAATGTATCTTATGAAGCCTACTAGAATTACAGAGGATGCCGGATTTACGATTTGTTAAAACCTCTGATTGATTTATTGGTGTAAGTGTATTTATCAATGAGGTTACGCAGGAAGGACCATAAACAAGCAATCAGTAATTAATAAGAACATATTATTAATCATCTAAACGTTCATTACTAATATAGGTAATATGACGTAGAGGAACCTTATTTATTCAAGGTATTTCCCGGAAATGGAAAACCCCGTAATGAAACTTTTATACGCAATGTCTGTCAGTCGTTGTTTTTACAGAATTCCTTTTGAAAACCTTTTAATTAACAACTAGATTCGACAAAAAGCGCATTCGTCCACCCACGGTTTTGAACACGGCATTTCCTGCCATATAACGTTTAACGATTTGAGTTTTTATGTGTTCATTGATTATTTCGAGTTATTATTTAATTAATTAATCTAAATTTATTGATGTAGGCGTTACTTTGCGGAAATCCATAATTATACAAATGATTTGAGTTTTCTTTAGTGTTAATTCCGCCAATATTTGTCTTTAAACAATTCGACACGTGTTTCGCCTCTACATGAGGCATCCTCAGGACGTGTTGTCTCGCCAAAATCTGGCACGAGACTCAAAGAATTGTTTTAAGACAAATATTGGCGGAATTAACACTGAAGAAAACTTAAATCATTTGTATAATTAATTAATCGTTTACCTTGTATATAATAGTTGTTATATTTAAGTTGACAGGTGTAATAAGAGGTACCAGAGACTCAAACCGAGAGAGAACTAAATACCGCACTACCTAAGAACAATACAATATATATAAGAACAACAATTTTTATTACGGCAACTATTAGATGCTTGTGTGCGTGGCATTTTGACACTCAATGGTATCTTTCAAATTTTGTAACATATACACGCTTCCTGTTATTTTACATTGAAATTAATAAAATACAAAATACTTATGATATGTGATTGTCAGTGTCTTTCTTATTTCTTGTAGTATTCGTTTTCAAGTTTTTAGTTTTGCTACGCAACCCGGCATTTTAGTTTCAATTATTAGCAATGGCAGGATATCCAGGTAATATTGATTTGTGTGAAGTAAATCGGAAGACAATAAACTCCGGAATATTTTAAGCCATGTGGAATGTAGAAATAATCGGTGATACATAGGTATAAGAATATTATCCCCACGGTAAGTAAAATAAGAAGGACTCCGTGTCACCTTACATAACAGTGAGGCACCAAAAAAAGCCGGTAAACGTGTAAATACATAGCCACACGCATACACTTACACTAATACAAGCCGATCGGCCGCCATTATGAGATTTGCCATCGTCTGTGACAGATCAGTTTGCGTCTCAATAAAATATTTTAAAAATGCCGTCGTGCGTTGTGAATAAGTGTAAAAACAATACTATATCAGTATTTGTAGCCATATATGATTATTAAAGGGAGCAAAAATTGTGTAACTACTATCTCCCGTAACCGCACACACACTAGCATAACGGTGCTTCACTTGCTAATATCACGGAGCAGAGTCCTCCTTTTTTTACTCGTCCGTGATTATCCCATAGAATATCTTTAAAATTTCGAGATACAATATACCTAATACTTATACGTTAACCAGATTATCCATATTATAATAATTATATATAAATCTTTGAAATATATTTAAAAAAAAATGTTTACGCTATGTGCATTAAAAATGTTTTCGGTACCTTAGTAGTACCTTTTGACCAACTTTTAAAGCTTAATCATTTATTAAGCTATGGCATAGCTTCTATCGCGGGCTTTGAGCGTGGGGACCGATTCCAGAAATTCCGTAACGAAAATAACCTAACACTTACTTACTAGATGTATATAGATATTTCGGCACACTTTTACAGTTGCCGTATAACAGCGGTTATCACATATCCTCGTTGTGCAGAAGATCCCGGGTTCGAGCCTGGGGTAAATCGTGATTTATTTTAATTTCTTTATTTTTTTATCACGTTTTTTTAATTTTTATTATCATGACAAGCATTTTTATTTAGTTTCACCTGTCCCGTTGTCTGTCTGTAATCAAATCTTGCAAGTTAAATTTTACTCAGCTCCCGTTTGCTTTTTTTTTTAAATTTATTTATTAAAAAAAAACACTGCATAAATAAAATAAATAAATAATAGTTGATAAAAAATGCTATGCAATAGCTTCACCACGGCAGTCCCCGAGTACCACATGTCTTTTTTTGAACTTAAGGACAGGTGCTTACGACTAGATGTAATGATGCTTTATGATATATGTCATCATAAATACGATTATATCGCACTTACAAATAAGATAATGTACAAAGTTCCTACGAGTTCTAGCTGTTGCAGAGCTCATCAACTTTTTGCCACTAGATTATGTCGTATAAACGCAGGTAAATGTTGCCATATTGATATTCTGTGCACGTCAGTTGGAATGTTTAAAAAAAATTGCAAAAACATTAAAATCATAACTAATACCTTTTATATTAAATATTTACCTTGTAATGTAATCTTATATAATACAAAATTCTCGTGCCACAATGTGAGTTACCTTACTCCTCCGAAACGGCTTTACTGATTTTTACCAAATTTAATATGCATATTCTACTGAATCTGCATATCAAACTCAGACCTACTGGACTGAGAATCGGCTACTATCTATTTTTCATCCCCCTAAATGTTAAGGGTAGTCCACCCCAAATTCAGCATTGAAAAATACATACAAATTTAAATTTTCGCCCTTCTACGATCTACAGTAAGTTTTGTATCTCGTTTTTTATTATTCTGTTCCGTGCACCAAACCGATATAGGGTTGCAAGATGGCAATCGAATACAATAATTGTAGTACGATATATTTGGTAGGTCTGAGAATCGGTTCTATCAAAATTTTAATAATTGATTTTTTTAAATATGTTATATGGCAATACGACATTTGCTGGGTCAACTAGTGCAATATAATTGTTTGAATGACTATCTCAATTTGTGTAACTAATCTGTGGTTAACGGTGCTAGTGGCATATTTGGTATTACCTTATAATGTATTTTACTTAGCAAGATCTGATATATCGCTTTTTAACCCCAATAAAAAAAAATATGCTAAAAATTTATTATGTGTAAAGCAGTGGATCAGATATCTTAATTTTATATCCTGAATATACCGTCATTATAAGTACAAAAAATTGAATGCAATATAAATTACGATATAACTACTGAGGGTGCTTTAAGGCGGGTAATATAAAAATGAACATAAAAACTTTGGATTTTCCATTTCAAACGCTTCAATTAATTACATGCAAGATATTTTTGACCTAACGTGTTACTAATGTTTATTAATAGCAGAAAATGATGTAATATAATATTAAAAAAGCTTTAACCATAAAGCGCAATCCGTACCATGCGATGAATCCAAAGGCGAGTTTCGGTTTTCTTCCACATTTATACGGGGAGTATCTCGCCTATATATACCATTGGGAGGCTCCTTTGCACAGGATGCCGGCTATATTATGGGTACCACAACGGCGCCTATTTCTGCCGTGAAGCAGTAACGTGTAAGCATTGTGGTGTTTCGGTCTGCAGAAGGGCGCCGACATCGTATGTCTCAAGGTGACGAACGCAATTGTAGTGTCGCACAGAATTTTTGGGTTTTCAAGTATCCTGAATGACACTGCTTTGTAATGGGCAGGGCGTATCAATTACCATCTGCTGATCGTCATATTCATCTCGACCCTTATTTTCATTAAAAATTGTTCTGTCCTGTGGCCAAAATCAACAACGCACCACACGCCAAAAAGGATAATTCAATCTTTACTATCGGAATGATTAACTTTGCTCTTTCCAAAGAACTTTCTTCAACCTACGGCCAGACTGCGGAATAAACGTAAATGTAACATACGCTTCGTGTTAGTTTACATTGAAATTATTAAAACACAAATGTCTTTCTTATTTCTTGTAGTATAATTTTGATAAAGTTTTACAGCACAACCCAGCATTTTAGTTTCAATTATTGGTAAAGTTTGCCAGAATATATGGCACGTCAATGTCACACATTGTTCGAGACTGGCTTGAATCTGGCTCGCCCACTTGGCCGTAGTATGAGTTGCCGCACTTTGCCACTACGCCTGCAGTATCTAGTTGGAGCGCAGCGGAGAGCAATCCTTAATCTAAAATTTAATAATTAAAATGTTTACAAAGCATTAGGTTATTTGGTAATCTGTTCGGTAAATGTTGTTGAGAACGTTAATTTTAGCGAAGATATGAAACAACCTACTTACTTTGCTAATATGTTTCATAATAATTCATTACTAGCTGTCTTACCCGTGACTTCGTCCGCAATTCAAATTAATATATAGCCTATGAAACTCACTAATAATGTACCTTTCTATTGTTAACAGAAATTTCTAAATCGGTTTAGTAGATTATCCCCCACAACCTCAAATACTTTATCTCTTTATAATATTAGTATAGATAATATGTATTTGAAGACTCGCTTTAAAAGAAGTCAATGTTTGGGCATTTCTTATTTCCGAGAGTAGGTTGTAACGTATCTGAGCTCCCTCAAAGGAAATTGTCTTTTTTCCTAACTAGAACTAACTAGTTCTAAGTATTGGCAGCTCAATATAACTGGGTCTTCGGATCACAATTCTCCAAATGAAATAAAATCTCCTTTTTTTAAGACGGGTCTGCTGGTTCGAATTTTTCTGTTTAAAATCTTATAAATTAGTAAACATGTACTTCATAATAAAACGCTTTTCGAAGGTATAAAGCTATATTAGTTAAAACGTGTTTAAAGCCTATCGACTGTTCGATAAAATTTCTTATTCATATTCGTTAGATAAATCTTCCATAACTTATACGTCTCTATAGTACGCAGTGTTGCCATTTCGTACAAAAAAACATGATTTGAACTAATTTAATGAGGAACTGTCAGCGGAAACAGACATCTTTCCAATGTCAATGGTTTGTCAGTTGTCAAAAGTCGATGTCAAAATAATTTCAAACTTCAAAAATCAAAGTTTTGAAGTCGGTTGTCAATCTATGACGGATATACAACAACTTTAAGCGGTAATCGATGTCGGCCATGTTTTTTTGCGTTCGGGTTTATAGCAGGGTCCTAGCTACTATAAGTCACGTCAGCTTTATTGAAGAGATAATGAGCGTTTTAGCTCTAATATGCGATTTTAAATACCATTTTTTAACAAGCGTATATTAGCGATGTTTTAAGTCTCCGGTAAGTCATTATGAATAAGACAGGTAGTGTATGTGTATACGTGTCCAATTGTCTTAATTTTTGAAGTTATACTTCTTTAGGTGCGTTATGAAAAAAAATAATGATGAGAGTGAAGTTAAGATGCGCGCGCATCACTGTAACACAAAATTAACAGGGTGAAGTTGGTTCCTAAAATTTTCTGATGTTTGCGACGTTCGTTATTTTTTTATTTTTTGGCTTCTTCGTCCATTGGGTTCAAGCCCATACAGCCGAATTCGTTATTTAATAATTATTTGTCAAAGCAATCGTTGCAAGATTTTTACAATATTGTTCTTTCTACAAACGTATTAGCACGAGGAATAATAAATTTTATGGATTTTTGCTTTGTTAGGCCAAAGAAGTATAACTTCATGCGTACATACATAAGAAAACACACACTTTTCTTGTTCCCTGTAGATTTGTAACCCCAATAATTGAGTATATGGAAATTGACTTGACTAGCGCTTCACATAAAAAAAAAATTGTTCGATTGCGCATCATCAATGATATAAGTTTCATAATTTGTGGCACAATTCATTGCCCTGAAAAATTCTAATCTACAAAGATACTTAACCTTAACCGGTGTTAGTACAAAAAATAATTTAAACAGGGCTTAGACATGTGTTTAGTTTAACAGTGACCCAACTATAACAACGTGAGTGACCTAACAATAACGACGTCTAAAAATGAAGTTTATCTTTTTCTATTACAAAAATGTGTTTAACTAAAACGTTGTTAAGCACGACTTCCTTACGAATATAACCTATCCGTTACATGCACCTTAGACATGCTTCGACTACTGTTCAAATTTAAGCAATGTCTAAAGATTGTTGAACGCTAAAAGAAAAACATAGATTTGTAATAGAACTTTTTTAAAACAATAATTCAACAGGTGTTTTAATACTGCAGTAAAAGAAATTGAAATGAAGCCAAATGGGACTCGAACCCGCAACACCTGTTTTTCCGACTAACTTCTAACTAACTCTTATTTTTCTTAAATCTTCTCCATTCATTCATCATTATAAATCACATCAAAGACAGAGACTTAAAATACATTTTACTTCCCAAAACTTCGTAAAAAAAAGGTGTTTTATGTAAGAAACTCTCCCATTACATAATATGAAAGGCATAAAAGACATTTATTTTCTCAAAATGGATTCCTTTAGAATTCCTTTTGATGTCAATTCTAATATACTAGATAACACTACAGCTTCGGAAACGAATGGAGCTCTTAGAGAGAAGAAGCGGCGCAAGAAACTCTCTCAGCATTCTTTTATTGCGCTCATTTTAATAAAAATATATTATTTTGTACTGTCATTGCTATTGCTATAAAATTATCATAATCTAGTCCCAGGCTGTCCGATCTTCGATATTCAGCTGTGGAGTAGTAGGACAGAGCCATTTTTTAATAAAACATTATTTTTTTATAGAGGATGCCAGAACAGTGGCTGGGAATTTATTATTAAAGTGTATACACTTATCCTTAAAGCATAATAATGTATCTAATGTGTATATGTATGTCATGGGTTAAAATAATTATTTAATAATTATGTAAGAGTAATAATAATAATACTAATTAGTACTGGTCAATAATTAAAACAATAATATAAAAAGGAAAAGATATTAAAGAAAGACATGCAATGTAAGAACTATCAAGTAATTAATATAAATTTGCAAAATAAATACACACTGTATAGCAAAGTATCTAATTAAACAACAATTAGGGGCACAAAAAGTGCATCGGTAAAAACTGTTTCCGTGATGTTTTCAATGCCAACTTTAACCACGTAGTTTTTAATGAAGAGTTAATGATGTATTACGTTATAGCTTGGACGTGTTCCTGGGGAAATACCTTGTACGGTATTGTAAATGGTCTTATTGAAGTCACAGGTATAAAAAAAACGCTCGCGAATAGGAATTTATTAGTTAGTAATTCGTTTTTCATGCGCACATTAAATATAAAAAGAATAAGTACAAAACGAGTAGGAAGTTTGTGTATATGTTAAATATTCTCGTGAATTTGCAGTGATTCTGTGCAATATAGTTATAGGTATTGTTTAGATTTTCAAGAGCGATATTTCAATTCAATTTCCTAATAGGCAAATATTGGGGTTGAGCAGGTTATCAACTGTAAAGTATATCCTGTAGATGAAGCCACAACCTGAGAGTTGAACAAAGCATACAAGATTTTATGACGATACGTCACTCGAACGATTAGCTCAGTTGGCAGAGCACTGGCACCAAACGCCAGAGGTCGTGGGTTCGAGTCCCGCATCGTTCACAAAATTTTGTTTTCAAATTTTATTTGTGTATTAATCCTAGAAGTTTGGGTTATCACTTTAAAAACATAAAAAATAGTAAAAGGTATCGTAAAGTTTTTATTAGAAAGACAGTGAATTTTACTATGTGTGTACGGAAATAAACTAATGACTAGTAATAATCTACTAAATCTTTTCAACAGATTCCCAATATTAATCAATTTATAATTTAGAGCTCATTATCTATTTTCTTCTCAAGAATAAAATTCATATTCTTAATTAATAGTTATTTATGCAACTGTTGTGTAATAAGGGGTATTAAAACACGAATTTGAATTTATCATACGAGGCGAAGAAGAATGATAATAGTATCACATGAGTGCTAATACCTAATTATCAACAGCTGTGTACAAGACTTTATATACACCCATAATATGAATCCTCTATAAAAGATTCTGAAACAGTTAGCTTACTGCTAACATTAAAAAAGCCAGTCCTAGTAACCATAATATCATCCAAAGGAGTGTTATTATGAAAACGAGTGTTGTAATGTTGTACTGAATTTCATTACAACACTCGTTTCGATGATGTAATGGTTATTAGGACATTGGGTGTTTTAATGTTGGCAATAAGCTAACTGTTTTAGAATCTTTAATAGAGAATTTAAAACATTGGTGTAGATAAAATCATTTTAAGCATTCCAATTTGTGCTGTCTACTTTTTCAAGAAGATTAAAACTGTATTCGCAACTTGTAATGCATTTGTATTTAAACAACAACATGGTCATACAAAGGCTTCCCCTAAAGATCTCCATGACGATCGGCCCTGCGCTACCCTCATCCAACCTATTCCAGCTATCTTGACCAGATCGTCTATCCATATTGTGGGGTGCCTACCAACAATGCATCTTCCAGTACTTGGTCGCCATTCGAGAACTTTATTGCCCCAACGGCTATCTATACAACAAGCTAGTTACAATTACAGATATATATAAAAACTGTTTTAATGGGGAAAGGTTACTATAATATTAAGGAATATATTGAGGATAAAGAAGTTTGAAGTACGGTACCATGCATATCGCGAGTCTCTTACGTAATTAATTTTTTGACGCTTTTGCGCACTTGTGAACATTTTATGACTATTTACAGATGCTTTTTGCAAGTTTACGCAAATAAATTTTATTTTATTTTCATTTTCATTTTCACAGCGTAAGGGGTTTTAAGTGCCCATTAAAGTTTAATACAAAATGAAGGTGCCACAACATTACTTCGCAAAGTGGTCAAGTTTCTAGTTCAATACCGCACTTACAATTGCGCGATAATTTACTGTAAGGCTAAAGGATGCGTTCTACAAGGTTCACAAGTCATTTGTATGCTAATTCTGATTTCAAATAAAACGGCATTACTTAGGTAGCAGACCCTAATTTGAATTCATTATGTTGTTCGAGCTAGCATGGGATTATTACAATAATATAATTTAAAATAAAATTTTAATAAATTTTAATAATTATCTGTTATAATTTTTTAATCCAATTTAGACTGCTTGGTTTCAAATACGTAAATCAAGTGTATAGCTATAGGCATTCTATAGTAACTTTTTAATTTCTTTATAACCAAATTCAAATATTTTAAAAAACCACTACTACAGATCCGCAATAGGGTTGCAAGATGGCAATCGAATATAATAATTATTGTAGTACGATATATTTGGTAGGTCTGAGAATCGGTCGTCATATATTTTTTGTACCCCAAAAATTTTAATTATTGTATTTTATTATTACCTATGCTAGCAGCTAGCTTCGTATAGATTTTTGTACAACTCACAGAGACCTTGTGGTCTTTTTGTGCTAAACTATGTGAATACTTGCCCTAATTAGTATGTGTATTAACGAATGCCAAGCAAACAATGCGGTACAGCAAACAATACTACAGATGTTCCATAATTAGGCATAAAATCCTTGAAGCGTCATTATGTTATGCTTTTGGTTTTATCTGTGACTTGGCACTTACTTTAAATGCATAACTAATTTAATACTACAAGGCTGTATCCAAAAGCATAAAAATATAGAACTTAAAAAATACAGAATATTATTCTGGAATTAAAATTACTGGGTAGTTTTTAAGAGAGAGATTGGTGGAGGCCTTGCTATCAGATTACCTCAAGTTTTTTTATAATCGCCCTTTCCTGTAATAATGTGTGTGTTTAAATTATGTATGTACTAAATATTTGTAAGCTTCATAATAATCACATGCTGTATCTACCTTAAAAGATAATGCATTTAGAAAATTACTGTAGATTAAATATTGTAATTTTCACTGGTGGATTGTCAAAAAAAATGTAGCACATTGATGCATTCGTACTAACTCTACCGAATTTACTATTTAAGAAGTGCTTTGGTGACTTCGGGTGTACATATACCCCCTTATTCATAATAGTCTGCTAACTTAAAGCATTGCTAATTCGCACTCTGTCGTCTTCTATTGACCTAAGACAGAATGAGAAAAAACACTTCTTAGCGGAGGTTTAAAGTTTGCGGACCATTATGACTAAGGGGTAAGTCTATTGTTACTTGTTTTATAAATTGAATTACTTAATTTGATTTTTTAGATGGTGTTCCATACAAAATAATATAAAAATCGTGAAACAAAAATAGGTGATGATTGTAGAGAGGTGCAAATTTGAAGATGTACATATTTTTCTATAATAAAATAAATTAAAAAATGGTCAAAAAAATAAAAAAATATATTTAGAGGTGGGCTACCCTTATCATATAGGGGTATGAAAATAGATGTTGACCGATTCTCAGACCTACCCGATGTGCACAGGATATTTCATTAAAATCGGTTCACCCGTTTCGGAGGAGTTTAGTGACAAACACCGCGTCACGAGTTTTATATATTAGAATATTTAACTGGAGAGAAAGTTACTTAAATGTATACATCTACGGATCCCAGAGTAGGTAAGAATAATACAATTTCATATACCACGATCCAGACATACTTTACTGGGTTTTTCCACCAACAGCGATGTATATGCTTTTACAACAAGATCCCAGAAAATTTTCAAAACAAAAGCATTATGTTATTTAAAAGAATTGTTTATAAGCGTTTGTGTGTAAAGGTTACTATAACATAAATAACTTTCTTAATGATATCACAGATTGGGAATGGAGCGACCGCCCTCGGGCTATTAAATAATAAGTTTAATCGTACAATATTACTTTGTAAACATATTTCTTGATGAAAAAAAAGCCCGCTGAGTTGTTGCGCCCATTTTTCTCAGGCATGAGGCATTCATTTTGGAATGGGTGGTGGTTTTTTTTGACTTACAATAAGTGATATCACATCCTATTTTGAATAAAAATATTTGAATTTGAACAGTAACCCATTCATATATGCTTTGTTAATGAACTATTTTTGGTATACTTCCAAAGAGGCCTCCATGTTTCTTGCGAGACAGAAAGAAATACTCGCACAGCTCATTTTTTGTATCTTACCAGGTGAATTGAAGTAGAGATATTGTTATCTATTTGAAGAGTCATTGATGATAATTATATTACCAAGTCTTATACTTTTTAGGAAGCAACATTAGCAATGTTATTACAATAGGTTTCCTTTGGTAGTCAAATCAATGCAATAGTTTTAACTTCTTATGCTGCGCCCGAATTTATAAGGAACTTAGTTCCTATTCAACTTACATCAAAATTTTGTAAATTTTCACGAGAGTTAAAAAAAAATCTTAAAATATTGAAACAAAACAAATCTTATGACTATATTTACAATACTATGGTTATATTTAATTAAAACTATCATTACAGGGTAGTGTACCAAGAATACTGGCAGCATTTCCGCGTTGGATACCTTGGCTGATCCTCTGGCCGAAATAGCTGCCAGCGTTTGGGTTTCTAGCAGCAGTAGTAAAAATTAAATAAATTTTCTTAAATAAAGGTGTCTTACTTACAATATTTTGGTGAACTTTGGTGAGTTTCTGTAACAAAGAAAATATATTTTCTTTAAATATTTGCAACATTTTCTTATGTGCTTACATATTTTTACTTATTTACAATAGAGACTGACACATTTCTGACGATGTTGTCATTGGCAGTCGAAACAGCTGCAATGAAATAGCTTGGACAATAGTGTCAGAACATTATGGATAGACATTAACATAAATAAAATATAAATAATAAATAACATTGTCAGTCACTACCAACCACTGTATGTCAGTCTTGATGTATGCCTTGGTAATGCTGGTTAGAGGATATAAAGCCAACTTGTACATACATATTTTCAAAGTAAATAGAAGATCTTATACGTGGTGTATCAATATATAGATACATACAAGTCATACAATCGGGTATGAAGTATAAAAATAGTTAAAAAAAACTAAAAAGCACGCTTTATATAAAATTCAACTAAAAATAGAAAATAAATTTAAATTGAAAATGGTGGGTTTCTTCTACACCCCACGCTTTTTTTTACAATAAAATATATTTTTTTAACACTATTTTCAATTTAAATTTATTTTTTATTTTTTAGTGCTTTTTAGTTTTTTTTAACAATTATTTATTTTTAATTTTTTAGTCAAATTAGTGTAATGTCATCGGTCCTCGATAAATCTACAAAGTTTGAACGAAATCGTGCCGTTAAAAGTGGGTCAAAATCGCGCCCAAAGAAGTCGGTTACAAACATACAAACATACAGGTGAAGCTAATATAAAGCGTATAATAAAAGGAGGAGATACAGGCTGCGGCAATGCGGAGAGACCAAAGCTTTAAACTTTTGTCAGCATTGGCCAAGAAGCTTCAACCTTATATCGAGAGAGGAGGGAAATCTATATCGATATACAGCAAGAGCTGACGTACTTGATGGACAGATGCGGTCATATCCCTAGTCAGCCCAGAACCGTTCTGTGTCTGTGCGAGAGGCTCCTTTGCACAGGGCCGGCTAGATTATGGGTACCACAACGGCACCTATTTCTGCCGTGAAGCAGTATTGAGTAAACATTACTGTGTTTTGGTCCGAAGGGCGCCATAGCTAGTCAAATTACTGGGCAAACGGGACTTATCATCTTATGTCTCAAGGAGACAAACGCAATTGTGGTGCAACTCAGAATTTTTGGATTTTTCAAGAATCCTGAGCGGCACTGCATTGTTATGAGCAGGGCGTTTCAATTACAATCAGCTGAACGTCCTGCTCGTCTCGTCCTTTATTGTCAAAAAAGAATACGTACAAGTTCAGTGGCAATTACACTAAATATAATCATAAATGTATATACACTCCCTTTAAATGTATCCCAATAAAAGTATTTCTAGTAATCAGTTTGCATTTGTTACCACCATGCAAAGAATGTGTTTTAAATTAAATATAAACAAGAAGATATAGGTGTAAATAGAGCTGCATAAAACTTAAACTCTTCGTTGTAATATTTGTAAAGAAGGTGGAAGGAGCGTTGTTGTCTGGGTTATTGCTTTTCAACTTTTATGAATAGAGTTACCACGGTGTTGCTAGGGCTGTCAACCGATATAGAAAATATTTCTGCGAAGCGCGTCAAGCCTTCTCGTTTGAGAAGGGTTGTTGAGATTCTCCCTTTGAAGTGTTTGTGACGTTATGTTAAATATTTTGACATCAGACACAAAGTTGCTATAATATTTGAATATTTCAAAAAGGTTTTATGACAATATCATTCATGATGTGTAAAAATATCATTATAAATAGGGATGTGTCCATAAATCCTAGTTGAATCAGTAATTAAGTATTTTTAAGTGTCAAGTAAAGCAATGTTTGAGAATGAAAACAATTAATCACTTTCTCATATACGAACAAACTTTTTTACACGTAACCATTTTGTGAGCTGTTTGGCTCATTTCAAGGTCCAAATATTTCCCCCCTTTAGGTGTTGGAAGAGAGTATGGGCGACAGTGATCACTTACTATTCAGGTGACCTGTGCCCTCATTTGTCTTTCTCTTCCAAAAAAAAAATAAGAATACCTTAGTGATGTACTATAATAATTATGATCTATCATTATAGTCACTTCAGTTTTTTCATTAAAAAATGACTGTCATGTCAATAAATGTAGATGTCAATAATCAATTGCGTAAAACGTTCCGTTAGTGCAAGATGACCTATTCTTTAATAAATTATAATAATTTCTTTCTTTTGACTCCCATATCTTAGCGCCTCAATAATTTTTGTATAAACATCTAAACTTATGTTTATAATTAATATAAACTTGTACTTGTACGATGCTTCCTTAATTTTTAAATTGTGTGGGTCCATTCTAGCCATCCTCCTTTATGAATATAGTATTAGAATCGTGCGGTAACCTCTCCTTAATACCTAAGATAGATTATCTGTTACATCTTTTATTTTAATAATTTTTGTGTGAATCATAAAATTATTAAAAAAAAAGATTAGATAAAATAAGATTACTCAGAAATGTTCAATACCTACTCTTGCCTTATACCATAGGTTCTCAAACGCCCCCTTATGGGCGTTTGAGACTTTCGGGGGGGCAGTAGAAGACCCAGAGAAAATTAGGGGCATTGTGATGGTGCAGATGGGGCGTGGGTAGATTAAAAAATATAGTCTAAAAAGGCAAAAAATACACGAAAATACTCTAGAAAAAAACATATTCTCAAAGTGGGCGGTGAGCAAAATAGGTTGAGAAACTATGCCTTATACTGAAAAAAGAAAAAAAAATCTATTGCATTTTGCTATATTATGAATTTACAGTGTGTTATTTTGATATATAAATATAAAACAATTTAAAATATTTTTATACTTTTAAATTGTTTTATATTCTAAGCTTATTCGAAGTGGTCTCCATTGGCTGCGTTAAAATCTATGAAAACATATTTAATAATTAACATTATTTAAGCGTGGCAACCCTGGATACAGCGACGTTAAAAGCAAACAGTAAAGTTAAACCAAACATAGTATATTTGTTGTCAGTAGGTCACGGTTGTTACTTGTCATTTAGCGTTCCTGTGTATTTACAAAGTTGACGGAACCAAGGTTTATGTTTCATAAAACATTAAGGGCCTTTAGAGATACTGACTTAATTATTATTATTAATCATTTAACAGATGTTAGGGCTGCAACGCACGTCATGCTGAATAGGTTCCACAGTGCCATCTTTTTTTGCCACCATCACTGTCTTTGATTCGGTTGAAAGCGTATACTTACAATATACTATCGTATAGATCATAGTTTCTCAACCTTATTTTGCTCACCGCCCACTTTGAGAATATGTTTTTTTCTAGAGTATTTTCGTGTATTTTTTGCCTTTTTAGACTATATTTTTTAATCTACCCACGCCCCATCTGCGCCATCTCAATGCCCCCTAATTTTCTCTGGGTCTTCTACTCCCCCCGAAAGTCTCAAGCCCACAAGGGGGCGTTTTCGCCCACGTTGTAAGCATATGGACTATAGACAAACAAAGTGTGCGAGAGTTAAGAATATCTCTAATGGAGATACAGCAAGATAGAAAACGAAAGCGAATATGTTAAATGTAACCAATTTGCAATGACAAGTCGTAAACAGTCACCCACGCTTGGAATAAGCTCCTTAGTATTTTGATTATTAAACTAGCTTTACCAGTGGGAGGCTCCTTTGTACCGGATGCCGGCAAGATTATGGGTACCACAATGGCGCCTATTTCTGCCGAGAAGCAGATCCTGTGCAAAAGAGCCTCCCACTGATGTCATGAGACTTCTCAAATTCGTCACTATAAAGAGTTGCTTAGAAACCCATTTAAAATAGACTTAATACATTTTTTCCTACAACCTTTTGAATTTAATGGTCATACTAACCTCAACTAAATAATATTATGAATGCGAAGGTGTGTGTGTTGTTAGTTACGCTTTGACGCCTAAACTGCTCAACTGTTCATTATGAAATCTTGCACACACTTTGCCAAGGTCACAGAAAACTATACAGAGTAAATTAAATTCAGAGTTTAGTGTCCGAGTGAGCGATAAATAAACTTTAGATCGGCTCCACATATAAGGATCAATGGTTAAAGAAAGTTAAGGAACAAAGAAGAAAGGAAAATTTTATCAGGTTATTTATATTAAATCGTATTTAATTAATATAATAATTATTTGTTTAAATTTATAAAGATACGTCCGTTATTTATAATAAACTTAATTTAATATTAATTAGTATGATGCAATGACGAGATATCACCTTGTAGGTTTTAAGTCCAGTGTCCAAAATACTAAGTAAATACTAACCGTGATCATTACACATGTGATATTAAACCTCTGTAGTTCTATTACTACTAATTTAATTGTCTATGGCATTCTTCAAACCATAGACTCAGAATATACCAACGTACAGGCCAACTGATAGCCTTATTTTGATTTGTCAATGTGTCCTTGGATGTTTTTATGACAATAAGGGACTTACTGTCATAAAACAATCCAATGAAACTAATAGGGTTCGCTAAATGGTCTCTCTGGTCATAGTAACTCTCTATTTGTACCGTATAGTTTCCAAAATGGCTGGGCTGATTTCGCAGACATGTTATAAAATAACTGTAGCAACCTGTATATAAAAAAAAAACGTGTGGCGCTGCGGGACTGCCGCAGTAAAGCTATTGCATAGCATTTTTTATCAACTTATGCAATTATAATTATTAATTTATTTTATTTATGCAGTATTTTTTTTTAATAAAATTTATCTTAAAAACAGCAAACGGGAAGTGAGAAAAATTTAACTTGCAAGATTTGATTACAGACAGACAACGGGACAAGCGAAACTAAATAAAAATTAAAAAATCGTGATAAAAAAAGAAAGAAATTAAAAAAAATCAAGCTGTACCCCAGTCTCGAACCTGGGACCTTCTGCACAAAAAGCATACGTGATAACCGCTGTTCCACGGCAACTGTAATCACCGTGCCGGAATGTCTATATACATCTAATAAGTAAGTGTTAGGTTATTATCGTTACGGAATTTCTGGATTCGGTCTCCACGCTCAAGGCCCGCGATAGAAGCTATGCAATAGCTTAAAAAAAACAACAGATTGAAACAAAAATGAAACCCACGCGCCCTGTCATTCATACTAACAATAAGTTATATTTATAATTTGTACTGCGCAATGTATGCAATACAACTGCGCAATGATTTTAATTACTTGACGATTTTGTATTATGGTCAGAGATAATAGAAGCGATACGCAACACTAGAAGACCATAAATAATGCGCACGTGACTCGTAGATTACAAGTACGTAAAAACAAATCAAATCAATCAATCAATAATTTTTGAATGGAAATTTCCAATTTTTTTTTTTTTGGTTTCGAATGCAGAGATCACAGATCTCCAGAGATCTACCACAAAGGCATAAATGTTACCTTTCCGTGGCACAAGGATATTTTTTTTATGGAAGAGAGGACAAACGAACGTACGGGTCACCTGGTGTTAAGTGATCACCGCCGCCCACATTCTCTTGCAATACCAGAGGAACCACAGGAGCGTTCCGGCCGTTTAGAAAAATGTATGCGGTTTTTTTCTATAACAATTTCCTTTAATTCTATAATATTCGATGAAATTTATTAACTTTTGATTTTTGATTAGTATTTGATTCTTTCATTACAAAACGGCAATTACATTCTTTAACATATAATATATATAGTCATATTACGACGTATATATCCGAGTGGTTAGCGACCCTACCTACTAAGCTAGAGGTCCCGGTTCGAATCCCGGTAGGTGCAAACATGTATATGTTTGAATATGGATGTTTGTTTCCGAGTCATGGATGTTTATATGTATTTATATATGTTTAATTAAGTTTATCGTATTAAATATATCGTTGTCTTGCAGCCCATAGCACAGGTTATGCCTAATTTGGGGCGAGATAGTTTGTGTAAAAGTGTGTCAATAAAAAAAAACTTTAGATATTTTCTTCTGAATTCTAAAAATATGAAAATAAGGTTCTAGTGCAATAAAATAAAGTAGGTTTGGAATTTGACTTTGAGTTTCTATAGTTATGGTATGTATTGACAAAGGTCTTTGGCCGTCATCCAATGCTGTCGCGATGCAACAGCTATGCTTGTGGTCAAATATATTGGCAGGTGCTAACAACCTTCCGGATACCAAAACACAAAGCTAAAAGACTAGATGTGACAAACTATATTATAAAGAAACGTCTTGTAAAACCGTAGTGTGGAGAAACACAATATATCCAGATGGTGAAGATAACATTTAAGTTCAATAACGAGACCTCTACGCAACCCAACGAAATAAAATAAAACCATTCATAACCTGTATAGTCAAGTGGTTAGCGATCCTACCTACTAAGCTAGAGGTCCCGGGTTCGAATCCCGGTAGGTGCAAGCATTTATATGATGAATATAGATGTTTGTTTCCGAGTCATGGATGTTTAAATGTATTTATGTATGATTATATGTATATATGTATGTTTGAGTAAGTATATTGTATTAAATATATCATTGTCTTGTAACCCATAACACAGGCTATATATGCTTAACTTGGGGCAAGATAATAAGTGTAAAAAAGTGTGTCAATATATTATTATTATTCACAGATAGAGATGCTCGGTGTAAGCTCTGCTATATTTCATACCGCGCACCATTGTTTGCGGATCCACCTACACAGGTCATTATTGAATTCAGTCTTCTAAATGACAATTAACTAACACCAAACCAATGGTGTAAATAACGGTACTAGCGAATAAAAAGCCATGCCACGTGATCGTTTCCATATGATTTAAGCACACGCTAATGCTAAGCTTAATTTAAAAGCATTAGTTGAAATTAATGATACAACTTCACCCTTACTTCAACCGGCCGTGGAGTACTGCCGATTGTAATGCAACATGCGAAAGATGGGCGAAAAAATTTTAAGCGATGTTTTTGTATGAAAATAAGGGACGAGACGACAGACGCAGGACGTTCAGCTAATGGTAATTGGTATGCCCTGCCCATTACAATGCAGTGCCGCTCAAGATTATTGAAAAACCCAAAAATTCAGAGCGGTACTATAACTGCGCTCGTCACCTTAAGACATAAGATGTGAAGGCTCATTTGCCCAGTAATTTACTAAGCTACGGTGCCCTTTTGACCGAGTCACAGTAATGCTTACACATTACTGCTTCACGGCAGAAATAGGCACCACTTTAAAATATGTTGTCTAAAAATGAATCATCTAGTACTTTAACTCTTTGTTTGGCAAGCATCCAATGCTGCCGGCAGTCGACGCCTACAGTCGTGATCAACATCGACAGGTGGTAATCTCTTCCGACACGACTATCTGCCACTTAATGTACTTCCGTTGTTTCTTTGTTTGGTATGTCTGAAACACTATTGACTGACCTTACTGAATTTAAAATCTTAATTGATACAAAATCAGTACGATCAACGAATTTGGTTTTTTTTAATGATAATAAGGGACAAGACGAGCAGGACGTTCAGCTGATGGTAATTGATACGCCTTGCCCATTACAATGCAGTGCCGCTCAAGATTCTTGAAAAACCCCGAAAATTCTGAATGGCACTACAACTGCGCTCGTCACCTTGAGACATAAGATGTTAAGTCTCATTTGCCCAGTAATTTCACTAGCTACGGCGCCCTTCAGACCGAAACACAGTAATGCGTAACATTACTGCTTCGTCGCAGAAAAAGGCCCCGTAATCTAACCGGCATCCTGTGCAAAGGAGCTTCCCACTGGTAAATGAGTGGTGGTTTAAAATATGCATAGCATATATTCTATACTATCATAATATGTTATATTATTTTTAAAGTGAAGACTTCTACAATGACTACTTTTGAGGCTGAGAAAAAAAATTCAAGATCGGATAAACTATATGCGAAGAAGCCTTACGAGGTAATCCGGATACCTGTTAAGTGATTACCACCACCCACGATCTTTTGAACACCAGATTAGATGGATTTTACCCGGCTTTTATATTTTGGAAAATCTCAGTGCCAATAAATTTAGAATTAATAAATCTAATTCTAGTTGCGATTATTGTTATTTTTGGAATCGGTCGAAAATCATCGAAATCGGTTGGCGCGATATTGAGTTATTAGTTTTAGTTTAATTTAATACTTTTATGGTATTCTCATGGTTGCCATTGTCAGATCTGGACCATATTGCAATGGAACCACACGGAATGCACCAGCTTATAAATAACAAAGAATTCTCAAAATTTGTTCACTCAGTCTAAAGCTCTGAGGTGATAAACATAAAGAAACATGTCGACGAATTGAGAACCTCATGCTTTTTTGAAGTCGGTTAAAAATAAAGTTCCTTCCCGCCGTCTGTATATTATATATTTAGATCTTTAGAACTACGCAACGGATTTTGATGCATTTTTTTTTGTCAGATAAAGTGATTCATGAGGAATGTTTATATGTATAATACATGCATATTAGAGTAAAAATACACTGATAATTTTAGAGATTTCTAATGTGAATTCGTAAATAAACACATTTTTGTGCGCTTATATTGCAAACGCTAGCTGAACCCTACGAGATAGATCAAAATAACGTACTACAGTACTGTACACCTTATAAAGGTCTACAAAAAAGTAAGCGATGATATATGTCTATCTCTTAGGAATAACCCACCATAACCATTTTTTATCCTTTACTTTTTACGTGAAATAATGGCTCATTTACATAGCAATTTTAAGCAATACAGCATTAATCCTTATCCAATTAAGTATTTTAACTACATTGTGCATTTAATATATATCAATAGGGTCTTTATAGAATGTCATTTAAATTAATATTATTGAAGATATTACAGATTTGAAATGTAGGGAGGTTTGCGGCGGTACCGGCCGGGAGTTAATGGGCGCGTGCCCTTTAAATACCTCTAATGAAAACATGTTTGTATTGTCTAAAGGCAAAAAGCTGTGAACGTTGTATATAAAGACATTCTGTGGTATATTTATTAGCATTGCATAATATAAAAACACATACAAACAAACCCGCAACACAGAAGTAGGCAATGATTATAAGTGCATTAGAATCAACCTTGACATTAAAGATAATCGTGGCACAACGGAAGTGAATATAAAAACAAAATGGCCGCCACAATAGATCGTTATTGTGAAATCAATTTTAGATCGTTATTCATTCAAGATTATTTGAACAAGCACTATTGATCTGTTGGCATTATATATTTTATCTCCAACACCTTTTGGCCTTATATCCTGTGCATCTACTTTTCATTCAATCGTTATATCTGGAAGCCAGAATAATATTATATCGTAGGCTCAGCACCAAAGATTTCTATGAATTCTACTAGACAAGCTATGTGGCCTTAAATAATTGCTCACTGAGTTTCGATGTCGACGCATCTCGTTTCGTCCACTGCGAGCAGCAAACGTTGTATTGCCATATAAAGTAATTAAAGAAAATAATAGTTAAAATATTTGGGGTATAAAAATAGATGACTACCGATTCTCAGACCTACCAAATATATCGTGCGACGATTATTGTATTCGATTGCAATCTTGCAACCCTATAGCGGATTTGATTATGGAACAGAATATTAAAAAAATCGCGATACAAAAATAGTTGTAGACCGTAGAAGGGCGAAAATTTGGAGTTGTATGTAATTTTAAATACTGAACCATGAATCTGAATCTGAATCAGACCCGCGACCCCTCGCGTTCCTCACGAGAGAGTATCACTTTCAAAAAAATTACAAACCTTTTCTTTATCTTACCTTGGCACAACAGGGAGAAGTTATTTTAAACTTGGAGTAGCTTTTCATTGCGTTTATGAATTAAACAGTATATGTATACAGAATGTAATCATTAAGTAAATATATCAAAAAAAATTATACTGTTACTTATTCAGTAAAATGACCCCCTGTATAACGAAAATTTTGAACTTAATTTTCACTCACTTCAATAATTTACGTCAAAATTTGCACACGTATTGAGGACAGATGAAATTAGAATATTCCCATTAATTTGACTTTATTACCTAATCAGTATCTCCAGTCAATATCGATGCATAAGGATTAAAAAAAAAGTGAACCCTTTTCGATGCAATATATTATTAGCCTAAAATTTTTAGTTTCAACAGTAATTAATGAACATACGAACTTTTTAATGTCATTTATATTCTACAGGATGTTTGTTTTACAGTATTTTTATATGATCTTATTTTATTTGAATTATCATATGAAATTTATCAAATGGTTAATATAAAATAAAGCTATCATATCTAAATAGCTGTAGATGCAGATATGTATATTTAATAAGCTGAAAATCTTTCTGCCGACAACCAAACGTCAGCGTCATTCAAGATCCCGTGGGATATTTTTTGATAGTACAAACTTTAATACAGTTAGCTGGAATTTCCTAAACAACGAAACAGTAAGTTTTACTTCTTGTTTGTTATAAAAGTAATAAAAAAACTCGATAGTAAAACATATTTAACAGAAATTCTGTACGTAGTCAATGGATCGCTTCAGCTATAAAATATTTTATTTCATGTACATGAGATTGCCAATTTGGGATCCATCTAGCCAGTAAGAAAATAGTATCATAGTTAAGTTGGAGCCATTCTTTATTCAGTTTAAATGCTGTTATATTGGCAGAAGGTTAAATTGGTGTCATTATGAATACTTAATTTTAAAATGACATTGTAGAAAAAGTAAATTCAATGACCCATTCTGGAAAAATTCAAGCGTTGGAAATTATTAAAAGGCCAGGTCAAGAGTACCCTAAATCGGAGAGCATGTATGAAAGGAATAATGAAAGTGGACGAAGCGAAACAAGTATGTAAGGATCGTAGCAAGTGGAAGGAAGTGGTCTCTGCCTACCCCTACGGGAGAGAGGCATGTATGTATGAAATGTATGTATTATGTATGTATGTATGAAAATTATTTTCAACTATTGGCAGCATGCAAGTCTAGAGCAACAGCTTATGATATAGGTATATTTTAAACTTCCTGCTAAGAAAATTGAAAATTTTCGAAAATTCAGGAAATTATTGAGTCGTCTATCTAGTTTTCATCAGATCTCGACGTTCTAAGGTCCTAGGAATATTCTACGTCTGTATGTATGTATGTATGTGTGTGTGTAATGGATGTATGTTAACAACTTATAACTTTTGAACGGCTTGATCGATTTCATCGTGGTTGGCGCCATTCAACGGGGATTGACCAAGATTTTGAATACAATTCAGACCGATTCAGACTGGTAGGTTTTAAGTACCTAATCTCAAAAAAACTACGAACACTTTTATTTTTTTATTGAGGTTTTTGGAATACCTTTTTAACTGCTTTCCTGCCTATCGATTCCAAAAACTAAAACAGGTCTTAATATCAAAAAACCACGTCGACCGCCACCAAGCAGGTCAAAATCGGTTGAATCGTTTGTGAGTTATCGTGAAGAAGAAAAAATCGACAAAAGTGTTTTTTCAGAATTACTTTGAAATTCCGAGTTCGATCAATTGAAATTGAAAGTTTCTTGATGTGGCTGAAAAACTGCATCAAATGAAGCCAACCGCATAAAAATCGGTTCATTCATTCATAAGTCATTGCCGTTTGAAAATTCATTAAATAGTGTTTTATTAAACTTTAACCAGACTTTTGTTATCTTTTTTCCGTAAACTTATTTCCTATTATTGTGTGTTTCAAATGTTAAGGTGTGTACAGACTGGTGAAACGAAACATGATATGTATCATTCTACCTTTCATTGCATGTTCGCTGCAACCGTCAACACGTCATAGTACGCTCATAACGCGCATTTACTACGAACCTTCGCGTACGTCTGTTTCTTCTATTCCGCCGCCAACGCGCCACATTGCGTTCGTTCGAAAAACCGACAAATTACGGGTCGCTCCGCGGGTGGCTTGTAATTCTCGTAGCGGGCGCGTGAAATGCACATTTCGCACGCACAAGGTGTCCAAACTATGAGAAATTTTTACAAAGTGTGTATCTTTTCATGACACATTGCAGCGATGTGTTCGGCGAATTCTTTCATTGGATAATACATTTCAAGTTACGTTTCACCAGTCTGTACGCACCATGAACATCTTCATTTAAAATCTCAATATGTACTTACTATGCACTGCTACCGTAAGACTTCCTCCCTCTAAATGACCACGAATATTTCAGCAGAGATATCAACACGTATATTTTTGAAATAGCACTCGGAATAAACGTCTTCCACTCCAAATTTATTCTTCATTCTCGTTTTCTTACATGAAATTCTACTTACTTTACTGTAACTCTTATAATAAAATAAGGGACGAGACGAGCAGGACGTTTAGCTGATGGTAATTGATACGACCTGCCCATTACAATGCAGTGCCGCTCAGGATTATTGAAAAACCCAAAAATTCTGAGCGGCACTACAACTGCGCTCGTCACCTTGAGACATAAGTTGTCAAATCTCATTTGCCCAGTAATTTCACTAGCTACGGCGCCCTTCAGACCGAAACGCAGTAATGCTTACACATTACTGCTTCACGGCAGAAATAGACGCCGTTGTGGTATCGTATCTAGCTTATATAATAATAGTTAATGTTCCACTGCATTTTTTCCTACAAATATGGATACTTAGATTAAGGATAAGTCTCCGCTGCGCTCCAACTAGATACCGCAGACGTAGTCGCAAAGTGCGGCAACTAACACTACGCCTACGTTGGCGTACCTCGAGTACCAGTCTTCAACAACGTGTGACGTTGACGTGCCACATGTTCTGTTAAACTTTGCTAATAATTGAAACTAAAATGCCGGGTTGCATAGTAAAACTTTGTTAAAATAATCTTACAATAAATAAAAAAGACACTGGGATCACCTAATATCATCATTTAGTATTTTGAATTATAATTTCAATGTAAAATAACACGAAGCGTATGTTACAAAATTTGATAAAAGCCATTGAGTGTCAAGATGCCAAGCACACAACGTTCTAATAGTTGCCGTTATGAAAAAGCTATTGTAGTGCGGTATCTAGTTGGAACGCAGCAGTGACCAATCCTTAATCTGAGTATGGATACTTGATAATATAACGATGAGATCCGAACAAAATCAACTACTTTTTGGACAACGATAGTTAGGTCATTATTAAAAACATCCAAGTATTCATGTACGGACGAAGTATAAAATTCAATTGTAGGTATATTTAAATCCCAGAAGTGAGAGATATTATTTAAAAATAACAAACTGTTAAGATCTATATTTTTCATTAAACTTACATAGCATAAAATAGCTGCTGAAAATCGTTTATTTTCATGACAATAAGGGACGAGCAGGACTTTCAGCTGGTGGTAATTGATACGCCCTGTGCATTACAATGCAGTGCCGCTTAGAATTCTTGAAAAGCCCAAAAATTCTGAGCGGCACTACAATTGCACTCGTCGCCTTGAGACATAAGGTGTTAAGTCTCATTTGCCCAGTAATTTCACTAGCTACGGCGCCCTTCAGACCGAAACACAATAATGATTACACATTACTGCTGCACCAAATACCAAATTTTTGGCAAAGGAGCCTCCTACTGGTAAAATACTTAACTTATTTCTAATGTAAATCATATTGGGTAATATAATATCGTAAAGTCTCAATCACGCTCAATAGTTACAATATCACTATAAGATCCAAAAATAAGTTTAAATAAATCAAGATCACACATTCGATACAAAAATATAAATCCACATAAAATTTTAAACCGATAGAATACGCTACGTTACCCGACACTTACGAGTTTTGTCCATGACACTCAATTTCAAGCACAGTTTCGGATTTATTCCCTCACTTCATACGATTTTATACGCTTTTAAGTCCATTCGAGCGAAAGATTTACAGCCCGAACATATAGGTTCCTTAATTAACAAGCATTCTATCGAGTATTTTCTGTATTCGAAGGTTTCTTTGCATTGCCAACAATCGTTTGTCGATCAAAGATTATCCTCGTTTCAAAAGGAGTTCTGTTGTTAATTTCTGAATATAACAATATTACTTAAAAATGTCTATCCTTTTGAATAGCCAGGTTTATCTTTAAATGTACATTGGACATGTGCAGTATCGGATTAAGCAAGCTTGGTCTATATTCGAGTGTCTGACGTGGATCGTCTTAGTAGGAAAAGTAGTAACGTTTCACGTGATTGTGATATAATGGGAGAAAAGCTTCTAGGATAACTTCTCACCCGCGGTATATATTGACACTTGAGCCGAAGGCGAGAGTGAAAATCGCGGGCGACAATGACCTACTCATCTCACGTAGTGAGTATACGGTTTTTTTCCCACCTGGATGAAAAACTCGCTATTAGTCCCTGGTACGAAGGACAAAAGTTGTCTTGCTGGGAAAGAATCAGCCAGTTTTGTCCGTCGTACCAGAGGTGGGAAAAAAAGTTAATTCACATATCTTAATAAGATTCTCCAATTGCTATGAGACTTTTTGAGTCCCAAATTTTGGCACGAGACTCATCTCGTCTCGTTCTAGAATTTGGTGATTCAATATCTCCTGAGGATGCCTTGTGTAGAGGCCAAATATGGGTCGAATTGATTTAAGACTAATCTTAGCTCTTTTTTATGTAAATAAGGGATGCGACAAGCAAGATGTTCAGCTGATGGTAATTGATACGCCCTGCCCATTACAATGGAGTGCCACTCAAGATTATTGAAAAACCCTAAAATTCTGAGCGGCACTACAACTGCACTCGTCACCTTGAGACATAAGATGTCAAGTCTCATTTGCCCAGTAATTTGCTAGCTACGACGCTCTTCAGACCGAAACGCACTGCCACTTTACACTCAAGAAGGCTCACAACAATTGGATAATTATGGATTTCTGCAAAATAATACCTAATGCAATAAATTTTCTTAATAAGTTTCACGAAAAAATAACGCTCAGGCAGAGATGAGTGGGTTTAAATATGCGGGGCCCCCGCGTGGGGCCTCCGTTGTTAATCCGGCACTGGACTTACGTACTTTTGTACAGTTATATACAAGTATGACATTTACTGTGTTATTACAAAACCGTTAAACATGACGTGTTGAAAAATTGTTTAAAAAAAGTTCTATAATAAATTTTCTTTTCAGATTTATTTGAGTAAATAATCCCAGAAGTGAGGGTTATCACTTTTAAACATAACAAATTGTTTAGATTTGCAAGAGCGACATCTCAAGTCAATTTCCTTATATGCAGGTTATCAACTGTAAAGTAGATTCTGTAGATGAAGCCACAACCTGAGAGTTGAACAAAGCATACAAGATTTTATCAACGATACGTCAATCGAACGGCTGACTCAGTTGGAAAGAGCGCTCGCACGGAACGCGAGAGGTCGCGGGTTCGGGTCCGGCATCATTCATAAAATTTTGATTTCAGTTTTATTTGTGTACAGTTCTATTACAAATGTGTGTCTTTCTGTTGTTTAGCGTTCAACAATCTTTAGACAATACTTAAACACAAGTCTTTAAACACGCGTCGATGCTTGTCTAAGGTGTGTCTAACGGACAGATCACATTCATAATATGTAAAATGATGGCAGATAGATGACAGCTGACAAAAATTGCACTCCGTTCCTATAATTGTTCCTGAACACTTCTGTTTATGTTGTGCTTTACGAAAGTTTTAGTTAAACACAAGCTAAACGCTGTATTGTTATAGAAAATGAAAAATTACATTTAAGACGCGCTTTACAAAGCGCATGTCCGGCCACATACGAAGTATTGCTGTCATCTCTGGTCTGGCGCACCCCAGTATCAGCTCTGTCTATTTGAGCGCGTGCAACGCAGAGCACTTTGACTTGTCGGGGACCCAGTGCTCTGTGAACGGCTGGATCACTTGGCGTTGCGACGAGACATCGCTTCATTGTGTGCTTTCTACTGTGTTTATCACGGGGAGTGTTCCGAAGAGAAGTTTCACCTGATTCCTGCCGCCAAATTCCACCTTCGCACGACACGCCACAAATTAGGATATCATCTCTACCATCGGGATGTGTGGTGGTCTTCCACAATGCGGTTTACAAAGCTGTGGAATGAGCTTCCTTGTGCGGTGTTTCTGGGACGATACGATATGGGTACCTTCAAAAAAAGTGCGTAAACCTTCCTTAAGGGACGGCAACGCTCCTGTTATTCCCCTGGTGTTGCAAGAGAATCTGGGTGGCGGTGATAACTTAACATCAGGTGACACGTACGCTCTTTTGTCCTCCTTTTAGATAAAAAAAGACGTGGTTATTGTTAGGTCACTGACGTTGTTATAGTTAGGTGACTGTCTAGCAAAACATGAGTCTAAGCCATGTTTATAATATTTTTTTTGCAATAACACCGTTTATGTATAAGCATGTTAGTTATTCGGAAAACGGTTCAAAGCGTCTAAAAGAGATTTACACTTCAGGAAAAATCATGTTATGCATTTAGAAGGGTAGTAAGTAACATAAAACGGTCCAACTTATAATAGCCGTTATTGAAAACATTTTATTTAATATATTTTGTTTTGTATTTTTCGTTCCGCAATGCAGCCCACTTCAATCATATTTATTACGTTCGAAATTATTGTGTAGCTTTCATATTTATATTGAGTTAGCATGAACTTTGATGCAAAAAGGCCTGGTTAGCCGTTAGGTGCTGTGTTATGGAAGTTTAAAGCTGAAAGTGAGTTAACGAACAATAACTAATTGAGTTTTCAGAATTTTCAGCAGCGGAAAACATTAACGACCTTACAAAACTTGATATAAAGATATTTTTTTATGATAATAAGGCACGAGGTGAGCAGGGCGTTCAGCTGACGGTAATTGATACGCCCTGCCCATTACAATGCAGTGCCGCTCAGATTCTTGAAAAACCCAATAATTCTGAGCGGCATTACAATTGCGCTCGTCACCTTAATACATAAGATGTTTAAGTCTCATTTGCCCAGTAATTTCACTAGCTACGGCGCCCTTCAGACCGTTGTGGTATCCATAATCTAGCCGGTTTCCTATGCAAAGGAGCCTCCCACTGGTAAATAGTTATACCTGAGAATAAACCAGGAATATGCAAAATTTTGACTATATCACTGACAAGACTGTCAATACAATCATAATTTTGAAGTTTTCTGAATGTCAGGCTGCCTTGCAAATAAACGTTATACGTCCGAATAAACCAATTATGAGCAAAATGTCTATTGGCAAATATTTTGCGTATTTTGGTGGTTGGTTTATTCTCAGGTAAAAATTTATACCAAGTTTATTTGTAAGGCCGTAAATGTCGAGTCACCGACACGCTAATATGAATTGTATATCATTTCTTATGATATAATTTGCTGTACAAAAAAAGTTCTTTTTAAAGACCACCGCCACCCACATTCTCTTGCAACATCAGAGGAGTCACAGAAGCGTTTCCGGCCTTTAAGGAAGGTGTATGCGCTTTTTTGAAGGTACCCATGTCGTATCGTCCCGGAAACACCGCACAAGGAAGATTATTTCACAGCTTTGTAGTACGTGGAAGAAAGCTCCTTGAAAACCGCACTGTGGAGGACTGCCACACATCCAGATGGTGGGGTTGATATGATAAGTTGTGGCGAGTCGTGCGAAGGTGGAATTCGGCGGCAGGAATCAGGTGAAACAGCTCTGCGGCACACTCCCCGTGATAAATGCAGTAGAAGACACACAATGAAGCGACGTCTCTACGCAATGCAACGTGAAGTGATCCAGCCGTTCACAGAGGACTGGATCCCCGACCATTCGAGTTGCTCTGCGTTGCATTTATATAAATTTATACGTATTTTTGCGTTTTGAGAGCATTTAGCAGCTTGCAACAATGAGAATTTGTGTGTATGTATGTTTAACTCGAGAGCCGTTAGGCCAATTGAAATGAAACTTTACATATATGACTACTCCGACAAACATTGTTACGTTAGTGCCGGATAGGTGGCGCTGGTGGCAGTGCTTTTATTCTTTTGTTTTATTAGGTAACGCGAAACGCACCGGGCACCAGTTAGTAATTTATGAAATAGTTTAAAATCAGAAGAGCTTTTTAACTATTTTAAAATAAAAATAACCTATAATTGTTATGATACTAATCATTTTTGTAGGCTCGTATGCATGACATATTTAATGTTTACTATTGAAAATAAAAAAATATCTAATTTTTGAAAAATTTTTAGTTATAAATTTAAAAATTTGTGAATATAAATGGTTCCTAATAAAATAACTAATAAATAACGTTATGTGTACTTCATAATAACTTCACTGGAGATCACTTGATCGTCGATGATTCGAGCCGGTCTTCGTTGTATGCGGTCAAATGGAAGAATATTTCCTCTATTAACCCAACTTAAACTATAGACTATTTTATTGAATAAGATTACGTTTCTATTCAATGTAAGAAATAAAGGTAAGCAATAATTAATCGCGCTTCAGTGTGGTCGGCATCAAAAATGAAAAAACTTGCAGATTCTGCCTTGAGGCTGACGAAAAGCCTCTTCATATACTCTGCGATTGCAGCTCACTAATGCAGAAGCGTAACACAATCTTTGTCAACTACACCTTGCTACCAGATGGTGTTTGTAACACTCGCGACAAGAAGATACTGTGGTTTGTAAAAGCTGCAGGGTTTGACGAAGAGCTATATATGTATGTATGCCTCGGGCATCGAATGCGTTCGGTAAAAGAACAACTTACATAGTACCTAGATTGATATATAAACTGCCACGTGACTTGACCGACTAAAAAAAAACTTTTTAAGACTTGACTGACCACCGATCAACTTATCGTGCTTAACTATTAATTGTATCAAGTACTCTTACTTTTATTTATAATGTATTAGCTATACAGTTTCTAACGATTGTGAACTATTTTTTCTTTAATTAATTTAACTCTGTTGGTGGTTGGTTATTTTAGCAATTGTGTAAAACCTCAGTGGTTTTTATTGCTTTGAAACCGCAATGTAAAATTTGTTTTTTATTCATAAATATATATATAAAAAAAATATAATATGAGTGGCGAACACAATAGTTCAATTTTGGACGCTGTGTTACTAGGAATCATTAGGACTCGATAAATAGCCACACTCTTCAAATAATAATTATAATAAGCAATATTCATTCATATTCTTTAATATTGCATAACGATGAAGAACTCTACGTAAATAATTATCTTGTGCAAGAACCAAAACGATACTTATGACAATCACAATAATAAAGAGATAATAGCGAAACCTTAACAAAACATTAGTTGAACAAAGATTTTTGCACATCTCATAAGCGAAGCGTTGATTATCGTACCGGTATATTTTTTTTTATTAAGTATATATAGGAACACATTGTAGACATTCTCAATTAATATGAGTGTTCCATGCACATTGCAAGTTGGTAAGAGCGGTCGGACGGAACCCAAGAGAAGTGGGTTAGAGTTCCGAATAGTTCATAAATTTTGTATAATATTAATATTCAATTATAAGAAGGGTTTATAAATAATATAATGTTAGAAAACCTATCGCCAGTCAATTTTTTATTCAAAAATCATATCCAAAGCCTGAGAGTTGAACAAAGTATACAAGATTTTATGACGATACGTGAATCGAACGGTTAGCTCAGTTGGGAGAGCACTGGCACGGAAAGCCAGAGGTAGTGGGTTCGAGCCCCGCATCGTTCATAAAAAAAAATTGTTTTTAAAATTTTATTTGCATATCCAAAGACCACGTTTTTTGATTGAGTCGCAATAAACTTACACTTTTAATATATTAACATTAACGTATACGATAACCCATAATATAATACCACTTGGTTATATTATAGCCTAGTGGTTAGTGAGCCTGCCTACTGAGCTAGAGGCCCCGGGTTTGAATCCGGGTAAGTGCAAACATTTATATAATTAATATGAATGTTTGTTTCCGATTCATGTTTATATGTATATATGTATGTTTAATTAAGTATATTGTGTTAAATATATCGTTGTCTTCTACCCATAGTATCTACAGGCTATGCCTATTTTTGGGCAAGATAATTTGTGTAAATGTGTGTCAATTAAAAAAAATACACATATATATCTGTAAGTCTGAAAATCGGTCGTAGTCTATTTTTAATACCCCATAAATTTTGCTATTTTTTACTACTTTATATGGCAATACAACGATTGCCGGCTCGGCTAGTTATCAAATATTATTTTTGATAAAGAAATGTAGTTTTACAGTGAATACATGGCAGATTGCTAAATTTTTTCATGTTTTCCATGTAAGAAATAAGCAGAACGTCTCATATAGGCTGAAAGTCCCAAGTCTTCTTTTAAAAAACGCGACAGATAGATAGATATTCTAGATGCTATCTTCATGTCCCGAGATAAAATATTTTGCATTTGGACAGGATCTCTTTGACCTTTTTCGAACGAACTCTACGTGGACGGTCAGATCTTTTTTTGTCGCAAACAGAGGAGTTCTATGATGTAAATTGCATATGGCTCCATACCTACTTTGTGTAATGCAATCACAGCGATTCGGTTCTCTTTATCACCCCACTCCATTTTAATATCGCAACATATTGTAGAATGTATTGGCGCCAAATTGAGAAAACTAAATGAACACTCATATAAAAATGACAGGTTCCAAATTCAAAACGTTTGTTTATTTTTAATTGTAACAGTATTTATGGCCAGACTAAGTATATATTAACATCAACATTAACAAAATTTATTGAAGTAGGCGTTACTTTGCGGAAATCCATAATAATACAAATGATTTAAGTTTTCTTTAGTGTTAATTCCGCCAATATTTGACGAGGCATCCTCAGGACGTGTTGTCTCCCCAAAATCTGGCACGAGACACAACGTCTCGTTGTCAACAACAATGTCTATGTCGTGTAGAGGCGAAACACGTGTCGAATTGTTTAAAAACAAATATTGGCAGAATTAACACTAAAGTAAACTTAAATCATTTGTATCAACATTATCATCAATCGCAACTTCGGTAATAAGCTGTTAACTGCAATAAAAATCAATATTTCAAGCATGGAGACCGGATTTAAAGTATCAAACTGGCTAAGCTTCGGAAATGTAAACGGTTCACTGAACACACTACACGAAGCGTACATATTTCCTTCCTCAAACTTATATTTAAACGTTCACGACCCAGCGTTCGTTATTTTGTTATCCTTATCCTATTTTCAAAATTGAATTCGTCATTTTCAAAATCAATAACTCTAATTAAAATATTTTAAGTTTCGAATAAGTGAACTCGTCATTCCTCACATAAACACTTAAGTTTCATGAGGGTGGCTTAAATTGTTTAGTAGTTTGTTTCTTAGTATTTTCTTTGATTAACGCGAGTGTTACACATTTAAATAAAACACTTTTAAAGGATTAACACATGTCTTACATTGGCGAAACCAAACCTTTTTTACAGGAGAAACAAACTTAAACTTGTTATGCCTACTACTCGGCTTATTCGAGTTAGTAAAACTTTTGTGGGGCGATGTATATGCTTTTACAACAAGATCCGAGAAAAAAGAATTGTTTAAAACGTTTGTGTGGTAAAGGTACTATAACATCATTGCCTTTCTTAATGATTCCACAGATTGGGAATGGAGCGACGGCCCTCAGGCTATTAAATAATAAGTTTCATAGTACAATATTAGTTCGTAAACATATTTTTGATAAAAAAAACCCCCTGAGTTTGTTGCGTCCATTCTTCTCAGGTCTGAGGCATTCTTTTTGGAATAGATGGTAGTTTTTGACTTTCAATAAGTGATGTCAAATCCTATTTTGAATAAAAATATTTGAATTTGAATTTAATGTTTTATCAATTCAAAGCAAATGTAATACAATTTGTATGTCAGCGCAGTGCAGATCAATTTAAATTTAAGCCAAGGTGTAAAGCAACAACAAAGGCAGTGGAAACAGCTTCAATGCTTGAATAATCTACAACTCAACGATTTACGATCCGACTCTAAACTTCCGGGCTTAGATATTAAATGTTAGAACTGGAAGGAATTCAAATGCTTTAACCGATATTTGGAGATAGATTCAATTTAACTAACCCATGTTCTATACACATATCTTATCTTATTCTTATATATATATATACAAGATATATATATATATATATAATCTGAATCTCGGAAACGGCTCCAACGATTTTCATAAAATTAAGTATGCAGGGGATTTCGGGGGTGATAAATCGATCTAGCTAGGTTTCAATTTAAAAAAATGGTTTTATCCATGTTTGAATGAGAAACAGCTACAATAACATTAGAATACAAAGGTAAATTTCGTCACTATATACAAGACTATTATAGCTCAGATGGGACATTGGGTGATCCGGAAAGCAGAAGTCCCCGGTTCGAATCCAGATGTCCTATTAGTTTTTTTTTTGTTCAAGTTTTGTACATTCTTGAAATTCAAATGATTCGTATTAATGTTGTGTGCACCTGTAATTGACTCATACACTGGAACTATTATTGTACAATATTTTAAGTTTAAGAGTGTATTGTGTATGTGTTGTTGGAGCACCTTTAAATAAATAAATAAATATAAGGATACTAGCTGACCCAGAAAACGTTGTATTGCCATATAAAGTAATAAAAAAAATCATTAATTAAAATTTTTAGGGTCTAAAAATAGATGCCGACCGATTCTCAGACCTACCAAATATATCATACATAAAATTTATCGTACTACAATAATCATTATATTCGATTGCCATATTGCGCGATACAAAAGTAAGTGTTGATCGTTGATGGGTGAAAATTTGATTTAAAAAATAAATGTCAAAAATTAAAAAATCATTTGGGGTGGACCTTAACATTTATTAACATTCGTGCCGGTGCTCTAACC